>WAAF01018897.1:4810-21781 GCA_013400475.1 Tricholaema leucomelas | reverse complement strand
ATTACAACCCCCAGATCCCTTTCTGCCAGCAGCTCTCCAGCCACACTGCCCCAAGCCTGTAGCATTGCTTGGGGCTGTTGTGCCCCAAGTGCAGGACCTGGCATTTGGCCTTGGGGAAACTCCTCCCATTCATGTTGGCCCTTTGATCTAAGCCTATCCAAGTCCCTCTGCAGAGCCTCTCTGTCCTCATTCAAATCAACACTGCCACCCAACTTGGTGTCATCAGATGTGGTGCTGAGGGACGTGGTTCAGCACCAGCCTTGGCAGAGTTGGATGATGCTTGGAGTCGATGACCTGAAAGGTCTTTTCCAACCACAACCACAGTCCCTGATATTTAGCATTTCATGGAATCACAGAATCATGGAATGGTTTAGGTTGGAAGGGACCTCAAGGATCATGCAGCTCCAACCCCCCGCCATAGGCAGGGACACCTCCCACTAGAGCAGGTTGGCCGTTTGAAATAAGCACAAAGGTGATGAATTGTTCTGATCTTGGTGAAACACTCTGCAGCCTCTCTCCCTCAGCTGGAGTTAATAAAGGGCCTCGCCTTGGACGTGGATTAATTTTGACTTCCACAATTTCCACAGCAAGCTGTTCCTTGACAAAACCAGATGTGACATCAGCCTTCGGTTCACGCTCTCCTTCGCCTCTTCACTCCATTAACTCCTCCACAGATTCTACTGCATTTCACTGACCCCTTCTTAATCCCCTTAGATCACTCCTCCTCCTTTAATTATTCATCTGCTCAGCAGCCTGACCCCGTGGCACGCAGGAGTAAGGCAGAGCAAGGCCTTGGCAAGGCTTGCTGACCTGGGAGATAAGCGGTGCTCCAGCCAAGGATCCAGGCTAGAAAAACAACAGGAAAAGCAGGAAAACAAAAGCAGATTTTGGTGCTCAGAGGGTGCCCTCCCCAACCTATTCTATTAGCCCCATGGCTGACATAACCCTGAGCTACAAATTAGTACCTGAGGCTGACGGAAATTCATAGATTCACAGAATGGTTTGGGTTGGAAGAGACTTTAAAGATCATATAGTTACAACCCCCTGCCACAGGCAGGGACCCCTTCCACTAGCCCATGCTGCTCAAGGCCTCACCCAGCCTGGCCTCAAACAGCTCCAGGGAGGGGGCATCCATGACCTTCCTGGGCAGTGCCTGTTGCCAGCTTCGCACGTGTGCCATCGGAGCCCTAAGGCTCCCAGGGTATGCCTGCACTAATTTAAGCAGGCTCCAGATCTGTTCTGCTCCTAAATCCTCCACCTCCCACCCAGGTGAGTCTTTTGGCATGGCCAAGTCTCACTCCTCTAACTGTTCTGGTTTTAAGCTTTTCTGGCCATTCAGGAAAGACGCTGATCTCTGATGCTAGAATCCCAGCATGGTGGAGATGAGAAGGGGCTCAGGAGATCATCCAGTCCAAGCCCCTCTGCCAGAGTAGGTTGCCCTGGACTACATCCACATGCATTCAGAAGCTTTCCAGTGATGGAAACTCCACAACCTCTCTGGCCAGTCTGTTCAGTGCTCCAGCACCTCACAGCAAAGAAGTTCTTCCTTATGTTCAGATGGAACCTGCTGGGCTCCAGTTTGTACCTGTTTGCCCTTGTTCTGGGCACCACTGAAAAGCATCTGGGCTCATCCTCTTGACCCTCACCTTTTAGCTATTGATCAGCACTGATCAAATCCCCTCTCAGGCTGCTCTGCTCCAGGCTAAACAGCCCCAGGGCTCCCAGCCCTTCCTCCTGAGAGATGTTGCAGTCCCCTCAGCATCTTTGTAGCCTCCACTGGATTCTCTCCAGTAGTTCCTTGTCTCTCTTGTACTGGGAAGCCCAGAAGCAGACTCAGTCCTCCCAATATGGCCTCACTAGGACAGAGTAGAAGGGGAGGAGAACCTCCTTCAATCTGCTGACCACACTCTCTTTCATGCACTGCAGGAGGACATTGGTCTCATGGTCATGAGGGCACAGTGCTGGCTCGTGGCTAACATGCCTTTCAGTGTCTTAAGAGAGCCTACAGGAAAGCTAGGGAGGGACTTTTTAAGCTGTAATGTAGTGATAGGACTGGGAGGAATAGAACCAAACTAGAAATGGGTAGATTCAGACAGGATATGAGGAAGAAGTTCTTCAGCATGAGGGTGGTGAGAGTCTGGAAGGGGTTGCCCAGGGAGGTGGTGGAATCTTCATCCCTGGAGGTGTTTAAGGCCAGGCTGGATGAGGCTGTGGACAGCCTGATCCAGTGTGAGGTGTCCCTGGGCCTGTCAGGGGGGTTGGAACTGTCTGATCCTTGTGGTCCCTTCCAACCCTGACTGATTCTATGATCCTATGATTCTAATTAATACCTACAAGACTGAACAGTCTCATCTACATCGAGGCCTCCTGCAGAAGTGAGACATCAGAGCAGATTCACCACAGCTGGAGCGAAGGACCAGGCTTGGTGGTCCATCCAGCATGGTCCTTTTCTGAGCAGACAGCTAAAAGGAGCACACAAAGATGGAATAAGCCTGCAGAAAACTGCAATGGGATGATTCCGCAGCCAGGAAACTTGAGTCAGCTTTTTACAGCAGTGAAATATCTCATCTGGATGAAATCATAACATCACAGCATTGTTTTGGTTGGAAAAGACTTTTTAAGACCATCAAGTCTACCTAACCCTACCAAATCTGGTTCTAAACATCATCCTTTAGCACCCTGCCTCTTTTAAACATGTCCAAGGATGGTGGTGATTCAACCACCTCCCTAGGAGCCTGTTCCAGTGTTTGGCAATCCTTTCAGTGAAACGGTGTCTTCTAATAGCCAATCTAAACCTCCCCTGGGGTAACTTGAGGCCATTTTCTCTCATCCTCTCACTTGTTACTAGAAAGAAGAGACCAACCCTACCTAGCTCTAAGTTCCCAGTTCTCTCAGCTGCTCCTCACCAGATCTGCTCTCTGGACCCTTCACCAGCTTCCTTGCCCTTCCCTGGGCCCACTCCAGCACCAGTCATACCACTCCAGAAGAGTACAAAGCTAGTGAAGAGAACAGATTTCCCCTTGCCCTTTGGACATGCTCCAGCACCCCAATGTCCTTCTGGGAGTGAGGGGCCAAAACCTGTGCTGAGTACAGGAGGACAGTCACTTCCCTGGTCCTGCTGGCTGCATTACTGCTGATCCAGGCCAGGATGCTGGTGGCCTTCTTGGCCACCTGGGCACAGAGTGGCTCATTTTCAGCTGGCTGTTAACCAACACCCGCAGGTCTTTCCTTGCTGGGCAGTTTCTCAGCCACTCTTGCCCATGCCTTGCATGGGGTTGTTGTAATGCAAGTGCAGAAACACTTGGTTGGTGTTGTTGACCCTTATCCCCTTGTCCTCAGCCCATCAACCCAACCTGACCAGGTCCCTCTGTAGGATTTTCTACCCTCAGGCAGCTCAATAGAACAAATGTGTCATTTGAAAGCCAATGCTAAGTAGGCTAAAGAAGTTTTCAAGTCTCCTGCACTTGATATCTGGTCGATAATCATGCCCATAGCTGCAGGGAGAGCTCCTGATGCTATCAGGAAATCCTGCCTGTTACAAACCCTCTGCAGTTAAGCTCAACAGACAGTTTGATAAATTGTTGACAAGAAAGAGAGAAGCTGGAAAGGTTTTGCTGTTGAGAGGTGAATGACACGTTTAAAGGGCAGGCTTCACTCCCAGCCTGGCTTGATTGGATTGGGATGATGTGTTCCACTGCATGAAAAAGCAATTTGTTGCCAGGAGTTCCCCTTGCTCTCTTTGCAGTGCTGCTGTAATCTGCCACAAAATCCATCCTTCTGAAGCAAGAAGCCACGTGAGAACCCATTTAGCTGCAGAGAGAGCAGCCTGACAACCCATTTATCTGCAGGAGTATTCTGAGAACCCATTCAGCTGCAGAACGAACATTCCCCGAGTCTGACAGCAAATGCTTCTGATCTCTGCTTGCAGCTGGGAGATGCCAGATCCAAAGCCTCCAAAACTGGAGCTTTCGGCCTGCATCTCAGTGGTGTGTGGCTGGATAAAGCCCCCCAGCCCCCCCGGTGCAGTCTTCCTGAGGGAACAAATGCAGCGGTGGTAACTGGTGGATGAATAGGGGTCAGTCCCTCAGCCAGATCCAACCACTGCTCAAACAGGGCCCCTCAGAGCTGCCTTCTAGGGCTATGTCCAGGTGGCTTTTAAGCATGTCCAAGGTCAAAGACTGCAGAGCCCCTCTGGTCAGCTTGCTCCAGCATTTAACCACCCTCCCAGTTAAACAGATGTTCTTCTCCAGGGCAAAGTAGCTGGAGCTCAGTGGATGGCAGCAGGGCTCTGGGAGCCGGGGGAAGATGTGGATAGCTTTTCTTCCAGGGTACCAGCTGAAACATGTTTCACTCCACACACTCCTGTTCTTTGCTGTAGCATCTCCTCCTGATGTGTCTCCTCTGTGCTGTCTCTCTTGCCTCATCTGCAGTGTGGTTGCTTGTTTATCTCTCTGAGTACGAGATGCCTTGGATGAAATCCCAGAGCTCCACGTGTGGCTACTTGTGCTGACTCTAACCCAGATTTCTGGCCAAAGGCAGAACATGCCATTGCAAGACCTGCTAGCTAGGGCAAGTCCACCACTATGATCATAACTGCTTCCCACCTCTTATTTTGGCCACCTGCCACATAAAGTGCCACCTGCTTTGGACGGAGCTGCTCTAAACCCAGGGAGAGCCTCAGATCACATTTCATAGACTCATAGAATTAGGCAGGGCTGGAAAGGACTACAAGGACCAGCCTGTTCCAACTTCCCCTGCTATGGGCAAAGACACCCCACACTGGATCAGGATGTTGAGAGCCTCATCCAGCCTGGCCTTAAACACCTCCAGGCATGAGGCTTCCACCACCTCCCTGGGCAACCCCTTCCAGGCTCTCACCACTCTCATGCTGAAGAACTTCTTCCTAACATCCAGTCTGAATCTCCCCATTTCTAGCTTGGTTCCATTCCTCCCAGTCCTATCCCTACCTGACAGCCCCAGCTTTCCTGTAGGCCTCCTTAAGAAACTGAAAGGTCACTGAAAGGAGCCTTCTCCTCTCCTAACTGGACAGCCTCAACTCTCTCAATCTCTCCTCAAAGCAGAGCAGCTCCAGCCCTCTGATCTGAGCTTCTATAGCCCTCTTGTCCCAGGGGCTCCAGAACTGGACATGGTACTCCAGGTGAGGTCTCAGCAGTGTGGAGCAGAGGGGAAGGATCACTTCCCTTGCCCAGCTGCCCACACTGCTCTTGCTGCAGCCCAGGCTCTGGTTGACTATTAGATGCACTTAGCTATGTTTTTACTTGCTGTGCCTTGGCAAGTCTCCAGCACCTGCTTTGTTTTCAGACTGCAAGGTGGACTTGCAGCATTTCAGCTTGTGTACCTTCCTCACCTCCTCACAGGGATTCAACATTTGGGCAGTTTACAGACAATGCTCACTCATGCAAACATGCTCTGGCCAACAGTGTTGGTCCATCCACTCTAAGCACTTGCAGTCCTGGGTGCACTTCTGGAGCCCCCAACACAAGAAGGACATTGATGTGTTTGAGCCAGTCCAGAGGAGGCCACCAAGATGCTGAGAGGGCTGCAGCAGCTCTGCTGTGAGGACAGGCTGAGAGAGTTGGGGCTCTGCAGCCTGGAGAAGAGAAGGCTTCGAGGAGACCTTGGAGTGGCCTTCCAGGATCTGAAGAGGGCTACAGGAGGGCTGTGGAGGGACTATTGACAAGGTTTTGTGACGACAGGAGAAGGAGGAATGGGTTTACAGTGGCAGAGGGGAGACTGAAAGTGGATGTTAGGAAGAAGTTGTTTGCAGTGAGGGTGGTGAGACATTGGCACAGGTTGCCCAGGGAGGTTTTCAAGGCCAGGCTGTATGAGGCCTTGAGAGACTTAAACCATTCTATGATTCTAAGCAAGGCTACCTCATTCCCAAAGCTGCCACTAACTGATGCAGGAAAGGGACATCTTTAGACCAGAACCCATGCTGAAGAACCAAGGCTCCACTAACACACAAGACCTGTTGACTACAGATGCAGCCTCCAGGAACGTCTCCAAACCTCAAGCTGTGCAGCTGCAATGCGACCTTCACAAGCACACAGACGATGACTAATCCTGGAATTCCCAAAAATACTTTGCCAGGTGTTTTGTTTCTCCAGGCAGCTGCATGTTGCATGTTCACTCATGGCAGCAGAAGGCTCCACACCCGATCTGGTGTTTCCTCATCACAGCAGGGAAGGAGCGAGAGCAGTAGGAGGCATGAATGTGCCCACAGCAAAAGCTCAGAGCCAGATCACAGCTCCCTGAGGACACTCAGGTCCAGGTCGTTGTTCCTGCAACTCCAGAGAGAGTGACCAGATTCCCAGCTCATGATGAAGGCCCAGCACAGTGGGTAATAAGAAGTTTGAAGAGTAATATTCTGTGTGAAGAGAGGAGTTGTGTGTATATTAAAGCAAATCTAGAGGTTAATGCAGCTGTCTCAGGTGGCTCCTCCAAGATGGCCTCACAGGTCCTCCTCCTGGACTTCTGGGTCCAGTGCTGGGCTCCCTAGTTCAAGAGAGACAGGGAACCACTGGAGAGAGTCCAGAGGAGATTACAAAGGTGCTGAGGGGACTGGAGCACCTCTGTGAGGAGGAAAAGCTGAGAGATCTGGAGCTGTTAAGCCTGGAGCAGAGCAGCCTGAGAGGGGATCTGATCAATGCTGATCATTAGCTAAAGGCAGGTGTCAAGAGGATGGGCCCAGACTCTTTTCAGTGGTGTCCAGTGACAGGAAAAGGGGTAAAGGGCACAAACTGGCACCCAGGAGGTTCCATTTGAACAGCAGGAAGAACTTCTTTCCTGTGAGGGTTCTGTAGCACTGGCCCAGGCTGGCCAGAGAGGTTGTGGAGTCTCTGTCTCTGGAGTGACTCTAAACGCACCTGAATGTGATCCTGGGCAGCCTGCTCTGGGTGACCCTGCTGTAGCCGAAGGCTTGGACTGGATGATCTCCAGAGGTCCTTTCCAACCCCTACCATGCTGAGATTCTGTGATAAGCAGGAGACAGAGCCTTCCTAGGGGGCAATCTGTTCTTTTGGATGTGTTCTGCTCTGCTGTAGGTGAAGTGCGGCAGAGCTACGTATGGGAGCAAGAGCTTAATTAACAGTAGCATTATCATCCCAACACTGGATTGTGGACAGAGGCAAGGAAAGAGGAACAACTCCTGTAGTTTTCTTATGGTCAAACAAGCTTGGATGAGGAAGAGTTGCTGCATGATCTTTGCTTGCCCTGCTAGTGCCTGGTTGCAGGCAGCAGCCCAGCTTTTAGGGATCCATGTTCATGGAATGGTTTGGATTGGAAAGGACCTCGAAGATCATCCAGTTCCAACCCCCTGCCATGGGCAGGGACACCTCCCACTAGCCCAAGTTACTCAAGATCTCATCCAACCTGGCCTTGAGCACCTCCAGGTGTATCCATGACCTCCCTGGGCAACCTGTTACACCTTCACTGTAAAGAATTTCTTCCTAATTTCCAGTCTAAACCTGCCCTCCTCAAGCTTCAATACATTCCCTCTTGTCCTGTGCCGGTGCACAGTGAGAATTTTAGAGGCAGATGTAGCTTGCAGGCACCAGGGATGCTTTGCTGCTTGCCTGGGCTTCACAGGAGTTTTTTTCACCTATTTCTGGCAAGTTTGGTGTCTTTCTGGGGATGGAGGGAAAATACAACCAGTCAAGCCCCAGCCCAGTGTCGTTGGGACTTCTTTTAAAACTGTCCTCAGTCAGCAGCTGGGATCAGGTGGAGTTTCTCTGGCATCACCCCCACCATATCAGCAGTGATTTTAATCGGAGTCTTGGTCAAAATAAAGGATGATAACATTAGCAAAGGCTGGGACTAGAAATCTGGCAAGAAATTGCTATTTTCTTGCCCACTAAGAATAACTTTGAGTCTTTTTACTTTATTTCTTTTGGCTGGGTGCGAGGTGCTAATATGAATTTATTCTCTGTGATCTGCTGCAGTCCACTTGGGCCAATGTAAGACAGAGAAAAAAAAAAAGAAAGGTTTTTTTTGTCCCCATTGCAGATTTTTTTGGGTATATTTAATTGCCTGTAACTAAACAGGAGGCAGCTTGTGTCCAAGAGGAGATATCAGCAGTCCCTGTTAGCCAGAAACCAAACATCATCCACCTGCTCTTGGGGTTCTGGGTGGAGAGACAGGATCTGAAGCAGGGTAGATTTAGGTTGGACATCAGGAGGAAGGGCTTTACAATGAGAGTGGTGAAATACTGCAACAGGCTGCCCAAGGACGTGGTTGAGGCCCCATCCCTGGAGGCATTCAAGATCAGATTGGATGTGGCTCTAGGCAGCCTGATCCAGTTGGAAGTGTTCCTGTTGACTTGGGGCAGGGGTGACCTCTGAGAGTTCCTACCAACTCAATGCAATCTGTGAAACTTGATAACCCTTCACAAAGACTCCACAAGCAATTAGGAGATGGGTGTGAGTGGAAAGGTGAAGAGTTATGGAGGGCAAAAAAGGTTTGCACAGAGAAGGAAAACATTCCTGAACTCTCCAGAGAAGCATCAGACCTTTGACATACCCTGGGATGTGATAGAAAATGATGATTCCAACACAAGAAGGATACGGAACTGCTGGAGCGGGTCCAGAGGAGAGCCACGAAGATGCTGAGAGGGCTGCAGCAGCT
The DNA here is from genome assembly GCA_013400475.1 of Tricholaema leucomelas. Classification (NCBI taxonomy): domain Eukaryota; kingdom Metazoa; phylum Chordata; class Aves; order Piciformes; family Lybiidae; genus Tricholaema lacrymosa; species Tricholaema leucomelas. The sequence goes on along the minus strand of WAAF01018897.1, from coordinate 13,138 downwards.
CTGCTATGAGGACAGGCTGAGAGAGTTGGGGCTCTGCAGCCTGGAGAAGAGAAAGCTTTGAGGAGACCTTAGAGTGGCTTTGCAGTATCTGAAGGGAGCCTACAGGAAGGCTGGGGAGGGACTATTGACAAGGTCTGGGGATGTCAGGATGAGGGGGAATGGGTTTAAGCTGGAGGAGGGGAGATTTAGACTGGATGTTAGGAGGAAGTTCTTTACAGTGAGGGTGGTGAGACACTGGCACAGGTTGCCCAGGGAGGTTGTGGCTGCTTCCTCCCTGGAGGCGTTTAAGGCCAGGCTGGATGAGGCCTTGAGCAGCCTGCTCTAGTGGGAGGTGTCCCTGCCTATGGCAGGGGGTTGGAGCTGGATGATCCTTGAGGTCCCTTCCAACCTAAACCATTCTATGATTCTATGATTCATAGACAGGTTTGGTTTGGAAGGGATCTTGAAGGTCCTCAGTTCCAGCTCCCTTGCCATGGGCAGGGACACCTTCCACCAGCCCAGGATGCTCAAGACCTCGTCCAACCTGGCCTTGAACACCTCCAGGGAGGGGGCATCCACAACCTCCCCAGGCATCTTGTTCCAGAGTCTTCCCACTTTCACTGTAAAGAATTTCTTGCTAATCTCCTGTCTAAATCTGCCCTCCTCAAGCTTCAATCCATTCCCTCTCATCCTATCAGTACAACCCCTTGTCAAAAGTCCCTCTACCTGCTTTCTGATAGCCCCCTTCAGCTACTGGAAGGCTGCTCTAAGGTCTCCCCAGAGTCTTCTCTTCTCCAGGCTGCACAGCCCAAACTTCCTCAGCCTGTTCCCACGGGAACATTGTTGGGTTTGATACTTACAGCTCTTCGTGGGTTAAAATATTTTGCTTTTCTGGAAGGCAGAGTGAGAAAATCAAAGTTTACAATGTGCTAAGAGCTTAAATATGTGGGATAAACAAGGGCATGTCACAAACGAGCTGCTGTGGGGGATTTATTTGGTAACAAAGGGAAACCATCCACTTACAGTTGGGTTTTATCGACCTCACAGGCCACTTGCCAGCAGCACAGTGTCAGAGTTGCAGAGCATCAAACTCAAAAGTCATCTCCCCACAGAAGCTGTGGGAATAGATCCTGCTGCAAATGCCTAAATGCAAGAATGAGCTGTGAAGAAAAATGAGGTGGCAGAAGTGCTGCTCTGCATCAGGAATTTAAAGGTGAAAGCTAAACTAGAGATGTTAATCAAGTGGTGGAGACCTGGCAGTTCGCTGCTGAGAGGCCACCTCCAATAAGGACCTTGCCCAGGACCACGGTAGGACCCCTTCCAATGGCTTTTAGAGGCTTTAGATGTGTCCCCACATCAAGTTAACATTAAAAATATTGGTTCAGTAGCAGAAGGGAATAAGAATTTCACCATGAGCCAGAAGTGTGCTCCTGTAGCTGAGAAGGCCAGTGGTCTCCTGGGATGCATGAAGAAGAGAGTGGCCATCAGGTTGACAGAGATTCTCCTCCTGTTCTATTCTGCCCTAGTGAGACCTGGAAAACTGGGCCCAGTGCTGGGCTCCCCAGTTCAGGAGAGAGAAGGAACTACCAGAGAGGGCTCAGGACAGGCTACCAAGATGTTCAGCATGCACCCAGATGACTGAAGCACCTCTGTGAGGAGGAAAGGCTGAGCGACCTGGGGTGGTTTAGGCTGGAGAAGAGCAGACTCACATTTTGCTGCTCTGTCCTATCTCCTTTTTCAAGACAATAAGTGCACAATAACTTTTACCAATTTGTGTGGGTTTCAACCTCTTGGAGTTTTTGACCAGGATACCTGTAACTATTCTCCCTCTCTACACTGCTCTCATGAGACCCCACCTGGAGTATTGTATCCGGTTCTGGAACCCTTTTTACAAGAAAGATTTGGATGTGCTGGAAGGTGTCCAGAGAATGACCATGAGGATGGAGCTGCTCTGCTGTGGAGACAGACTGAGAGAATTGGGACTGTTCAGTCTGGAGAGGAGAAGGCTTCAAGAAGGTCTCCCAAGATCTGAAGTGGGCTACAAGAAAGCTGGGGAGGGACTTTTTAGGGGGTTGGGTAGTGATAGGACTGGAGGGAATGGAACAAAGCTAGAAATGGGTAGATTCAGAGTGGATGTTAGCAAGAAGTTCTTCACCATGAGACACTGGAACAGGTTGCCCAGGGAGGTGGCAGAAGCCTCATCCCTGGAAGATTTTAAGGCCAGGCTGGATGTGGCCCTGAGCATCCTGATCTAGGGTGAGGTGTCCCTGCCCATGGCAAGGTGGTTGAAGCTAGATGGTCCTTGAGGTCCCTTCCAACCCTGGCAATTCTGTCTTTCTGTGAGCCACAGCTTCTTCAGACTTAGCATGTGAGCAGCAGAAAGGGGAGTAGATCTGTTTGATTTGTAGCAAAATCATGTGCCAAAGAGTATTATGCAGAGCAGCATTAGAGGCTAACCAGTACACAGCACTGACACACAGACCAGGAGCCTGCTATTTGTCTTCCCTTAGGATTTTGTCTGGAATTTGCATTTTTTAGCCTGTGCTGAAAGCTCTGTCTCTCTTTTGGGGACAACACTAAGGTTTGCTGAGTGGTGACTTGGCTCCTGTTCAGCAGACCTTCAGTTTCATTAGTTGCAAACTCAGGGGAAAAAAAAAAAGGCATTCTGAAACTCCTTAAAGGCTCTGCAGGCTCTGTGGACAGATTGCTCTCAAACTAATGGTCAGCTGGACAGCACTGGGGATAAATTTGTACCCCAAGGAAACTTCAAATTGCCCTTTTTAAATCCTTCTCAGAGTATCTTCATTCACAGATTCATAGAATGGTTTGCATTAGAAAGGACCTTAGAGATCATCAGTTCCAACCCCCCCTGCCATGGGCAGGAGCACCTCTCACTAGCCCAGATTGCTCAAGGCTTCATCCAACCTGGTTTTGAATACTTCTAGGGAGGGGGCATCCCTGGGCAACCTGTGCCAGTGTCTCACCACCCTCACTGTAAAGAATTTCTTCCTAATCTCCAGTCTAAATCTGCCCTCCTGCAGCACTTCTCTCTGTTCTTGCTTTTTTCCTTTCTCCCTGACACAGACTGAGCTCCTGCTGTGAGGCTGTCACACAGGCATCCCCTCCAGAGGTCTGCTGCTACCATGCATGGGTCTGGCAATGCCACCAGCATACTGCAGTGGTACTGGAAGTACCAACAAGCCCGTGGGGAAAGAGCAGTGGGAGCTGAGCAAAGCTGCAGGGTTCATTTCTCTCACTGAAAACGTGTTCAGGTCATTCTGTCTTATATGAGGCTGCAGATCTCTGGATGCTGAAAAGGGTGAGCAGGGCTGCAGTCTTGGGCTGCTCTTTCCAAAGTCTTGCAGCATCCTCTGGTGGAGCTGAAAGGAAAAGATGGACATCCAGGGGAGAAGCTCGGTTCTGTCTTGCCATGCCATGGAATGTTTTCAGTCACAGAATCCTAATTTTGGGTTGGAAGGGACCTTTAAAGGTCACCTAGTCCCACCCCACCTGCAATAAGCAGAGACATCTTCAATTAGATCAGGTTGCTCAGGGCTCTGCAAATGTTTCCAGGAAGGGGGCATCTTCCACCTTTCTGGGCAACTTGGGCCACCCTCAGTGTAAAAGATTTCTTCTTTCTCTCTAGTCTAAATCTTCCTTTTAGTTTAAAATCATCACCTCTTGTCCTGTCATCAGCAGGCCCTGCTAAAAGTCCATCCCCATCTTACAGGCCCCTTTAATACTGAAAGGCCACAACAAGGTCTCGCTGGAGTCTACTCTTCTCTCCAGGCTGAACAACCCCAAGTCTCTCAGTGGCTCCTCACAGCAGGAGGGTTCCAGCCCTTGGATCATTTGTGTGGCCTCCCCGAGACTTGCTCCAAGAGGTCTCCATGTCTCTGCTGTCCTGAGGAGTCTGGACATAGCACTGCAGGTGGAGTCTCACCAGAGCAGAGGGGCAAAATCCCCTGCCTTGACCTGCTGGCCACACTTCTGAGGACACAGCACAGTGCTGCAGGCTTATGCTCTGCATCTGGGGCCTCTAAAATGTACCCCAGCTTCACTCATCTGCACCATGACTGGAAAGAGACAGAATGGCAAACACCTGAATGTCAACCAGGTGATGTTCCTCCAGACAGGAGGGATCTGGGGACTACACTTCCATGAGGTCATAGTGAGGTCTCTTTTCCCTTGTATCAGGTGATAGAACATGGGGAAATGGCCTGAAATTGTGCCAAGGAGATTTAGGCTGGAAATGAGGACATTTTTTTTTCCTGCAAGAGAGATTAGGCATGGGAAGAGGCTGCCCAGGGAGGTGGTGGAGTTGCTATCCCTGGAGGTGTTCAAAACATGTGTGGACATGGCACTTTGGGATGTGGTTCAGTGGCAATGGTGGTGTCAGGTCAATGGTTGGACTCAGTGATCTCAGAGGTCTTTTATGGTTGGACTCAGTCATCGTAGAGGTCTTTCCCAGGTGAAACAATTCTATGATTCCTTGCTTTGCTGTAGATGTCCTGGATGACCCTGGGCAAGTGCCTGCAATTTTCTGACAGTTTAGTGCTGCAGAAGCAAAGCCTGTACCCAGAGTGGAGTAACCTGGCTGGTGGAGCTGCTTCCCAACTTCTTCTTCCTGGTCTTAGTCACCATGACCAGAGCCCAACGTGTTTCTTCACTCCTGGCCAAATGAAGTACTCAGACAAAAATCTGAGTTCCCAGGCTGTGATTCTTCGCTGTGTTTTGGCCCAAAGGGCAAACCAGGTTGTTGTGTTCTGGTTTATTGCCACAGCCTGGTGTCTGGAGCACTTGCTCCATGGATGGGGCACCTGGGTTCAGAGTCTTTCTCAGCCCAAGAAGACTCAGACACCCTTTGCTGACTCCCAGGTGTTTCATCCTTCCTGTTGAAATTGTGCAGAAAAGAACTAATGATTCAGAGAGATCAAATAAGACAAATTTCTGTCCTGTTCCCCACCTAGCAATCAGGATACTCATTCAGAATGAGGGACATAGGGCTGGAAGGGACCTCTGGAGATCATTTAGTCCAACCTCCCCCTGCCAAGGCAGATTCAGCTAGAGAAAGTGTGATGGTTTGGGTGTTACCCCCCCTGCCCCACTTTGGAAGTCACCCAGACTAGACTCAGCTGGCTCTGGAAGTTTGAATGAAGCTTATATTTACAGCTTAGCTCAAAATACAAGCAGATATTTATAGTCTATGCAGTTATAGACAGAAAAAGACAAGGGAAAAGGTAATGCAGAAACACAACAGCCCTCCCAGAAACCTGAGTCCCCAGGAGGGGCTCCCAACTGCCCTTCCACCTTTTCTCACCCCTCTCTACCTTACCCCAGTCCCAAGGAAGAATGGAGGTTCGGCCAGGGGGTTAGGAAGCAAAGTGGATTAATCAGAGAGATGGCAGAGAGGATAGAGAGAAATTCTGCCCAGCGCTCCCAAGCAGAAGGGCCTTATCTATGTTTGGATTCTTGTTCTTATACATCTCAGCAAGCCTATGAGTGAAGTAGACATCAGCACTGTTTCTCTGTCACAGCCTGTGATCTAATCCTTCTCACCAAAACATTCTATCTAGCTTCAAACTAGCAGAGAAGGTCACACAGGAACACCTCCAGGTGGGTTTGGAGTGTCTCCCGAGATGGAGACTCCATCACTTCTCTGGACATCCTGGTCCAGTGCTCTGTCACCCTTAAACTAAAGAAGAAGTGCCTCTTCATGTTTAGATGGAACTTCTTGTGTTCCAGCCCATTAGCCCTTGTCCTGTCACTGAGCCTGATCCCATCCTCCTGACACCCCCCCTTGAAGTATCTGGAAGCATTGGTAAGCTGCCCACTCAGTCTTCTCTTTCTTCTGCCTTAGGAAGTCACAGGGGAATATTCACCCTCAAAGCGTCTCTGAGCACTTTGCTCCACACATTCAAGTTCATCTCCTTCAACCTGAGAAATGAGGCTGGTGGCAGAGGACAGTGTGAAACCTGGTCTTGAGTCACACAGCCTGAGGCATGCCAAAGGAGCATTGGGAGAATCCCTCCTGGGCACCCCCCATGAAGATTGACAGGCTGATACAACCCAGTGCTGCCAACCTTGGCAGCAATTCACTCAGTCCTTCTGAAAGCAAAGACTAAATTGGCCAGCAGCCTGCACTTCATCTTCTCTCCCAACTCCTCTGGGTGAGAAGCGCTGAGCAGCCCAGGTTTCTGATAAAGTAAAAGCAAACACCATTCCCTTCTGCTAAGATACAGGAATATTATCCTGACATTTTAGCATGGATCACTCAGATTGCTGCTGGTTCTCTCCCCTCCTAGAGCTGTGTCTGGACAATAGAAACATTCCCTGAGTACAAACAAAATAATCAGGGTTGAAAAGCAAATTCAGGGTGGAAGAGTGAACGCCTGGGCAGGAGCTCTCTGTCAGGCTAGATTTGCCTCTTGGCAAGCTGACTTTGTAGCAGATATTTTCACACAGTCACAGAATGTCAGGGGTTGGAAGAGACCTCCAAAGATCATACAGCCCAACCCCACTGCCAGAGCAGGATCACCTACAGGAAGTCACACAGGAGTGCATCCAGGTGGGCTTTCAGTGTCTCCACAACCTTTCTGGGCAGCCTGCTTCAGGCCTCTGCCACCCTCACAGTGAAAATGTTTTGCCTTCTGTTCCTGTGGCACCTCCTCTGCTCCAGCTTGCCCCCACTGCCCCTTGTCCTGTCACTGGACATGCCTGAGCAGAGCCTGGCTCTGTCCTCCCCACACTGCCCTGCACATCTTTAGCACAGCAATGAGGGCAGCCCTCAGGTGCCTCTGCTCCAAGCTCCAAGTCCCAGCTCCCTCAGCCTGGCCCCACAGGAAGATGTGCCTGTGGCAGCCTGGGGGCTCTGGGCTGGACTCTTTCAAGCAGTTCCCTGAAGTCCTTCTTGATCTGAGGGGCCCAGAACTGGACACAATATTCTGGATTTCTACCACAGTCTCAAGCTGTACCAGTGGATGTTCAGGCTGGATGTTAGAAGTTCTTGGCAGAGAGAGTGATTGGCATTGGAATGGGCTGCCCAGGGAGGTGGTGGAGTCGCTGTCACTGGAGGTGTTGCAGCAAAGCCTGGCTGGCGCACTTAGTGCCATGGTCTGGTTGACTGGCTAGGGCTGGGTGCTAGGTTGGACTGGATGAGCTTGGAGGTCTCCTCCAACTGTTTGATACAATGACTCTATTCTAAGATGTGGCCTCAGCAGCAGAGTAGAAGGGGAGCAAAACCTCTTTTAACCTACTAATCATAACTCTTCTAATCCACCCCAGGAAGCCTTTAGTACTTTCCCTTTGGTGGTCTTTATTTAAGAATTTGACAGTATCTACTGATTTGATTATACTAGATGGAATATTTATCTTCAGGGCCAATGGTCTGAACCCAGAGCAGGGTAGATTTAGGTTGGACATCAAGGGGAAGTTCTTTGCAATGAGACTGGTGAAATACTGGAACAGCGATGTGGTTGAGGTTCCATTGCTGCAGACATTCAAGATGAGAGTTGATGTGGCCCTGGGCAGCCTGACCTAGATGGAGGTGTCCCTGCTGACTGCAGGAGGGTTGGACAAGATGACCTTGAGGGTCTCTTCCAACCCAATGCAATCTGTGACTCTGTGATGTCTACTTCTTTAGGGTTTTCTATTTTAATGGAGGCATTTATTTTTACATTACCTCAAGGAATTGCAATCACCATCCAACATTTCTGCAAGCTGTTAAAAGTTGAAGATTAAAACCTGCACTTAAGCAAAAAAAATGCTTCCAAGGAGGAATTTATCTGCCATTTGTCCTGGAAACAAGACATGTGTGGTGAAGTTCTTGGCAGGCCACAGTGACTTGTCCCATCCATTGGCTGTTTAACATCACTTTGTGTGATGAATGACAGCAATGTGGGGTCAGTGGTGAGAACCAGCAGCTCATTCTGCAGCAGCAGCAGTTCTGGGAGATGTGATACCCCATGTGTGCTTCTTGTTCACCCCACCAGAGTTCAGATCCTTGAGTTAGTGCCCACAACCTTTTTCTTAACATAGGAAATAATCTGCTGTTGCCCACACTGTGAGATGGTGAGGACCTGGATCTAGCAGACAGAAGTGAAGTGGGCTTACTGCAGAGGGGGCTGGACATAACCTTTGAAGGTCCCTTCCAACCCAGACCATTCTGTGATTCTGTGATAAGGAAAGACATTTAATGCACCTGAGGAACATAGAATCAAACAGGTTGGAAGAGACCTCCAAGATCATCCAATCCAACCTAACACCCAGCCCTATCCAATCAACCAGACCATGGCACTAAGTGCCCCAGCCAGGCTTTTCTTGAACACCTCCAGGGACGGCGACTCCACC
>WAAF01018895.1:120402-140028 GCA_013400475.1 Tricholaema leucomelas | reverse complement strand
TCCTCAGAGCAGAGCTGCTGCAGCCCTCTGAGCATCTTTGTGGCTCTCTGTCTCTCTATCTTTGATCACATTGGGTGATTCTGTGCTCCACAACCTCCCTGGAGGTGTTCAAGGCCAGCTTGGATGAGTCCTTGAGCAACCTGTTCTAGTGGGAAGTGTCCCTGCCTATGGCAGGGAGTTGGAAGTGGCTTAGGTTTGAGCTCACTTCCAATCTGACCCACTCTGTGATTCTCTTGTGTGATTCTGTGACCACACAGGCACAGCTGAGCATGGACCCTCTGTGCAGGCAAGCAGGTGGGAGGCATCAATGCAGAGCTTTGAGGTCCCTTCCAACCTGAACCATTCTCTGACTTGCTTTGCACACTCATCCTGCTGCTGATGTTGCAGGTCAGTGGCTGAGAGGGGATTAAGTGCAGGGCAAGGCAGGAAATGGTTATTTTATTACCCCAGCATCCAGAGCTGACAGCTTTAGTACCCTGCCCACAGAGCAATCCCTCAGACACCCCAGCTCCAAGCTTGCATGATTGGAGTGCTGAGCAGGAGCTCTATGGATTTTCACTCCTTGTTCTCTAGGAATGCTATTGATCAGGCACAGGAGACATCGATAGAGCCAAGGGACTACATAAAGAGGCTTAAAAAAAATAATAACAATAATAATAGCAATAAAAAAGTGCATTTGATGAGTGGAAGAAGCCATTTAGCATTCTGCATGCCACCCTGGCCACACCATCTGAATCCTTCACTGAGTCTTTGTTGATTTCTTGCCTTTGGTACAGTTTTCTACTCTCTTTATGGGATAACATTCAATGGTTAAGGGAAGGAAGGGAAGGGCTGGCAGGGCTTGGGAAGCTCTGTTATCTGCCTTGTGTTCTGGAGACCTCTCAAAGCTTTGCCTTTGATCTGTAGGGGTTTGGGCTCACAAACACCAGTGATACATCCCTGAGAGCTCCTCGTTTCTTTGCACCAGGAGGCAAAGCTTCAGAGCCCTTTCACTTCTGCTTTCCATCAATGTTTTTATTCTTTGAAGCCTTCTGTTCAGCTTGCAGGCAGCTCTGGTCCCCACTTCTCAGCTATTTCCATTGGAAAGGGGAGGTTGGTGTCAAAACTTGTGGCTAGAGCCTGAGGTTAGGACAATGCTGTTGTCAGTCTGCACTTTGCTGTGATGCCTTCAAGGGACAAGACCTGGACAGCTTTTTGCCTCTCCTCCTTTAGTTTGTTTTTACCAGGTAGGAAGAGAGCTCCAAGCTCATCCAGTCCCACCTAGCACCCAGCTCTGGCCAATCAACCAGACCATGGCACTAAGTGCCCCAGCCAGGCTTGGCTTCAACACCTCCAGGCACAGCGACTCCACCACCTCCCTGGGCAGCCCATTCCAATGCCAATCACTCTCTCTGCCAACAACTTCCTCCTAACATCCAGCCTAGACCTGCCCTGGCACAGCTTCAGACTGTGTCCCCTTGTTCTGTTGCTGGCTGCCTGGCAGCAGAGCCCAACCCCCCCTGGCTACAGCCTCCCTGCAGGGAGCTGCAGACAGCAATGAGCTCTGCCCTGAGCCTCCTCTGCTGCAGGCTGCACACCCCCAGCTCCCTCAGCCTCTCCTCACAGGGCTGTGCTCCAGGCCCCTCCCCAGCCTTGCTGCCCTTCTCTCAACACCTTCCAGCACCTCAACATCTCTCTGCAATTCAGGAGCCCAGAACTGGACACAGCACTCCAGGGGTGGCCTGAGCAGTGCTGAGCACAGGGACAGAAGAACCTCCCTTGTCCTGCTGCCCACACTGCTCCTGAGCCAGCCCAGGATGCCATTGGCTCTGCTGCCCACCTGGGCACTGCTGCCTCATCTTCAGCTCCTCTCTCCCAGCACCCCCAGCTCCCTCTCTGCCTGGCTGCTCTCAGCCACTCTGGCCCCAGCCTGTAGTGCTGCTTGGGCTTGTTGTGGCCCAAGTGTAGAACCCTGCCCTTGGCCTTGTTCAGTCTCATCCCATTGGCCTCTGCCCACCCATCCAGCCTGGCCAGGTCCCTCTGCAGGGCTCTGCTACCCTCCAACAGTTCCACAGCTGCTCCTAGCTTGGTGTCATCTGCAAACTTACTGCTGCTGGACTCAATGCCCTGATTCAGATCATCAATAAAGATGTTGTCCTGCTGTCCTCCTGTCCTGCTCCCAGGGAGTTCTTTGCCAATTTGTGTGGTCAGGCTGCAGCCCAGATGTGTGAAATCCACCTCCAAAGACTTTAATCATTACTGAGTATAATCTGCTGTAATCTGTTAAATCTCCTGGGCTTGGGCCAGCTCTCTGGAGTGATGCTCTAATGCCCTCTGCTTTGGGCAAGGTGCAGGCTTCAGAGCAGGAAATCTCTTTCCCCTTGGATTTATCCTGCTGCCTTTTCTACCTTTCCAACTCTAAGCTCTCTCATTTGCTCTGCTTTTACAAAGTGGCTCCAGAAAAAGAGAGGCAAGGGATGGAAAAAAGTGCACAGATTAGAGCAAGGGAATTGGCTTTGCTAAACCAAACTGAAGAAAGTGGCAATAATGCTGCCTGTGTCTGCCCTCAGGGCATGGACCTGGGCCATGGCACTTCTCTAGGCTATCAGCAGAGGTATCTATTGCCAGGCAAAAAGGAGTATTAATGAGAGCTGGATTTGCTGGCTAATTAGTGTCAAATGGTAGCATTTGGTTCGCTGCTTTGTTCCTGCCTCAGCCTGGCAAGGAGTAGGCTCTTACTGAGAGCAACCCAAGAGTGGAAAGCAAAGTGGTCACAGGATCACAGAAGCATGCAGGCTGGAAAAGCCCCTCAGGAGCACCAGGGCCAACCTAGAACCCTACTCTGCAAGATTCACCTTAAACCATAGCCCCAAGCAACACATTTTGGCCACAACAACCCCAAGCAGCACTACAGGCTGGGGACAGAGTGGCTGAGAGCAGCCAGGCAGAGAAGGACCTGGGGGTGCTGGTAGGGACCCAAGTCCCTCAACCTTTCTGCATAAGAGAGATGTTCTCATCCCTCCAGCTAGAGAGCACAGAAGAGGAACCACAGAATCACAGCCCCATGCAGGCTGGCAAAGCCCCTCAGGAGCACCAGGGCCAACCTAGAACCCTACTCTGCAACATTCACCTTAAACCATCTCCCCAAGCACCACATCCAAACCACCCTGAAACACATCCAGGGTGGGTGACTCCACCACCTCCCTGGGCAGCTCATTAGAGTCCCTGACCACTCTCTCCATGAAAAGGTCCTTCCTAATATCTAATCTGAACCTCCCCAGCCTCAGCTTGAGGCCATTAGGCACCATAGGAAAAGTGGTTCCTTCATGTTGCCCCTCAGCTCCTGTCCCCTGAAGCAGGGATGTGCTGTCCCTGCATCCCTCAGAAGGGATGGCACCAGTGGTGTGCCACATCCAGCACTGCAGGACCAGCTGCTTCCCTGGGTCTTCATTGCTGAGAGCAGCCTGAGTGCCACTGCTGCACTCATGGAGCTGGTTTGAGTTCCCCTTGCTGGGCAGATGGTAAAATCCAGAAGGAGATGGACCTTTAGCAGGCATTAATGTTTCCTCCTGGAGATGGACTGCTGAAGGATGTGCTGGTGGGCAGCCCAGGGTCTCAGCCAGGCTGTCAGCAGAGGGGGTTTAGTGGCAGTCTGATCCTCTGGCTGACTGCAGCAGGGATTGTTCATTCTGTTCTTGCCCAGGGGAGACTTTACAAGGTCAGATCCTCAGCAGCTGCCAAGTGGCACCTTCTGCCTTACCTGGATGGAGGAACAAGCTGAGCATCAGCCACAGCTCAGCTGCTCAGCTTCACCAGCAAGATCTTCACCCCTTCAATTTCCTCACCTTCTGGGGGTAAATTTACTCATAGCCAGGACTTGTGAGCACTGGTGGGAAGCAGAAGTGCTGCTCTATTTCAAGCAGGTTGGAATCAGGGAGGAAGAGTGTATAAATAAAACATCTTGCATAAAATCTGCCTGGCTGAAGCTTTCCATCTGCCATCTGCCTTGGGCTCACACAGGACAGGACACCTGGAGCTGTGAGAGGAGAGGCCAGAGTCCCCCAGCTCGCTGCTGGGGTTGGATGGTGAGCCAAGGATGTTATGGGCTGGTGCTTCAGGACCTGTAGAATTGGCAAGCAGGGAGAGGGATTCATTGCCCTGCCTTGTTTTAGTGTTGTGCCAGCAGTTTGCACGGTGGCATGGCTCACCCAGGGCATCCAGGCAGCTTGGTGCCCATCCCCATGGTGAGAGGGAGCTGCATCATAGGAGCCTTGGCAAACCAGTCAAGGAGATCCCAGCTGGAGGAAAGTTCTGACCTAACCATGATTTTTATGCCATTCCTTCCTTAAGGGGCAATAATGCCCTTTGCAGCCTGGTTCTGAGGTCTCTTGACCTGGGCTGGGACTTGGTTGTGCCCAGGGGCTGGTTGACATGGCAGGAGCTGGTCATGGAGGGGATGGTCCCAGCTTCCAGCCTCTCTTTACTACTACTACTCCTACTCTACTACTACTACTACTACTACTACTAGATAGTAGCTGAAGATGAGGCAGCAGCATGCCCAGGTGGGCAGCAGAGCCAATGGCATCCTGGGCTGGCTCAGGAGCAGTGTGGGCAGCAGGACAAGGGAGGTTCTTCTGCCCCTGTGCTCAGCACTGCTCAGGCCACACCTTGAGTGCTGTGTCCAGTTCTGGGCTCCTCAATTCAAGAGAGATGTTGAGGTGCTGGAAGGTGTCCAGAGAAGGGCAGCAAGGCTGGGGAGGGGCCTGGAGCACAGCCCTGTGAGGAGAGGCTGAGGGAGCTGGGGGTGTGCAGCCTGCAGAAGAGGAGGCTCAGGGCAGAGCTCATTGCTGTCTGCAGCTCCCTGCAGGGAGGCTGTAGCCAGGTGGGGTTGGGCTCTGCTGCCAGGCAGCCAGCAACAGAAGAAGGGGACACAGCCTCAAGCTGTGCCAGGGCAGGTCTAGGCTGGATGTGAGGAGGAAGTTGTTGGCAGAGAGAGTGATTGGCATTGGAATGGGCTGCCCAGGGAGGTGGTGGAGTGGCTGTGCCTGGAGGTGTTGAAGCCAAGCCTGGCTGGGGCACTGAGTGCCATGGTCTGGTTGCTTGGCCAGGGCTGGGTGCTAGGTGGGACTGGATGAGCTTGGAGCTCTCTTCCAGCCTGCTTGATTCTCTGATTCTCTGATACACTTTTTCCACTCCTCTCCAGTGCCACTGCAAATAGAACATCTTCATTAATGCCTTCACTGCCCCTTGATGAATGCACTAAATATAAAGGGGAGAAACAAAAGAAATCCTGAGCAGAAGCTGTAATTAACCTCTGCCTGCAACCCAAGGAGGGAGGTCTGAACAGAGAGGCTGGCATGTGTGAGCTGAGGGGGTGAGTCAGCCTGGAGCCAGCCTGCATTGCCATGGCTGCCTCTGGAGCTTCTCCAAGCCCCTCTGCTAGTCAAAAATAGGCTTTGATTTGTGTGACACTCGTGAGGGATGTCCTGCACAGGCTGCTTGGCCTCGAGTTCTGCGTTGGCTCTGGGGATGGGAACAATCAAGAGGGACGTGGAGCTGCTTGAGAGAGCCCAGCATGGATGCCATTCTGGGGTGGATTAGGAGGGCTGTGGTTAGTAGGTCAAGAGAGGTTCTCCTGCTCCTCTACTCTGCCCTGCTGAGGCTGCATCTGGAGTACTTTGTCCAGTTCTGGGCCCCCAGGTCAAGATGGACATAGAACTGCTTAAGTAAGTTGCTGAAGGGAATGGAACAGCTCTGCTAGGAGGAGAGCCTGAGGGAGCTGGGGCTGGGAGCTTGGAGAAGAGGAGGCTGAGAGGTGACCTCAGCAGTGGTTATCACTGTGTGCAGGTTGAGTGGCAGGAGGCTGGAGCCAGGCTCTGCTGGGTGATGATTGATGCCAGGACAAGGGCAATGGTGGAAGCTGAGGCAGAGAAAGTTCCATGTCAACATGAGGAGGAATTTTTCCCTGTGAGGGTGACAGAGCCCTGGCACAGGCTGCCCAGGGGGGTTGTGGAGTCTCCCTCTCTGGAGATATTCAAAACCCACCTGGATGTGTTCTGTGTGATCTGCTCTGGGTGATCCTGCTCTGGCAAGGGGATTGGACTGGCTGAGCTTTGAAGGACCCTTCCAGCCTCTGCCACTCTGTGATCCTGTGATGTGCCATGCAGGCAGCTGGGCCATGAGCAGCTCCATTCACGATGAGCTCCAGGCTCCAGGAGCGCTCAGCAGTGTCCAGAGTGAAGAGCTCAAGCCTTGGCTGATGAATGTTAGACTGGAAACATCCCCAAGCCAGTTTCCATCCCCATAGGTTTAAATGGTGGTTGAAACCCAGTTGCAGCTGGTATGGTGAAGGCATCCTGGAGGACTTCCCACACCACAGGTTAAATTGTAGGTTTCTGGGGGATGAAATGCAGAAGAAATAGAAACGAAGCAGTATTAAAGAGAGGCTGAGTGACAACCACCCTGGAACACAGAATAGGAAACTCTGTCCCATTCTGGGAGCTTTGTGGGGTGGCTCTGCAGACCTGGAGGAGGTTCTTGCCCTGCACAGACCCTGCTGGGCTCCCCCAGGAGCATGTCCTGCGCAGATCCCACCACAGGCTAAAGCTGCCGCGACCAAAGTTGATTGTGGCTGCTACAAAGCAAGTCCACATTCAACTGAGCTCTTGCTAGAGTGCAATGAGGCAGTGAGCTCCTCACCTAGCAGAGGGGACAGATGGCAGTGCTAGTCTTTAATGGGCTGTGGTAGAATTCAAAGCAATGAAGCAGCTGCACATTGCCACACTGGAGCAGTTGGAGGCAGGATCCTCTCTCTGTGCTGATGCTCTGTGCGTGGCAGGGGAGAGAATTGGCATTGTTTAGCTTGGGGAATGAATTCTTCTTCCCTTTGAGCCTCCATCCAGCTATTTCATGTCTCACAAGCTAGATAGGAGTTGATGGGTTTCAAATCTTCCATGACATCCTGACTGCTGAGGGAGTTAAGGTTGGTTGCTTGCTTGGGCTGTGTCTCAGGGGGGCGAGGGAAGGCCTCTCAGGGACAGCTTTGTCTTCAGATTACAGAAACTGTGGGCTGCTGGGGAAGGGCCTGCAGGGGAAATCAGACACAGAAAGCCACCAAGTGGGAGTTGAATCAGAACTCCCTCTGCAGAACCATGAAGAGGAAGATAGCTGACCCAGGGAACATGAGGCAGAGATGGCAGAGTGCTGTGCTCAGAGCTGGGGTCTGAGCAAAGGCTGAGGTCTAACCTGCAGGCTCCTCAGGGCTGGGGGCAGGAGAGGCAGGAGAGTGGAGGTGACATTAGGATAGCCAGACAGCCACACTCCAAAGGAAAGCCTCTTCACTCAAGAGCAATGCAGAGAGGACCCTTATGATGGCTTCACAGAATGAGGGGACACAGCCTCAAGCTGTGCCAGGGCAGGTCTAGGCTGGATGTTAGGAGGAAGTTGTTGGCAGAGAGAGTGATTGGCATTGGAATGGGCTGCCCAGGGAGGTGGTGGAGTCACTGTCCCTGGAGGTGTTGAAGCCAAGCCTGGCTGGGGCACTTAGTGCCATGGTCTGGTTGATTGGGCAGGGCTGGGTGCTAGGTTGGGCTGGCTGAGCTTGGAGCTCTCTTCCAACCTGCTTGATTCTATGAGTCTATGACACCCACCCCTCAGATATTGACAGACAGATCACAGAATTAACCAGGTTGGAAAAGACCTTCAAGATCATCCAGTCCAACCTCTCACCTAACACCTTCCAGGTGCTAGGTTGGACTGGATGAGCTTGGAGGTCTCTTCCAACCTGCTTGATTCTATGATTCCATGATTGGCCAGGGCTTGGTGCTAGGTGGGACTGGATGAGCTTGGAGGTCTCTTCCAACCTGCTTGATTCTGTGACTCTATTAAAGGACCATTCAACAGTCTGGACTTCACCTGGAGAATTGCAGTCCCAGAAGGGAGAATGTCCCAGTGAACTGCAGGTGATTTATGTGCCTCAAGCACTCTGCCAGGGATTGGCTGAGCCTTTGCTCAGGTGGCCAAAGCAGATGATGAAGAAGCCCAAATGCTGCTGGCCTTAGAGCAAGTCAATGTCCTCCTCCAGGGTCTGCTCCTTCCCAGCATCACCCTGGGATGAAGGAGTTGAACCTGCAAACCACTGCTCCGAGGGAGAACATCGAAATTAACCTCTCTCAGTCTCCCAGGGACCTTTCTGATCTCCAAGTGAATCACAGAACAACAGGTTTGTAATTAAAGCAGCAGAGAAAACAGCCATAAATCACAGGCTGTCAGCAGGGACCGGCAGCTGAGGAGATAACTGGGAGCAGAGCCTGGCTGGGGATGGCTGCAGCAGGCACAGACAATGGCTGAGGATGCTGCAGCAGGCACTGAATTATCTTTGCCATCTGCTTTTTGCTAACACCCATTTATAGAAGAAACTAACATTTGGAAGCAGGGAGTGCTGCTTGTTGTGCCTCTGGAGTCGTTTCCCACTGGATACAATTAATCATGAAGCCAATTGAAGACTTGTCCCAGAGCTGCTCCAGCTGCAGCCACCAACACCTGCCCAGAGCTCCAACTTCAGCCAGCAAGAAGCTTCCAAAAGCTGAATCCTTCGAGTTCCAGGGTTCCCTTTGGAAGTGGGAAGGGAAGCTGGGGTGATGGTGTGAGCTCTGCAAGGACTGGAAGGTGATTGGGGATTTTTAAGGTGAAATTAATTTCTGCTTGGTCTGGCTTGTCCCAGAGCTTGGGTTTGAGGCAGGCAGGAGCTGCAGGGGTCTCTGCACGCCTGTGAAGTGAGACAAGCCCTGCTCTGAGCGTGTGGGACAAGGCAGGCAGGCTCAGGAGCAGCCAGTGGCAATCACAATCAATTAGAGTTGATTAAAAGCCAGCAGAAGCCAATATATTGCAAAGAAAAACAAATACCAACCCTCCAAAAAAGAAAAAGGTAATCAATAGGCAGCCAAGCAGCAAGCAATTAAAAGGGGAAAAATAGCCCCATTCTCCCTGACTGCTCTAATATCCTCTCCTCAGCTTCTCAGAACGTCCTGTTCCCAGCCCAGAGGCTAAAAGGGTGAGTGGAGGGCAGGAGCCCATCCCAGCACCCAGCTCTGGCTGCAGGGACGCAGGGCAGTGTGGCAGGGGTGTGAAGCTTTGATCACATTGGGTGCTTCTGTGCTCCACAACCTCCCTGGGCAACCTGTGCCAGTGTCTCACCACCCTCACTGCAAAGAACCCTTTCCTAACATCCAATTTCAATCTCCTCCCTGCTACTTCAAACCCATTCCTCCTCCTCTCATGACAAGACCTTGTCAATAGTCCCTCCTCAGCCCTCCTGGAGCCCCCTTCAGATCCTGCAAGGCCACTCCAAGGTCTCCTCCAAGCCTTCTCTTTTCCAGGCTGCACAGCCCCAACTCTCTCAGCCTGTCCTCAGAGTAGAGCTGCTGCAGCCCTCTCAGCATCTTCATATCATATCATATCATAGTATCATCAGGGTTGGAAGAGACCTCACAGATCATCAAGTCCAACCCTTCACCATTCATAGCCTCCTCTGGACTGGCTCAAACACTTCCATGTCCTGCTTGTGCTGGGGGCTCCAGAACTGCACACAGTACTCCAGGTGGGGTCTGAGGAGAGCAGAGCCAAGGGGCAGAATCCCCTCCCTTGCCCTGCTGCCCACACTGCTCTTGCTGCAGCCCAGCACAGGGTTGCTGTCTGGGCTGCACTCCCACTGCAGGCTCCTGTTGAGCTTTGCATCAGCCCAGACCCCCAGGGCCTGTTCCTCAGGGCTGCTCTCAGCCATTTCCAACCCAGCCTGGAGTTGTGCTTGGGATTGCACCCACCCAGGTGCAGGACCTTACACTTGGCCTTGTTGAATGCCATGAGGTTGGCCATTAAGTGCCAGGCCATATAACCTGGGCTGTCATTCGTGAGTCATTCAGTGCTGACATGATCCTGGTGCTGTTGGAGGAGCTCAAACAGCATTTGTGAGGTGCTGCTGCTCATAGGTTGGTTCTGGCCTCTTGGATGGCAGCAGCATGGCTGTGGAATCCCTCTGTGTGCTCAGTAAAGAGGGTGACATAATCAAGAGTTAATTAGAACCCTAATGGGGTAAGAGCTGTTATGATTTGTGCACAATTGGTCATTAACTGCAGGAGGACACAAACCAAACAGTTTTCCCTGACACCTCCACTCAGCCCTGCTGAGCAAACACCCTGGGCAAAGGCAGGAGGTGGGACATGCTCAAATGGAATGGTTTTGGTTGGAAAAGGCCTCTGAGATCATCAACCAAACACCACTGTGACCACTAAACCACGTCCCAGAGTGCTGTATCCGCAGGGTTCTTGAACACCTCCACCACCTCCCTGGGCAGCCTGTTCCAAATGCCTAAGAGGTTCACCATGATGGGCTTGGTTGTACCCAGCTCCTTTCTGGACTTTGGCTGGCATAGCTACAGCCTGGGTCACCCATGGGCACCAGGACTCCTCCACATAGTGGAGTGGATGTTGGGTGATGTCCACATTACTGGAGGAGGAGGCAGAGTTTGACCTTCCTGGTCCAGGAGCCTCTTCCCACAGCTTCCCCATCTGAGATCACAGAGTCACAGAGCTGTCAGGGCTGGAAGGGGACTTCAAAGCTCATCAACTTCCAACCTCCCTGCCCTGGGCAGGGACACCTCACACTAGATCAGGTTGCTCAGAGCTTCACCCAGCCTGGCCTTAACAACTTCCAGATAAGGCAGAACCCCCTCCCACACTCTCCCTCCCCCAGCTGGCATCAGCTGGGGCAACATGTGCCAGTTTGCCTCCCAGATTCAAGTTGATATCCAATCAGCCATAGTACTAATGAGAATTAGGTCACTTTTAATTAGCTGTAGTTAACATAGCAGGTTCCTCTCTCCCAAATACATCACTTCTGATCTGAGCCATCCAAGCAGCCTTTCTCAGAGCAATTATCCCACCCAACTGGCTGCTCTCACCGCTAACAATTCTCCTCCTGATGCATTGATTGCCCCTGGCTTGCCTACTGTCTGATCAGCAAGGGTGGCTCCTCCTTTCTTCCAGCAACTGATTGATTCCAGGGGACTTGGTGAAACTGTAATTAAGCACCGAGGCTGTTTCGACTCCTGAGAGGAGGGAGAGAGTTTTCTCTTTGGCTTTGAACTTGCCAGGGTGGAGGGATCCAAGTGGCTAAGTGATTCCATTCATTCTTAAGCACACTCATCACCAGCCGGTAGAGTTTTTGTCACTTCTGATTCATCTTTGCCCAGAAGAGCTCACCCCAATTGTAGGGTTTGCATTAATAAGTAGGTTTGCTTTAACAAATGATGGTTCTGTTCTCTCTGCCTGCTTGCTCAGGGAGGGCTGGAGTCAGCTCTCCCAAGTGTCATTTGTATATCAGTCAGGCAGCTCAATGGTTTGGGATGAAATGTGCTCTATAAATGCAGGGCCATCATTCATCATCTTCCTTCTTGTGGATCCACATAATTGCACCTTTATTGCCCACTCTCACTCAACAGAAACCAGAGCTGAGGTGTCCAGCTCAGGCAGTGCCCCTCTCTGTCATAGAACCAGAGAATCAAGCAGGCTGGAAGAGACCTCCAAGCTCATCCAGACCAACCTAGCACCCAGCCCTGGCCAAGCAACCAGACCATGGCACTAAGTGCCCCAGCCAGGCTTGGCTTCAACACCTCCAGGCACGGCCACTCCACCACCTCCCTGGGCAGCCCATTCCAATGCCAATCACTCTCTCTGCCAACAACTTCCTCCTAACATCCAGCNCAGCACTCCAGGTGTGGCCTGAGCAGTGGCCAGAAGTGGCCTGAGCACAGGGCCAGAAGAACCTCCCTTGTCCTGCTGCCCACACTGCTCCTGAGCCAGCCCAGGATGCCATTGGCTCTGCTGCCCACCTGGGCACTGCTGCCTCATCTTCAGCTCCTCTCTCCCAGCACCCCCAGGTCTCTTTCTTCCTGGCTGGTGACATTCACCAGTGCCCTGTGCTGGGGAAGCTCAGGAGCCAGCCTGACCTACCACCCTCACCAGCATCCACTAATCAAAGCCCCTCCAGAATCTGCTTCAGCAGCTCCTCCAAAGAGTCTTCCAAAGCCACTCTTGCAGGTCATCTTCAGCTACTCTCTCCCAGCACCCCCAGGGCCCTTTCTGCCTGGCTACTCTCAGCCCTTCTGTCCCCAGCCTGCAGCACTGCTTGGGGTTGTTGTGGCCAAAGTAGAGGACCCTGCACTTAGCCTCATCTTGCTGTCTTCAGAGGATGCTGCAGGAAGCTCACGTAGCCATGTCTGGAATAATCCACTGCCAGGCATTTTTGTTGTGCTTTCTCCACCTTGATTATCCTGAGATGAGATTAAATCCAGAAGGATGCTATTAACATACCATGGTCTAGGAAACCATATGGCACCATTATAACAGTCCTGGAGAGAGTCTGTTCTCCCCCTAATTGTGCCCAGCCCACGGATCTCTATAAATCCATAGGCTCAGAGCCTCAGGAGCTGTCTCCTCTGCACGCCAGGAGCTGGTTTCCTTCACTCCCTTTTGCCACTTTCTCATTGTATTGACAGTTCTGCCTCTGCCTGCTACAAGAAAGGACAAAGAATATTTCCCTGCTTGGTCATTGCTGCAAGTCCAAATAGGGTTTGGATTGGATGGTCCCCAGAGGTCCTTTCCGACCCAGACCATGCTGGGATTCTGTGCTGACACTGGAATTCCTTGTGGCTGAATAGTTTAAACTTCTTTGGTTCAGGCAACCAACAAACACATGAGTGGAGAAGGGTCACAGGATCACAGGAACAGAGGATGTTAGGGGTTGGAAGGGACCCAAAGAGATCATCCAGTCCAACCACCCTGCCAGAGCAGGATCACACAATCTAGCTCAGGGCACACAGGAACACATCCAGACAGGCCTGGAAAGGCTCCACAGAAGGAGACTCCACAACCTCTCTGGGCAGCCTGTGCCAGGGCTCTGGGACCCTTCCAGGCAAGAAGTTGCCCCTTGTGCTGAGCTGGAATCTCCTGTGCTGCAGCTTCCATCCACTGCTGCTTGTCCTATCCCAGGGAGCAGTGAGCAGAGCCTGTCCCACTCTCCTGGCAGCCCTCAGAGAGTTATAGACATTTATTAGATCTCCTCTCAGTCTTCTCTTCTCCAGACTAAGCAGCCCCAGGTCCCTCAGCCTCTCCTCACCAGGCAGTGCTCCAGTCCCCTCATCATCTTCATAGCCCTCCCTTAAACCTTCTCCAGCAGATCCCTGTCCCTCTTAAACTGGGATGCTGAAACATCTCTCTGCAGGGGGGAAAGGCTGAGAGACCTTGGGCTGTTTAGCCTGGAGAAGACTGAGAGGTGCTTCAATAGTGACCAATATCTAATGGGTGATCAAACCCCACTGCTCATGCCAGAGGCTGGTTCCTGGGAGGCTGCTGCGGTGGTGGCGGTGGCTCGGTGTGGGCTGACTGCATTGGGAAGAGAACCAGGGGGAGGGAAGGGGTTGGAGAAAGCATTTTTATACTTGAAAAATGATGAAACTTTGATAAGTTGCAGCCAGCTCAAAGAGCAGACAGGCAGCTCAGGCAGAGCTAGCAGACATCAAAAGGCAGAGGATGGAGAGCAGTGCCTGAGAGCTCCAAATATAGACTGCCGCAGTCTAATTCCTTCCTAGAGCAGAAGAGCGAAGCTTCCCCATCAGATGTGGTGCTGCAGCCCCATTTCCACTTGTGCAAGGAGCCAAGATGAGAAGGGTTGCAGGGACCTGTCTGGATGTTAGGAAGAAGGTCATAGAATCATAGAATGATAGAATGGTTTAGGTTGGAAGGGACCTCAAGGATCATTCAGCTCCAACCCCCTGCCATAGGCAGGGACAGCTCCCACTAGAGCAGGTTGCTCAAGGTCTCATCCAGCCTGGCTTTAAATGCCTCCAGGGAGGAAGCAGCCACAACCTCCCTGGGCAACCTGTGCCAGTGTCTTACCAAGTTGTTGGCAGACAGAGAGTGATTGGCATTGGAATGGGCTGCCCAGGGAGGTGGTGGAGTCGCTGTGCCTGGAGGTGTTGAAGCCAAGCCTGGCTGGGGCACTTAGTGCCATGGTCTGGTTGATTGGGCAGGGCTGGGTGCTAGGTTGGCCTGGATGAGCTTGGAGATCTCTTCCAACCTGCTTGATTTTATGATTCTATTCTATGACTCTCAGTGCTGGAGTTAAAAATCCCCAGAGAAACACCACCTGTGCATAGCAGAGTAACAGAGGATGTGCTCAGGGTCTGCTAAAACAGCTTGGGGCTGGCTCAAGAGGAAGAAAAACCTTCCCCAGAACCCCAAAACCCAGCGTGGGAAGCCTTTAAAATCCTGACAAAGGTAGAAAGGATGAGCCTGGGGCTCATGTTGTGTTTAATTGTTTTATTTGCAGCTACAGCTTCACTGTGAGGGAGATTTATTGCTTCTGGGGTGAGCAGGGTCCTAGGACAGCAGCATAAAGCTTTGCTTCTGGAAGAGCCAAACTCCTACTGGCAGCCAGCAGGAGATTGAAGCTTGATTCTTATCTCCACTTAAGCTGATGCTCAGAGGGAGACTCAAGTCCTCTCGACCTCAATTACTGACAAAAACCAAATCAGCACAAGTTGAGCCTGCACTCCAGCTCTGTGGCCTCCAAGGTGCTTGAGGGTAAGTTTAGCCAGGTCCCAAGAAGGGGTCAGCGCTGCTGAATATGGCACAGACCCCTCAGAGACCCTTCAGAGACTCTTCACAGACCCCTCACGACCCCACAAAGGGCAAATTCCCCTCACAAAGGGCAGACTCCACTCGCAAGGGGCTGATTTTGACTCATTCACAGCATCCAGGGGTCAGGACAGGACAGCCCAGGCAGGCTAATTGTACCTTGGGCTTCTCTGGAGTTACCAAGTAATTAATTCCTCCTGTCTGGGGCAATTCTCTTCAATAAGCTGCAAATATCATCAATTCTTTGAGCTCCTTTCTGTGTCATTAACCAGGAGAAGGTCTCTGAATAAGCAAATGGGTGTAGGAGGAATCTCCTTATTAGTCATTGCTAATCAATGTCCACTTAAACTAATTATTAACTGGGTTTAATAATTTGTGGCTCTGATCTCACTAAACAAGCAGAAATGATTAGAGGGGAGGCTGAGAACTGAATTAACCCTTTGCTGTGGCTGTGTGGCTTGCCTGGCAGCTGCCAGTGCTCCCCATGCAGTGAGCAGCTCTGCTTTGCTGCTCTCTGTCTGTCTGTCAGCCTCTGCAAACTGCTGCTAAAGCCAAATGAAAGCTTTGCTTAGGCAGTTTAAAACACTGCTGTGTGTGCATCACAACCCAAGAGGCAACCATAGTGAGGACAATGTGTCTGGAGGAGCAGGACTGAGGTGCCCATAGGACAGGGAAAAACTTCACCTTTGGGGCAGTCACCCAAAAAAGTCTACCTGAGACAGCAGGAGGTGAAAAGTGGTACCAAGGGTTGGCTCTCTGGAGGCTTTCTAAAGGAGTTAGGACATCCTTCTGCTTTTCCCTTTGTGAAGAAGGGCTTAAGTTGTGCCAGAGGAGGTTTAGGTTAGAGATGAGGAACAATTTCTTCACTGTGAGAATGGTCAGGGATTGGCACAGGCTGCCCAGGGAGGCAGTGAAGTCCTCATCCCTGCAAGTGTTCAAGCAGCTGCCCTCAAATCTGGTTTGTAGAAGAGCAGATCTGTCCAGATAGGATTGAACACCAGAGCTGATGATGACGATGATGAGNGGCTGCCCAGGGAGGTGGTGGAGTTGCCATCCCTGGAGGTGTTGAAGCCAAGCCTGGCTGGGGCACTTAGTGCCATGGTCTGGTTGATTGGCTGGGGCTGGTTGTAGGTTGGCCTGGTTGAGCTTGGAGCTCTCTTCCAACCTGGCTGATTCTATGATTCTATATCCAGCATGGCCCTGAAAACCTCCAGGGATGGGATGTGAGTGTTTAAGGGTGGTTTAGATGTGGTGCTTAGGGCTATGGTTTAAGGTGGATCTTGTAGAGTAAGGTTCCAGGTTGGACTTGGTGGTCTTGAGGGGCTTTGCCAACCTGCATCTTGCTGTGATTCTGTGGTTGAGGAACTGGCAGTAGTTTCACCACTAAACTCTGCTGTCAGGGGGATCATCCACACAGCATTCTCTTGGCTGGTTTTTAACTGCCCCAGAATCATTGCTCTTCACCCCAAAATGGGAACCTGTGCTCCAAAGTGCAGCTACCTTTGCTCTTTGTATACCTGGAAGGTGCTTGAAGTCGACTGGAGACAGAAGATTTACTTGCTGCTGCTGCTGCTGCTGCTGCTGCTGCTGCTGTTGCTGTTGCCACCAAGGAGGGCTTTTTTCCCCCCCCCTGGCAAATTATTCCATTTTATTAAGCACATAAAGATCTCCAAAGTTGGTCTTTTAATGTACTTATATAGGCATAAACTTCTATCTCTGAAATAATTGCATTTTAATGATTCTTTTTTATCTCTGCATAATTTGTGTGTTCAACAATGGCAGCAAGAGGAGGAGAAATGCCCACTGGAGAAGCTTTCTGCTTAGAGATTAGGTGCACTGCTGCTCCTCATCCCCACACTGCTGATGAAAGCTTCCTAATTCCCTCTTAAGGGCTGCTCATGGCCTCTGTGAAGGTGATCCAACTGTCCCCATGTCCTGCCTTGGCTCTGTGGCGGTGCCGTGCACCAGGCTTGAAAGGCTCAGGCTGCTCCAGATCAGAGGATCACAGATGTCAGGGGTTGGAAGGGACTCAGAGAGATCATCGAGTTCAAACCCCCCCTGCCAGAACAGGACCACACAATCTAGCTCAGGGCACACAGGAACACATCACAGAATCAAGCATCATCCCTGGAGGTGTTGAAGCCAAGCCTGGCTGGGGCACTTAGTGCCATGGTCTGGTTGCTTGGCCAGGGCTGGGTGCTAGGTTGGGCTGGCTGAGCTTGGAGCTCTCTTCCAACCTGCTTCATTCTATGATTCCATGGTTCTAACCCAGGGCTTGCTCACCCTCATTTGGGCAAGACACCAACAAGTACCTAAACACCTCTGGGTCCCTGTTTGTCACTTTGGGAAGGGATCTAATGGCCCAAGCCTTTGCTTTCCTCCTGCCCTTGCTTCCCCCATCAGCAGAAGGGCAGGGCAAGCCAGGATATCTAACAGGCCTATCAGCCTTCCAGGACACCAGCTTCTCCTCCCCACACCCCAGCCCTGCAAGGCTGCAGGGAACCTCTTTCCCCACCCAGCTCATCTTTGACTTCATCCTGTTCCTGCAGGCAGGAGGCCAGGAAGGTGCAGATGATAGAGCTCAGGTCCCAGCCCCTGGGGATTAGAGGACTTTCTGGCAAAGCAGATTATTAAAGAGCAGTGAGTTGGTGCCTGAATGATTGCTGTACCTGAAATCCTCTTCCATCAGCTGCCTGCTGCAAACACCATCAGGAAGGGCTTTAGCTGGTTCTTTGCAGCAGTCCCCAGGGAATCCATAACAGATGTGAGACCTGGAGGGCTACTTGAGCTGATGAAATCAGATCCCCCTCCCCTCCCTGGGCTCAAACACAGCCTGTGGGGACAGGCACTTGGCAATGACAATGTTGTTGTTTCTATGTCCATTTCACTTGAGGAGGAAAGGTAGAAAAGGCTGAGATTAAGACCCTGCTTCCCACAGCCCCCTGCCTTGCAGCTGCAGAGGGGATGCTGAGCAAGAAGACTGTGTGCAAGAATGGACTCTTGTGGCTCTTCTAGATTGAGACTGGAGAGTAGGAAGAAAATCTGTCTACAGATTAGGAAGAAATGCTGTCCACAGCCACCTGGAGGGAGGCTGTAGCCAGCTGGGGTTGGGCTCTTCTGCCAGGCACCAGAACAAGGGGACACAGCCTCAAGTTGTGCCAGGGCAGGTATAGGCTGGATGTTAGGAGGAAGTTGTTGGCAGAGAGAGTGATTGGCATTGGAATGGGCTGCCCAGGGAGGGGGTGGAGTGGCTGTGCCTGGAGGGGTTGAAGCCAAGCCTGGCTGGGGCACTTAGTGCCATGGTCTGGTTGCTTGGCCAGGGCTGGGTGCTAGGTTGGGCTGGATGAGCTTGGAGCGCGCTTCCAACCTGCTTGAGTCTATGATTCTATGACTCTTTGCAGTGAGTGTAGGGAGGCACTGGCACAGGTTGCCCAGGGAGGTCATGAATGCTCCTTCCCTGGAGGTGTTCAAGCCTTGAGTAACCTGTTCTAGTGAGAGATGTTGAGGGGGTTGGAATTGGATGATCCTTAAGGTTCCATCCAACCCAAACCATTCTCTGATTCCATGACTGCTGCTCCCTGTGCTCCACACTTCTGCTCAGCTGAAAAGCAGAAGAGATTCTCAGAGGTTCAGGGAATTCTCCCCCTCCCTCCCAGCAGAATCTAAGCGGAGTTTTCTGCACTGCCCATCTGTTCACTGGGTACAGAACATTCTCTCCCTCCAAGATCAGATTGTTCCCCTCATCTCTACACAGATCTGCAGAGCTTTTACAGGAAGGATCTGGGCCAGGCACTGAGGCTGGGGAGAGAGAGAGACCCCCTGCACTGCTGGAGCAGCCCTGCTTGTCCTGCAAGTGCTGAAGGAGGAAAAACCAGAAAAGCAGAGCAAAAATACCCAATCCTGGGAATTCTGGGGACCATGGGTGAGGTCATCAAAGAAATAAAGAAGCAGCCTCACCTTTAAGTACAGAAGTGGACTTATTTTACCTGCTGGAAAGGCTTCTCTCAGCTCCTGGTAGCAGCAGGGGCTGAGGAGGAGCTGCTGCAGCCACGACAGGGACCCCACTTCTGCCTCTCCGATCTGTTTTCAGAGATCTGAGTGTAAGCAGCTGGTGACAACTCCAACCACAGCAGAAACTCCCCTGCAGCTGGTGACAACTCCAACCACAGCAGAAACTTGCCTTTGCTTTTGAAAACTTCCCTGTCTCTTTCTGTCCTTCTTTCCCCCCTGCCTCCCCGGAACAAGCTTTTGAAACTTGTGAAGCCCAAATTCAAAAGCCAAAGTCACCCACGAGGCTTTGAACAAGCACTAATGAATAAACAACTTCTTAACCTCAGCCTCATCCTCAGACACAACCTGTCATTCTGCAAGCCCAAAACTTCAGGCTGTGGGTATCTCACTTTCATCTCCCACCATGACAACTTGAGCTTCTTGCAGCTTCTGCGTCCATGCCTTCTCCAGAAGATTGTAGGAGAGAGCTTTGATGCTGCATGGCAGGTGAGGGTACAGAAGGTACTTCCCTCCCCCTCTACCTCCTCCCAGGAAGGAGGAAGGTTTGTTCACACTTTGGGAGCACCAGCTGAGCAGAAGGCTCAGGGAAGTGTCACTCAAAGCCACGCTTGAGAAGCCTCAGCAGATGTCCATACGGCTGCTAACAGAGCCAGCGTGCGGCAGGACGGCTGCGGCTCCTGGGGCAGCCAGCTCTGGCTACCATCCCTGTCTGGGTGGCACAGAGAGGGAGAGCAGCCCTGAGGAAAAGGCCCTGGGGGTCTGGGGTGGTGCAGAGCTCAACAGGAGCCTGCAGTATGAGTGCAGCCCAGACAGCAACCCTGTGCTGGGCTGCAGCAAGAGCAGTGTGGGCAGCAGGGCAAGGGAGGGGATTCTGCCCCTTGGCTCTGCTCTCCTCAGACCCCACCTGCAGTCCTGGGTGCAGTTCTGGAGCCCCCAGCACAAG
>WAAF01018895.1:105599-120308 GCA_013400475.1 Tricholaema leucomelas | reverse complement strand
AGGGAGGCTGTAGCCAGGTGGGGTTGGGCTCTGCTGCCAGGCACCCAGCAACAGAACAAGGGGACACAGCCTCAAGCTGTGCCAGGGCAGGTCTAGGCTGGATGTTAGGAGGAAGTTGTTGGCAGAGAGAGTGATTGGCATTGGAATGGGCTGCCCAGGGAGGTGGTGGAGTGGCTGTGCCTGGAGGTGTTGAAGCCAAGCCTGGCTGGGGCACTTAGTGCCATGGTCTGGTTGATTGGCCAGAGCTGGGTGCTAGGTTGGACTGGATGAGCTTGGAGGCCTCTTCCAGCCTGTTTGATTCTATCATTCTATCATAGCAAGCCTGATTTGGCTGTCCCACATGCCAGCCTCCCCCAGCTCTGGGTGCTCAGGGTCCCCAGACACTGGGGTCCTCAACACAGCCCAGCCTGGGGTACAGTACCAGGATCATAACTGGATGAAGATGAGAACTCACAGCCTGTGGCTGGCAGGGTGGTGCTGAAATCTCTGGAAATGAAGTCCTGCTCTTTATTAGAGAAAAAGCAACTTTTCTTTCCAGGGATCAGCTCAACCTCCCTAGCAAGGAGAGCAAAGCACCCAGCAGCTGTGCTCCCCCAGCCTGGGGAAGAACATTTCCATCAGACCTGCTGGAAGCAGCACAGCATAAGCAGAGGGTTGGGCTCCTCTGTGAAAGCTTGCAGCAGGCAGAACATTGTGCAGCACTCCTTAATTTGCAAGCAACCCCATTAATGCTACAACAGTCCCCCTGTGCACACCCCCTCCCAAACAGCCCTGCCCCAGCCAGGGCCTGCCAGTGTCTGCCCTCGCAGCTGGCGGAGGTGTGATGGAGAAAGTGAAACTTGTTCTTTGTCATGGAGAGAAAAGCTCCAGCAGCCAGAGGAGAGATGTGAGATCCTGGGGGGTGAGTTCTGCAGGGCTCCGAGTGAGGGGCGTCAGGGAGGTGATGGATCAGGCACCACTGATTGCTTCCTGGCTCCAGCTAATTGCCCTCCTTTCACCTCCAATTTTCAGTTCCATTTAATTCAGTTCAAACTCCAGGGCAGAGCTCTGAAAAGGGAGCAGGCAGGAGGCTGGGAGCTGGGGGAATGTCTTGGATATAGTTTAAATTTCCCAGAGACTTAAAATAGAGCTAACAGAACCAATACAATCCATAGAATCAGAGAATCAAACAGGCTGGAAGAGACCTCCAAGCTCATCCAGACCAACCTAGCACCCAGCCCTGGCCAAGCAACCAGACCATGGCACTAAGTGCCCCAGCCAGGCTTGGCTTCAACACCTCCAGGCACAGCCACTCCACCACCTCCCTGGGCAGCCCATTCCAATGCCAATCACTCTCTCTGCCAACAACTTCCTCCTAACATCCAGCCTAGACCTGCCCTGGCACAGCTTGAGGCTGTGTCCCCTTCTTCTGTTGCTCAGTGCCTGGCAGCAGAGCCCAACCCCAGCTGGCTACAGCCTCCCTGCAGGCAGCTGCAGACAGCAATGAGCTCTGCCCTGAGCCTCCTCTTCTGCAGGCTGCACACCCCCAGCTCCCTCAGCCTCTCCTCACAGGGCTGTGCTCCAGGCCCCTCCCCAGACTTGCTGCCCTTCTCCAAACACCTTCCAGCACCTCAACATCTCTCTTGAATTGAGGAGCCCAGAACTGGACACAGCACTCAAGGTGTGGCCTGAGCAGTGCTGGTTGTGTTTTGCAGCAATGCATTTGCAGAAGGGAAAAAACCCCAAACCCTCCCCCAGCTACTTCCCATCTCCATGGCAACATCCTGCCCTGGCTCCAGTTGCTAACTACTTTGCAGCCCCCTGGCACTGGAGGTTAGTTGTTATGAAAAAAAATCAGGCTAGTGCTCAGAACTGATTCCACAACCTTCCACCTGGTCTCTACCAGCTCAGTTTTAGCCCTTGCACACCTGAGCTCCCTTCCTTTCTGCCTGTGGTTTTTCAGACAGCAAGGAGCTGCAGCAGCAGTGAACCCATTGAGGCACCCAAGAAAAGCATCTGCAGGCTTCTGCTTGGTGTCTCAGGAATCAAAGGATCATAGAACGAAGCAGATTGGAATAGACCTCTGAGCTCAGCCAGTCCAACCTAGCACCCAGCCCTGGCCAATCAACCAGACCATGGCACTAAGTGCCCCAGCCAGGCTTGGCTTCAACACCTCCAGGGATGGTGACTCCAGCACCTCCCTGGGCAGCCCATTCCAATGCCAATCACTCTCTCTGACAACACCTTCCTCCTCGCATCCAGCCTAGACCTCCCCTGGCACAGCTTGAGGCTGTGTCCCCTTGCTCTGTTGCTGCTTGCCTGGCAGCAGAGCCCAACCCCAGATGGCTACAGCCTCCCTGCAGGGAGCTGCAGAAAGCAATGCGCTCTGCCCTGAGCCTCCTCTTCTGCAGGCTGCACACCCCCAGCTCCCTCAGCCTCTCCTCCCAGGGCTGTGCTCCAGGCCCCTCACCAGCTTCATCACCCTGTGCTGAATGGCTTCACCCAGGACCACAGGAGAGTTCAAGACCCCAGCTACAGCCACTTGCAGCTGAGAGACCTCCACTCCTCTCTGACCTCTTTTAGGTGGTCCTGCTCTGGCAGAGGTTGGATTGGAAGATCTCTCAAAGCCCCTTCTGACCCCTAATGTACTGTGATGCTGGGAAGGCTGCTGTTGCACATCTGCCCATATCTGCTCCTGCCATCCCAAGGCCATGCTCTCTAAACCCACTAGAGAGAGGAAGGAGCATGGAAGTGTCCCTGCTCATCTCCTGAGGTTAAAACTTGGCTGGGATTGAGCTGTGAAACTAGTGCAGAAGGGAAGCTTTCCACCTTTGTGCTCTTCTGCACAGGCAAGCACAGGGGCAGAACAGCCCTGCCCAAAGGGTCTGGAAGTCCTTGCCCAAAGGGCCTGGAAGTTCAGGGCTGTGCTATTTGGCTACCTCCTCCTCCTCCTCCTCCTCCTCGTGGATTCCTCTTCAGTGGAACCTCTGTTCTCTGCATTTCAGCCACACTGAGTCAGCAGGAGCTGCTGGCCCTGCTGGAAGGACCCTCTGGGAAAGTTCAAATGACCAATTAATGACTCTCTGTACTTTTAAGCAGCTTTCCCAGCTTGCAGAAGCTGGGTCAGTCACCTTTCCAATGCAGAGCTTATCATGGGATGCTTGCAGCTGCCTCCTCCAGCATCACTGCCTGAGATGGTGGCATGCTGCTGGTCCTTGCTGTCTCATTCTCCCTTCTGCTGCCAGTATTTGGAGACCTCCCTAGCACCCAGAACAGATCCTGACCTGGGGTGAACTTGGCAGTGTTCCAGAGGGCTCCAAATTCCTTTCATCTTCCCCACTGAGGGTTACAACGGGGAGGACAAGAAGGAGTGAAAACTGCTTCCCCCCTCCTCACCCTTCAGGCTTGAAGGGGGAACAGTAGGAAGGAGACTCCACAACCTCTCTGGGCAGCCTGTGCCAGGGCTCTGGGACCCTTCCAGGAAAGAAGTTCCCCCTGGTGTTGAGCTGGAACCTCCTGTGCTGCAGCTTCCATCCACTGCTGCTTGTCCTGTCCCAGGGAGCAGTGAGCAGAGCCTGTCCCCCCCTGCTGACCCCCAGCCCTCAGATAGTTATGAACATTGATTCAATCTCCTCTCAGTCTTCTCTTCTCCAGACTGAGCAGCCCCAGCTCCCTCAGCCTCTCCTCACAGGGCTGTGCTCCAGGCCCCTCCCCAGCCTTGCTGCCCTTCTCTCAACACCTTCCAGCACCTCAACATCTCTCTTGAACTGAGGAGCCCACAACTGGACACAGCACTCCAGGTGTGGCCTGAGCAGTGCTGAGCACAGGGTCAGAAGAACCTCCCTTGTAGTTAATGATCCTCAAATGTCTGCTTCATCGATTGGATCTGTTGGGGAGCTTCAACTCAAAGCTGTTGAAGGTTTTCTTTGTGCCTTTCTGTGAAGAGAAAGCTCTTCAGTGCCCAGAGCTTCCTCCCTGTGAAGGTCCTTATCCACCAAAATTAAGTTACAAGCTTGGTTTTGATAAGATAAACAGAGCTGAGCTCCTGAAGTCTATCACTGGAAAATATTCTCTCTTAATCATTCTTTATTAATCTTTTCAGTTCAGTGACACAGCAGTGGGAAGGTGCAAAAAGGATAAAAAATAGGGAAACCAGCAGGAAAGAAGGGGAAAAAAAGCCCCAGCAGAGGAGATAAGAGGATGTGTGATGCAAGGAGCCCAGGAGAACACAAAAGATGCTGAAATAGTTACAGAGCTCAGCACAAAATCCTCCCCCCCCTCCCCTTGCCCAGACCCTGCTGAGGCACAGCAGCACTGCCCAGAGCGGGGACAGGCAATGGGAGCCAAAGGGAAGCTGCCTCATGCCAGCCTCTAAGTGCAGAGCTTCTGTGCCTCCTAAGGCAGCTGGGAGCAGGAGCTGGAGTTGGGCTGATAAGGCAGGTTTGTCTTTTCAGCCAGGGATGTCGACATGGATCTCGAC
Source organism: Tricholaema leucomelas (assembly GCA_013400475.1). Classification (NCBI taxonomy): domain Eukaryota; kingdom Metazoa; phylum Chordata; class Aves; order Piciformes; family Lybiidae; genus Tricholaema lacrymosa; species Tricholaema leucomelas. The sequence goes on along the minus strand of WAAF01018895.1, from coordinate 115,849 downwards.
AGCCTCGCACAAAGCCCTGACAGATGCTCGCCAGGCGCCGCAGCAGCAGGCAGATGCCGATCGCCCTCCCAGCCTGCAGCAGGGACTCTCTCCACAGAGCTTTAGGAGGAGCACCAAGGAGGCTTCAACTGAGGTGGGATGAGGCATGGAGCTGGGACTTGGTCAGGTCACATTTACCCCTTTCATAGACTCATAGAATCAAGCAGGTTGGAAGAGAGCTCCAAGTGCATCCAGCCCAACCTAGCACCCAGCCCTGGCCAAGCAACCAGACCATGGCACTAAGTGCCCCAGCCAGGCTTGGCTTCAACACCTCCAGGCACAGCCACTCCACCACCTCCCTGGGCAGCCCATTCCAATGCCAATCACTCTCTCTGCCAACAACTTCCTCCTAACATCCAGCCTAGACCTGCCCTGGCACAACTTGAGGCTGCATCCCCTTGTTCTGTTGCTGCTTGCCTGGCAGCAGAGCCCAACCCCACCTGGCTACAGCCTCCCTTCAGGGAGCTGTAGACAGCAATGAGCTCTGCCCTGAGCCTCCTCTTCTGCAGGCTGCACTCTCTCAGTCTCTCCTCACAGGGCTGTGCTTCAGGCCCCTCCCCAGCTTTGTTGCCCTTCTCTTTCCAAGGCTCTTGCAGTGTGAAGTCTCCCAGTGCTGGCAGCACAAATCTGGAGAGCTTCACTGGCTGTGCTCATGCCCAGCTTGCTCCTCTGTCACTTACTCCCTGGGACAGGACAAGCAGCAGTGGATGGAAGCTGCAGCACAGGAGGTTCCAGCTCAACACAAGGGGGAACTTCTTGGCTGGAAGGGTCCCAGAGCCCTGGCACAGGCTGCCCAGAGAGGTTGTGGAGTCTCCTTCTGTGGAGCCTTTCCAGGCCTGTCTGGATGTGTTCCTGTGTGCCCTGAGCTAGATTGTGTGGCCCTGCTGTGGCAGGGGGGTTGGACTGGATGATCTCTTTGGGTCCCTTCCAACCCCTGACATCCTGTGAGCTGTGATCAGAGAGTCACAGAACGTTAGGGGTTGGGAGGGATCCGAGGGCTGAACTGGATTGGTTTCCCCCCCTGGTTATGTTGTAATTAATTCTCAGAAGGATCTTTGCTTAGGAATGTTATTAAATCTCATTAAGGCTCATGAATTGCTGCTGTTGCCCAATTTGATCCTTGTTTCTAGTTTAATTAACTGCACATTCCCAGACTTATAGAAGGGGCATTTTACTTGCAGGATAGAAGCACTTTAAATAAGAGAGAGACAGTCCTGGGAACAGCATCAGTTGTCACTTGGAGTCCTTTTAATGAACCTAATGGAAAAATCTGTCCTTTTGGATGCAGAATTTCCTTAGTTTCTTAGCTAAAGATGCAAAAGGCTTCCCCTTCCCCCTCCAAAACTGCACCACATCCCAAGTGTTAGGCAAAGCAGGGATTTTTGCTCTTGCTAATGAAGTTTCTCACTGCAAATCAAGACCTCCAGACAGAAGCACAGTGACCGAGGGAGCTGGGGATGGTTAGCTTGAAAAACAGGCACCCAGCAACAGAACAAGGGGACACAGCCTCAAGCTGTGCCAGGGGAGGTCTAGGCTGGATGTTAGGAGGAAGTTGTTGGCAGAGAGAGTGATTGGCATTGGAATGGGCTGCCCAGGGAGGTGGTGGAGTGGCTGTGCCTGGAGGTGTTGAAGCCAAGCCTGGCTGGGGCACTTAGTGCCATGGTCTGGTTGATTGGGCAGAGCTGGGTGCTAGGTTGGGCTGGATGAGCTTGGAGCTCTCTGCCAACCTGCTTGATTCTATGATTCTCTGAGTGTATGATTCTCTGACACCCACTCCTCTGATATTGATAGACATTCACAGACCACAGAATTAAGCAGGTTGGAAAAGACCTTTCAGATCATCCAGTCCAAACCTAACACTTTCTCATTAACTAAACTGTTGCACTAAGTGCCTCAGCCAATCTCCTCTTAAACATCTCCAGGGATGGGGACTCCACCACCTCTGTGGATTTCAGCATCTCCAGGGATGGGGACTCTATCACCTCTGAGAGTTTAAACACCTTCAGGGATGGGGACTCCATCACCTCTGTGGGTTTAAACACCTACAGGGATTGAGATTCCATCACCTCTGTGGGTTTAAACACCTCCAGTGAAGGAGATTCCATCACCTCTGTGGGTTTAAACACTTCCAGGGATGGAGATTCCATCACCTCTGTGGGTTTAAACACTTCCAGGGATGGAGATTCCATCACCTCTGTGGGTTTAAACACTTCCAGGGATGGGGACTTCATCAATTCTGTGGCTTTCAGCACCTCCAGGGATGGGGACTCCACCACCTCCACAGGTAGCCCATTCCAATTGCCAAAATTGATCAGAGCTCCTCTCAACCTTCTCTTCTCTAGCTGAAGAAAGGATAAAAAGGTCAGAACTGCTGTTCTTATAGAGCTGTCCCCCCATGAACTGCTCTAGCAGAGAGCCTGGGGCACGCTGGACCTCCAGCTGTCAGCAGCTGGCACACTCAGCCCTATGACTGGTTCGATCCAGAGCAGTACATTCAGTTTCCTTGCAGACACCTCCTGAACTCTCCCTGAGGATATTTTGTAGGACAAAACAGATCTCCTGCTAAAACAGGAGCTGCTTCACAAGTAAGAATTGCTGCTGTTAAAAAAAGAGTCATCAGCTTGAATGCTAATGGAGATAATCTTCAACCACTGCAGCCATGCCACAGCCTCATTTCAGCACAGAGATTATGGTAATGCACCATAAAAAACCCCAGATAAAATAAAATAAAGAAGTTGTGATATTGAGTTAGATCAAAGATTGTATTTTTTTGGTCATTTTAGGCCCTGTCTTTGGCACCAGTCACTAATGCCTGCTTCAGAGGAGAGTCAAAGGCCTCTCGCTGCACTGAGTTAACAGCAATCATTACAGGGAAAGGCAGAGGGGTGCAGTGCAGAGTCTTGATCTTGATCTGACATTAGCTGGTCAAAGAGATGAGGAGTTGGTGGGGAATGACAAAGTCCTCCAGTGCTGCTCCTTGCTAAAGGCTTGGGATGTTTTGCTGCATGGCTTTGGGGAGAGAAGCAGGCAGCAGGTCCTCAGCGCAGCAGCATGGCACAAGGCACTCGGCTGGGCAAAGAGTCAAGCAACTCTGCACTGGGGAGACCCCACCTGGGGTACTGCATCCAGCTCTGGAGTACTGCATCCAGCTCTAGAGTACTGCATCCAGCTCTGGAGTACAGCACCCAGCTCTGGAGTACTGCATCCAGCTCTGGAGTACTGCAGCCAGCTCTGGAGTACAGCACCCAGCTCTGGAGTACTGCATCCAGCTCTGGGGTACTGCATCCAGCTCTGGAGTACTGCACCCAGCTCTGGAGTACTGCATCCAGCTCTGGAGTACTGCATCCAGCTCTGGGGTGCTGCACTTCCATGCTGCCAGGAAACACTTCTTTGCAGGGAGGAGGCTCTGCAGGTGCTGCTGGCAGAGGCAGAAGTGCATTCTTGCCTTTAAAGAAGTTCTCTTTATCTTCCTCATTCCCCTCCCGTGTGGCTGCAAACCATCCCTTTGAGAGCAGCCCTTTGAGAGCAGCCATCCACACCTCAGACTGACAACTGAGTGCTCCAATCTTGTCACAATGTAAGCCCCAAGTACTTCACAGCCGGAGGAAAATAATGCCACTAATCCAGCACAGGGCTGGAGATGCATTAGCTGCACCCAGGAGAGGGCTCAGGCTGCACATCTTAAGCATCCAAGACAGCAGATGGAAAAGCAGGGCTGGAAAGGCTGTGACAGGCACCACTCTTCTCTCTCTGTTCCATTTAGGCAAGCTCTGAATCACACAGGCACAATAGCTGAGGACAACTCTTGCCCCCAAGATAGCACTAAAGGACTGCCACAGCTGCCACAGCTGCCACAAGCAGGTTGACTGCTTCGTGTAGCACTTGCAGAGGCTCTGTTGGGCAGCTCTGAACCCACAGATCTTGGGCACATGTGGGCACACAGCCCTTCAGATCCAGCATGGGAGGGCTGATGGTACCCAGCCTCAGCTGAGCAAGGGCTGATTGCTTCAAGGGGTGAAGAAGTGTGAGCAGCACAAAAGTGGTGGTTGTAACACTGCCCTGCTCTGGTGAGACCTCACTTAGTGTGTTCAGCACTATCCTCAGCACAAGAAGAGCATGGACCTGAAGGAGAGCCATTCAGAGGTGGCCATGAAGAGGATCAGGGGGCTGGAGCACCTCTGCTATGGGGACAGGCTGAAGCAGTTGAGGCTCTTCAGCCTGGAGGAGACTTGGGACACCATAGAGCTGCCTTCCAGTACCTGAGGGAGACCTATGGGAAGGCTGGGGAGGGACTGCCTAGAAGGGTTTGTAGCAGTAGGGAGGCAGTGGCTGGAATCTGAAGCAGTGCAGATTTAGGTTGGACATTAGGACAAAGTTATTGGCTGTGAGAGTGGTGAAACACTGGGACAGCTTGCCCAGGGATGGAGATGAGGCCCCAGCCCTGGAGACATTCAGGATCAGACTTAGAATCACAGAATCAGTCAGGGTTGGAAAGGACCACAAGGAGCAGCCACTTCCAACCCCCCTGCCATGCCCAGGGACACCCTACCCTAGAGCAGGCTGCCCCCAGCCCCAGCCAGCCTGCCCTGAACCACCCCCAGCCATGGGGCCTCAACCACCTCCCTGGGCAACCCATTCCAGCCTCTCACCACTCTCCTGCTCAGCAACTTCCTCCTCACCTCCAGCCTGACTCTCCCCACCTCCAGCTTTGCTCCATGCCCCCCAGTCCTGGCACTCCTTGAGAGCCTAAAAAGTCCCTCCCCAGCTTTTTTGTAGCCCCCTTCAGATGCTGGAAGGCCACAAGAAGGTCACCTGGGAGCCTCCTCTTCTCCAGCCTGCACAGCCCCAACTCTTTCAGTCTGTGCTCATAGCAGATGTGGCCTCAAGCAGCCTGATTGAGTTGGAGGTGTCCCTGCTGACTGCAGGGGGGGTTGGACAAGACGACCTTTGCTGTTCCTTTCCAACCCAAAGCAAGCTGCAAATCAACCACCCTAAGGTCCCTGCAGCCTTTGCAGGCTGTGCAGCAGCTCCTGCCTTGTGTCCTGTGGTTCCCAGCTCGTTTTGACAGTGAAGAAGAGGAGCATTGGTGCAGCAGCTACTGCTTGAGAAGGGTCCATAAAGAGCACATTGCTAAGAGGTTTCTCATTAGGAGCAGAGAGCTGGAGGCTGCTTGATTCATCACCCCCCTGTTTGAAGGCTTGCAGAGTGTGGAAGCAGCACAAACACAATGCCAGGGACCACAACACACCGTGGCTCTGAGCTTTGCTGGGCAGCAGTCATCATCTCCATTTATTTCATTTAATCCTTTAAGTGCACGAATGTGAAATGGTTCTGTAAGTACCTAGAGGATAAATGAGGTTAAAACATTCATGGGCAGTGGAATCAAGTCAGGCTCCTGCTGCTGGTTTTGTGCATGCAGCCTTCTATCATTGCTTTTTTTTTTGCCAGAACCATTACTAAGCAATCAGCTTTCAACATCCCAGACCTTGGTGCTAGGGCTCCTGTGTAAAACCTCTGGCTGCTGCCACTAAAATCCAGCTCCTCATTAGGAGAGAGCTGCAGAGAAAAGATAACATGCAAGGAGCACACCTGAGTGTGCTCCCACCGAGGAACAAACAGCAAGGTCTGGGCAAAGGAGCTTCTCTGAGAGCTCTGGAAACACAGAGCTGCAAACCTTGTGGGGTCAGGGTTTGAGGCAGCCCAGTGTCAGGTCTGGTGTTTGTGGGGAGCAGGAGACACACAGAGAGCTAAAAGCAGAGGAGAGGCTGGAGCTGAGCTGGGGAGCTGCAGCCCAGTGGCTGGAGCAGAGGAGCCTCAGGGTTTGGGGTCTCCTCTTCCTCAGCTGTGGTGGTTGTTGGATGGAGCATGGGGAGCTGAGGCACCCAGGAGGTTTTTGCACACAGAGAGGCTTTAATTCCTTGCATCACCACCTCAGTGGAAATTTAGATCAGAAACTCATCTAACTGAGAGTGCCAGGACTGGGGGGGATGGGGCAAAGCTGGGGGTGGGGAGAGTCAGGCTGGAGGTGAGGAGGAAGTTGTTGAGCAGGAGAGTGGTGAGAGGCTGGAATGGGTTGCCCAGGGAGGTGGTTGAGGCCCCATGGCTGGAGGTGTTTCAGGCCAGGCTGGCTGAGGCTGTGGGCAGCCTGCTCTAGGGTAGGGTGTCCCTGGGCATGGCAGGGGTTTGAAGTGGCTGATCCTTGTGGTCTCTTCCAACCCTGACTGATTTTAGGGATTTTAGGGCTTTCTAAGCCCTTCTGACTGCTCCCCAGGCTCTTGGCTGCTTCTGGCTGTGTTTCTCCAGATGATCCAAACCTGAATTACCACAAACTGCCTGGTCCTGTCTTATCTAAGCAACTCCTTTGCCTTATCAGCCCAGATAGAAAGGGCCAATAAGATGCTCAATAATTAACCCAGAAGATCTCTGCTGTTCCTGGAGCCAAGATTAATATCCTACATTTTCAGAGCCCTCAGGGAAACAGATTTTGGAGGCCTGAGCTATGGTTATTATTCTTCTCCAGGGAAATGGATTTACCTAATTTACAATCAGTCCTGATGGTGGGAGGGGGAATTTAAATATCTCCCCCACCCTTTGATAAATACAATGCAACTTTTCTGTAATCCCCATTCATCTGAGCTCCTAGGGGGAATTCTGCTGCTCCTTCAGCCCATGGCAAGCTTAATTCCCTCTGTGCCTCCAGGCAGGAGAAATGGATTTCCTCTTCCTAGCCTCTCCTGGCTCTAAAACTTCCATGGGAAAACTCTCTGGGGAATTCAGCCCTTGTCTGTGGGGATGAGAAAGTGTCCATGAGGAAAGAGAGGTGAAGAGGAGGAGGTGGCTGTGGGGAAAGAGGAGGAGGTGACTGTTGGGAAGAGGAAGAGGAGGTCACCATGGGGAAGAGGCGATGACCATGAGAAAGAAGAGGAGGAGATGACTGTGGGGAAGAAGAGGAGGAGAAGACCATGGGGAAGAAGAGGAGGAGGTGACTGTGGAGAAGAAGAGGAGGAGGCCACCACAGGGAAGAAGAGGAGGAGGTGACTGTGGAGAAGAAGAGGAGGCCACCGTAGGTAAGAAGAGGAGGAGGTGACTGTGGGGAAGACAAGGAGGAGGTGACTGTGGAGAAGAGGCCACCATAGGGAAGAAGAGGAGGAGGTGACTGTGGAGAAGAAGAGGAGGAGGCCACCACAGGGAAGAAGAGGAGGAGGTGACTGTGGAGAAGAAGAGGAGAAGGCCAGCATGGGGAAGAAGAGGAGGAGGTGACTGTGGAGAAGAAGAGGAGAAGGCCAGCATGGGGAAGAAGAGGAGGAGGTGACTGTGGAGAAGAAGAGGAGAAGGCCAGCATGGGGAAGAAGAGGAGGAGGTCACCATGAGGCTGGGGTGAAGGTGCTGTGGGGCATAAGTGCAGAACCTCCTCAAAGCATTCCTGTGGGAAAGCTGAAAGCTGCAGGATCTGCCCTCCCTTTCTCCCTCCTCCTTCCTTCCCTCCCTCCCTCCCTGGCTGCCCCTGCAGACACAGCCTCTGCTCTCCACTCAGCCATTCAAACGCAACAGGGACAGAACAGCTGTTGAAAAATAAATGCAGGACTAATTATATATGATTGAGGATTTGAAACTGCTATTTTTAGCCCTGCACGGGGAGGGGAACCAAAGAAAATTTGATGAATCAAATGTTTGTGCTCAGCATTTTGATCTAAAAAGAGGAGCAGAGTGTGTGGAGTGCATGACCTGCAGAGATGGAACCCAGAGGTACAGCCACGAAGCTCTGCATCCCTCACCAGCTGGGAGGATTGAATGGGCTCAGCAAAGCAGGGGAATGAGAAGATCTATTTTTGCCTCCAGTGTGAGCAGGAGCAGGTGAACATCAAGGCTCTTTCATTATCAGGTTTACTTCAGCTGACGCTGCTGGGACAGATCCAAGCTGCTTGTTGTGGTGAGACATCTGAAGAGCAGCATAAAAGGGGCCCCGCGCAGCATCCCACTGATGCCGCGGAAGGTGCCTGGGCTCCGCTGGGCTCTGATCCTGCATCCCTGCAATGATGTCACTGGCAGAGAATCAGAAGAAAATCCTGACAGAATTGTTCCTCATCTGCTGCATTAGAAAGTCAATGGGCTCGGTGGAGCTGTTTTAAAGGGGTAGTAAATAGAAGGAGGGCAAAGCCTCCTCTTCAGCCTGGAGAAGAGAAGGCTTCGAGGAGATCTCACAGTGGCGTTCCAGTGTCTGAAGGGGGCTACAGGAGGGTTGAGGAGGGACTACTGACAAGGTCTTGGAATGACAGGAGGAGGAGGAATGGGTTTAAAGTGGCAGAGGGGAGATTGAAAGTGGATGTTAGGTAGAAGTTGTTTGCAGTGAGGGTGGTGAGACACTGGCACAGGTTGCCCAGGGGTTGTGGAGCACAGAATCACCCAATGTGGTCTCTGAGAAGAGAAGGCTCAGGGCAGAGCTCAATGCTCTCTGCAGCTGCCTGAAGGGAGACTGTAGCCAGGTGAGCTGCCACCCTGCCAGGTAAGGCAGTGATAGATAGCCCCCAGAATCACCACCTGAGGCTGGGGAGGTTTAGACTGGACATTAGGAAGAAGTTTTTCACAGAGAGAGTGGTCAGGGACTAGAATGAGCTGCCCAAGGAGGTGTGGGAGAAACCAACCCTGGATGAGTTTAAGGGTGCTTTGGATGGGGTGTTTGGGGAGATGGTTTAAGGTGAATCTTGTAGAGTAATAGAATCATAGGATCATAGAATGGTTTAGGTTGGAAGTGACCTCAAAGCTCTGCAAGAGTTGCAAAGGCTCAAAGCCCTGAGCTGTTGGAAGGCAGAAAAGGGTGAAAGGGTCTGGGGATCGTAGTGGATGGGAGGTTGAGCATGAGCCAGCAATGAGCTCTGGTGGGCATGAAGGGCAATGCCCTTCTGGGGTGGATTAGAAGTGTAGGTCGAGAGAGGTTCTCCTGCCCTTCTGCTCTGTCCTGGTGAGGTCACCNGTCTCACCCCCCTCAACCTGTGCCAGTCTCTCACCACCCTCCCTGCAAACAACTTCTTCCTCACATCCACTTTCAATCTCCCCTCTGCCACTTCAAACCCATTCCTCCTCCTCCTCTCATCCCAAGACCTTGCCAATAGTCCCTCCCCATCCTTCCTGTAGCCCACTTCAGATCCTGGAAGGCCACTATAGGTTGGACTTGTTAACCCTGAGGGTATATTTATTTTTTTGGCTGTGATTCTGTTCTCCTGCAAAATCCCTTTCAGCCTAAGCCCTGCTATGAATCTCTGATCCTCCCTTTCCAGCCGCCAGCTGCTCTGCAGCCCAGGGCAGAGCCAGCAGCTCGCGAGCAGGAGCGGAGCTGTTTCTCACACTTATTGCCCTTGAATTGGCAGAGTGAGACATCATGTTTTATATTAACTTCATCATAATTACAGTTATTACTGAATTCATGTATACCAAAGAGGTTCCAGCTCCCCAGGAAAAAGCTCATAATATTATTAATGGCTCTGACAGTCCATCGGCGTTATCGCCTAACGAGCCAATTCAAACAGTTTGATGTTGAACAGCAGCAGCAGCCCTAAACTCGTGGCTTTAGCTCCTGGTTGCTGGGAGCAACGACAGCTACACACATCTGGCACCACACAGGACTGTCCTTAGACACAACAGCTCCACAAAGCACCGGCAGCAGAAGCCAAGAGCAGCAAGGAGGGCGCTGCGGAAAGCAGAGAAGCTCGAAGCGAAGGGGTTTTAGCAGAGCGGTGGGGTGAGAAGTGAAGGAATTGTTGCTGGTGAGGGAGAACCAAAGGGAAGGGAGATCTTGTCTTTAAGAGATGGTGAGGAGCTGGCCCAGCCTGTTCCCAGAGTTTTCCACATGATTAATTGCAGAGATTTAATTTCTGTGGGCATGTGTTTGCCTGGGCGGAGAGAGCTCTCCAGCAGCTCGGAGGAGGTGACCTATCTCCAGAGCAGCTGTTGGCACTGCTGGGAGGTCTGCAGAGGGGTTGGAGAAGTCAAGAGAGGTCAGCTCATGAAATTCAACAAGGCCAAGTGCAAGGTCCTGCACCTGGGTGGGTGCAATCCCAAGCACAGCTCCAGGTTGGGTGGGGAATGGCTGAGAGCAGCCCTGAGGAACAGGCCCTGGGGGTCTGGGGTGATGCAAAGCTCAACAGGAGCCTGCAGTGGGAGTGCAGCCCAGACAGCAACCCTGTGCTGGGCTGCAGCAAGAGCAGTGTGGGCAG
>WAAF01018895.1:83532-103627 GCA_013400475.1 Tricholaema leucomelas | reverse complement strand
GAGGAAGTTGTTGTCAGAGAGAGTGATTGGCATTGGAATGGGCTGCCCAGGGAGGTGGTGGAGTGGCTGTGGCTGGAGGTGTTGAAGCCAAGCCTGGCTGGGGCACTTAGTGCCATGGTCTGGTTGGTTGGCCAGGGCTGGGTGCTAGGTTGGACTGGATGATCTTGGAGGTCTCTTCCAACCTGATTGATTCTATTCTATTCTATTCTATTCTATTCTATTCTATTCTATTCTGAGGTTGCTCAAATCCTGTGTGACCTGAGCTAGATTGGATGGTCCTGCTCTGGCAGGGGAGGTTGGACTCTATGATCTCTTTGGGTCCCTTCCAAACCCTGACATCCTCTGATCCTCTGATCCTGTGATCTATGGCAAGCTGCTGTGAGTGACCTTGCTTTAATAAGGGGTTTGGACTGGATGACCTCCAGAGGTCCCTTCTGACCTCCTGCATTCTGAGATTCTAAGGTTTGTGGTGTGCAAAGCTTGTGACATCACTCAGACATCCTGACCCTGTAGATTTAAGCCTGACTCTTTGTTTTTATGCTCATGTTTTACTGCAGCCAGGCAGCAGCCCATGTGCTTGGCCAAGGGGAAGAAGTCCCACCAAAGAGATGTACTGGGGGGAATGGAGCAAAGCTGGAGGTGAGGAGGAAGTTGTTGAGCATGAGAGTGGTGAGAGGCTGGAATGGGTTGCCCAGGGAGGTGGTTGAGGCCCCATGGCTGGAGGTGTTTCAGGCCAGGCTGGCTGAGGCTGTGTGCAGCCTGCTCTAGGGTAGGGTGTCCCTGGGCATGGCAGGGGAGTTGGAAGTGGCTGCTCCTTGTGGTCCCTTCCAACCCTGACTGATTCTAGGATTCTATGACTCTTTTGTTTGTTGTCCTGTGGTGTTCCCCCTGAGAAAGCCTTGGCCCACAACCAGACAGGGCTGTGTCCAAACCCTCATTTACCCAGTGTCAACAAAGCCCTAATTGAGAGATCAGTTGGGCTCCTGCCTCTTCATGGGCAATTTGGAGAGCTGACAAAGGCACCTGTAGGGGTTGGGCAATGAGTTCTGCCTCATTACAAGAGAAATTGTTTCTAAATGAAAATCCACCACCAAACAAGGGCTGCAGACTGCCTGCAAAGAGCTGCCACCCTGCCAGGTAAGGCAGTGATAGATAGCCCCCAGCATGGCTCTGACAAGGGTCACCCTTAATTATTCAGCAACTGAGGGAGCTAAATTCATTTCCCCCACAGCTGAAACGTTTCTCATGATGCTGTGGAAATTGCAGGGCAGAGAAAGAGCTGCTCAGAACCTAAGAACTGCACCCCTTGGATGGATGAAAAGTTAAATCATCTTGGGTGCAGCAGAGCAGAGAGCTGGAGCATCTCTTCCGTGAGGTTGGGAGAGTTGGAGCTGCTCAGCCTGGAGTGGACAAGGCTCCAGGGTGACCTTAGAGCAACTTTTCACTATCTGAAGGGGACCTACAGGAAGGCTGAGGAGGGACTGTTTAGGAGAGCCTGTGGGGATAGGATGAGGAGCAATGGTTTGAAAGTGGAGCAGGGGAGATTTAGGTTGGGCATCAGGAGGAAGTTCTGCACAGTGAGAGTGGTGGAACACTGCAAGGAGTTGCTCAGGAATGTGGTGAAGACTTCATCCCTGGAGACATTCAAGATCAGCCTTCATGTGTCCCTGGGCAGCCTCATTTCATAGAATCAAGCAGGTTGGAAGAGACCTCCAAGCTCATCCAGCCCAACCTAGCACCCAGCCCTGGCCAATCAATGAGCTCTGCCCTGAGCCTCCTCTGCTGCAGGCTGCACACCCCCAGCTCCCTCAGCCTCTCCTCACAGGGCTGTGCTCCAGGCCCCTCCCCAGCCTTGCTGCCCTTCTCCAAACACCTTCCAGCACCTCAACATCTCTCTGCAATGGAGGAGCCCAGAACTGGACACAGCACTCCAGGGGTGTCCTGAGCAGTGCTGAGCACAGGGGCAGAAGAACCTCCCTTGTCCTGCTGCCCACACTGCTCCTGAGCCAGCCCAGGATGCCATTGGCTCTGCTGCCCACCTGGGCACTGCTGCCTCATCTTCAGCTACTATGAACCAGCACCCCCAGGTCCTTTTCTGCCTGGTGTCCTTGCTGAATGCAGGAAGGTTGGACAAGATGACCTTAGAGGTTCCCTTCCAGTCCAATGCAGTCTGTGAATCTGCTACCCTGACACTGAGAAAACATCTCCATCTCAAATGGGTTTTGAGGAGCTAAACCAGGAGAGTGAGGAAATACTTTTGAGTCATCCTGAAAAACCTGATGCTTCCCTCCACACTGACCACCCCCCAAAATCTGCTCCTCAGGTTTCTCTGTTGTTGGTTTCCAACCTAAGCAAAACCCTGGCTCATTTTCCAGGGGTTAAAAAGGATACTAAAGTAAATCTCAGAGGGGGGGGGGGAGAGAAAGAGAGAGAAGAAGAGAAAAAGAGAGAGAGGAAGAGAGAGAGAGAGAGAGGGAGGGAGAGAGAGAGGGAGAGAGAGAAGTAGTGAGAGAGGTAGAGAGACAGGTGGCAAGAGGGGTAGTGAGAGAGAGGTAGCAAGGGAGGTAGCAAGATAGAGGTAGAGAGATAGATAGTGAGTGAGATAGAGATAGAGAGAGGTAGAGAGAGAGGTAGCAAGAGAGAGAGAGATAGAGATACAGAGAGAGAGAGGTAGCAAGGGAGGTAGCAAGATAGAGGTAGAGAGATAGATAGTGAGTGAGATAGAGATAGAGAGAGGTAGAGAGAGAGGGGTAGTGAGAGAGGTAGCAAGATAGAGAGATAGAGATACAGAGAGAGAGATAGAGAGGTAGAGAGAGAGAGGGGTAATGAGAGAGGTAGCAAGATAAAGGTAGAGAGATAGATAGTGAGCAAGATAGAGATGGAGAGAGGTAGAGAGAGAGAGAGGAGGAGTGAGAGAGGTAGCAAGATAGAAAGATAGAGATACAGAGAGAGAGATAGAGGTAGAGAGAGGGGTAATGAGAGAGGTAGCAAGATAAAGGTATATATATATATATAGAGAGAGAGAGAGAGAGAGAGAGGTAGAGAGACAGGTGGTGAGAGAGGTAGTGACAGAGAGAGAGAAAGACAGAGGTAGAAAAGGCTAAGGAGAGAGGTAGCAAGATAGAGATAGAGAGATACAGAGAGAGAGGTAGAGGGAGAGGTAGTGAGAGAGAGAGACAGAGAGAGAAAATTGTTATCCCAGGCCTTACAGATGTACATATGCAGTGAAGAGCAGCAGTAACTGTGTTTGCTTTAGGGCAGATGTTGGGTTTGGTGATTCTGGTGGTTTGTTGGTTTTTCCCCCCCAGCAGGCTGGGAAGGCTTTGCCAAATCCCAGAGGGATGCACGAGCACCTGGAGCTGATGCCAACCTGTGGGCTTTGGTCCTTTTGGCTTTGGTGGGCTTTTTCCCCAAGAAATAAAGCATTCAGCTGCGATGTTTTCCCCAACTCTGCTGTTTCTCCTGTGCCTAGGGCTGAGTTTCACTCCCTGTGAATAACAATGTGGTGCAGACAAGATCAATAAAGCTCAGATTTCATTGGATTCACTGTCGTGTTCCAAGCCAGCCTGGCGTGCAGCTGTGCTGTTCCTGCCCAGACCTTGCTGTGGAGCTTTCATTCTGCTGGTACCAGGAGCAAATTGCCTTTTAAATCCTGGGGTTATCTCATATCCATGTTTACATCTCATGGAATCATGAGGAGGAATTTTTTTTTCCCTGTGAGGGTGACAGAAGCCTGGCACAGGCTGCCCAGGGGGGTTGTGGAGTCTCCCTCTCTGGAGATATTCAAACTCTGCCTGGATGTGTTCCTGTGTGATCTGCTCTAGGAGGTCAGGGGGGTTGGACTGGATGAGCTTTGGAGGTCCCTTCCAGTCCCTGACATTCAGAGGGAGGCGGTGAAGGGAAAAAGGATTTGGGGGTCCTGGTGGATGGGAGGTTGAGCATGAGGCAGCAAAGTGCTCTGCTGGCCAGGAGGGGCAATGCCATTCTGGGGTGGATTAGAAGGGCTGTGATTAGTAGGTCAAGAGAGGTTCTCCTGCCCCTCTGCTCTGCTGGGGCTGCATCTGGAGTGCTGTGTCCAGTTCTGGGCCCCCAGGTCAAGATGGACATAGAACTGCTTGAGAGAGTCCAGCACAGAGCCATGAAGATGCTGAAAGGAATGGAACAGCTCTGTTAGGAGAGCCTGAGGGAGCTGGGGCTGGGAGCTTGGAGAAGAGGAGCCTGAGAGGTGACCTCAGCAGTGGTTATCAATGTGTGCAGGGTGAGTGGCAGGAGGCTGCAGCCAGGCTCTGCTGGGTGATGCCAGTGCCAGCACCAGGGGCAGTGGTGGAAGCTGAGGCAGAGGAAGCTTCATTTAAACATGAAGAGGAGAGACAAGGAGAGTCCAAGGGAGGGCTACGAGGATGATGAGGGGACTGAAGCACTGCCTGAGGAAGAGAGGCTGAGGGACCTGGGGCTGCTCAGTCTGGAGAAGAGAAAACTGAGAGGGGATTTAATCCATGTTTATCAACATCTGAGGGCTGGGGGTCAGGAGGGGGGGACAGGCTCTGCTCACTGCTCCCTGGGGTAGGACAAGCAGCAGTGGATGGAAGCTGCAGCACAGGAGATTCCAGCTCAACACAAGGGGAACTTCTTGCCTGGAAGGGTCTCAGAGCCCTGGCACAGGCTGCCCAGAGAGATTGTGGAGTCTCCTTCTCTGGAGCCTCTCAAGGCCTGTCTGGATGTGTTCCTGTGTGCCCTGAGCTAGATTGGATGGTCCTGCTGTGGCAGAGGGATTGGACTGGATGATCTCTCTGGGTTCCTTCCAACTCCTGACATCCTCTGATCCTGTGATCCTGGGATCCTGTGACTGACTACGTCTGGGATGAGTTCTCCTGTTTTATTCTCCCTTCTGTTGTTTCCCAGTTCCTAAGCTGTGAGATGTTGAGTTCAGGGAAGGGTTGGGCACAGCATCCAGAGACAAAAACAGAAGATGCAAAGACCAAACTTCTGCCTCCTTGTGGAATGGTTCCACAGCCTCAATGCCACTGGAGAACGTTGAGGAACCACTCAGAGGTTGGCAGTGCTAGAGAAACGTTTGGCTGATCAGGTGGGGAAAGGAGAGATCAACCCAGTGGAGTGAAACAACTGTGGCTTCATCTTGCTCCATGCTCTGTCCTGCATTTGATGAGTAATTAGCAGCAGCTAATCAGGGGATGTCATCTTTAAATCACAGCAAGGTTCAGCTCCCTCCTTTGCCGTGCTGCTGAAGGCTGCCCAGATGAGAAGGCTAAAAATGTCCTTTTGTTGCTGTGCTTTGTCTGCTTTTCTCTTGAGTTGAGTAGAAAACACTCTGCTTTAAACAACAACAACAACAAAATGCATTGTGGCTTCTTTGATTTCCTAAATAGATTTCTAATTACCTCCAAATTGAACACAGCCTCTGTCCAAGGCATTACCAAGTGCAGTCCTCTGCAGGCAGTGCAGCCTGGGCCCTGCTTGCACGGAAATGAAGGCATCAGCTCAGCCTGCCCAGCTCAGCCTGCAGCTCCAGGGTGAGGGCACCTGGGCTGGGGGCTCTTAGAATCATAGAATCAGTCAGGGTTGGAAAGGTCCACAAAGATCACTCAGTTCAGGGCTGATCCCAACCATGTGGAGGTGCCACTTGCTCCCAGCTCCTCCTGACAGCCAGGAATGAGGGACAGCTTTAGCTGGTTTCTGGCATGTATGAGATTGCAATACTGAAAAGCTGATTCCTGTCTTTCTGCTGGGGTTTGACAGCCACAAAAGAATCATCAGATCCAGGTTAGGATCCTAGAGTCAGTCAGGGTTGGAAGGGACCACAAGGATCAGCCACTTCCAACCCCCCTGCCATGCCCAGGGACACCTCACACTAGGTCAGGCTGTCCACAGCCTCATCCAGCCTGGCCTGAAACACCTCCAGGGATGAGGCTTCCACCACCTCCCTGGGCAGCCTGTTCCAGTGCCTGACCTCCTGCTCAGTAAAGAACTTCCTCCCAAGATCCAACCCAAACCTTCCCTGACACAACTTGAGGCCATTTCCTCTTGTCCTGTCATTAGTAATTTGGGAGCAGAGACCAGCTCCAGCCTCACTACAACCTCCCTTTAGGTAGCTGTAGAGGGCAATAAGGTCCCCTCTCAGCCTCCTTCTCCAGACTAAACACCCCCAGCTCCCTCAGCTGCTCCTCACAGGTCCTGTTTGCCAGAGCTCTCCCCAGCCTCGTCGCCCTTCTCCGCCCCTGCTCCAGCACCTCAATGTCCCTCTTGTGCTGTGGTGACCCAAACTGGGCACAGTACTCGAGGTGTGGTCTCATAAGTGCTGAGCACAGGGGCATGAGCACCTCCCTACTCCTGCTGCTCACACCACTGCTGATACAGGCCAGGATGCTGTTGGCCTTCTTGGCCAGCTGGGCACACTACTGGCTCATGTCCAGCTGCTGGCCACCAGCACCCCCAGGTCCTTTTCCGCCAGGCAGCTCTCCAGCCCTGATGGGAAAAGCTGAGCCTTCTGAAGCTATCCTGCTGCCACAGAACCACCCCAGCACCACAGCTCAGGTCAGACTCTCTCCATGCTTGTCCAGGTCAGTCTCTCTCCATGCCTGTCTGAACCCCTCTCCTTTTTTTATGCATTTGTTTTCCAATCCAAGGTTTAATCCTCCAGTGCCAGTGGCACTCAGCCAGCTGCCTGCACCTCAGCAGTGGGAGTAATCCCTGTGATCTCTGGAGCTCAGTGGAGCGACTTCTGTTAGCCTGTCCTTGAGGGAAAAGAAGAAAAATAATTGCAAGGGAGAGCAAAATAACCCAAAGCTGCTTAATTCTGCCAAACGTGGGGGAGCCCAGCCCCAGTTCCTAGCTGGCACCCAGTGGCACCGCATCAAACACGCAGGCTGGGAGTGTCTGCCCAGCAGCTGGCAAAGGAAAAGTCTCCTGGAAGGGAAGGGACCAAACTCGTGGCCACAAGAAAGGATTTCAGGTTCAGGTCCATGGCAGAGCCCTGGGGGTTTATTTGCCTCAGGGCCAGGAGGATGCTCAGAGGGCTGCAGCAGCTCTGCTGTGAGCACAGACTGAAAGAGTTGGGGCTGTGCAGGCTGGAGCAGAGGAGGCTCCCAGGTGACCTTCTTGTGGCCTGCCAGGATCTGAAGGGGGCTACAAAAAAAGCTGGGGAGGGACTTTTGAGGCTGTCAGGGAGTGCCAGGACTGGGGGGAATGGAGCAAAGCTGGAGGTGGGGAGAGTCAGCCTGGAGGTGAGGAGGAAGTTGTTGAGCATGAGAGGGGTGAGAGGCTGGAATGGGTTGCCCAGGGAGGTGGCTGAGGCCCCATGGCTGGAGGTGTTTAAGGCCAGGCTGGCTGAGGCTGTGGGCAGCCTCCTCTAGGGTAGGGTGTCCCTGGGCTTGGCAGGGGGGTTGGAAGTAGCTGCTCCTTGTGGTCCCTTCCAACCCTGACTGATTCTAGGATTCTATTGACACCCTTCAGCAAGAGCCACTTCTAGAAGGAGGAGCCAGGCAGCAGGGATGTCAATAGCCAATTTGTGGCTCGTTAGAGCTTACCCTTATTTATTGGCCTGTAACTGGAGCAGACATCGATGGGGAAGGACAGAGGGAGGGGGATGGTTTGATGGTGTCAGGAAATTAATCTGCCTTTGGTCTTCATGTTTAAAGGGCAGGGAGAATCCTGGCACTGCTGACAGGATACTCTGGCAGCAGGGAGGAGGAGTGGGCAGCTCCTCCAGCACAGACCCAGTTTAGTGCAGATTTAAAGCTCACCCTGGGCATCCAGCAAGTGTCTTTTATCACAGGGAATTGTAGAAGCAACATTTACTGCCATAAATGCCTCTGCTAACAGCCAAGACCAGCAGCAGCTTGTGGCCAAAGAAAAAATGGGGTTGTTTTGGAAAGCTTAGCAACAGCTTCTGCCCCAAGTGTCCTCACCAGGCCAGCACAGCACTGCCAGGATTAGGTGATATTATCCCTACCTGCTCTGGGTGATGGCTTTGGGCTGCACATCTCATCTTGCTGCCTGAAGGGCAGCTGAGAATTACCCACCCCTGGTTCTGCTGCTGAACACAAGCCATGAGCACAAGTCGAGGAGTGCTAACAGGAATTAGTACTGATAAATCTTGTTGTTAGCACAGCACTTGGAAAGTGCCTCTTAAGCAGCACAGAAAGCATCTCATGATGCAGCACTGGGCAGTGCTGACTGGTCCATGGGCCAAATTCTCTTCTCATCTGCTCTGCATTCCCCTGCAAGAGCTCCCAGTGCTGTTGTCTGGGTTTCCAAGGGAGTGAATCAGAGCAGAATCACCGAGGCTGGACAAGACCTCCAAGATCATCAAGTCCAGCCCATAACTGAACACCAGGACATCAGCTAAGCCAAGCCACCAAGTGCCACATCCAATCTTTTCTTAAAGACCTCCAGGGATGTGACTCCACCACCTCCCTGGGAAGTGCACTCCAGTGCCTAATCATCCTTTCCATGAGGAAGTGCTTCCCAGCATCCAACCTGGACCTTCCCTGGCACAGCTTTGGACCAAACCAAACACTTCTAGTCCAGAAGAGCTCTGATTCTGGTGACATCTGCCAGCACTGTGCTCTGGAGCACTACAGTGTGTCTGCCATCTGCAGACAAGGCAGGCAGGACACACAGCAGGAGCTGACAAAGGACATTGCCCCTCTGCCCCTCGGAGACCTGATTGCTCTGAGCTGTTCACTTTGGGCTGGAGAGGAATTGGTGGCCCAGAAGGTGGCTCAGGATTCACAGATTCATTTATAGAACCATCTGAGTTGGAAGGGACCATCCAGTTCCAACCCCTCTGCCACAGGCAGGGACATCTTCCACCAGTCCAGGCTGCTCAAAGCCTCACCCAACATGGCCTTGAGCACCTCTGGAGGGCTGCAGCAGCTCTGCTATGAGGACAGACTGAAAGAGTTGGGGCTGTGCAGGCTGGAGAAGAGGAGGCTCCCAGGTGACCTTCTTGTGGCCTGCCAGGATCTGAAGGGGGCTACAAAAAAAGCTGGGGAGGGACCTTTTAGGCTGTCAGGGAGTGCCAGGACTGGGGAGAATGGAGCAAAGCTGGAGGTGGGGAGAGTCAGGCTGGAGGTGAGGAGGAAGTTGTTGAGCATGAGAGTGGTGAGAGGCTGGAATGGGTTGCCCAGGGAGGTGGTTGAGGCCCCATGGCTGGAGGTGTTTCAGGCCAGGCTGGCTGAGGCTGTGGGCAGCCTGCTCTAGGGTAGGGTGTCCCTGGGCATGGCAGGGGGGTTGGAAGTGGCTGCTCCTTGTGGTCCTTTCCAACCCTGACTGATTCTCTGATTCTACCTCCAGGGAGGACACATCCCCAGCCTCCCTGGGCAACCTGTGCCAGTGCCTCTCTAAGGCATTTCTCTGTAGATCCATTGGTGTTCAGTGCTTTGACATCTTTCCAGCCCTAATTAAATCCTGAAGTGCTGTTCCTTTCATTATTTGATTTCTGTTTAGAATTGCAAACGTTTGTTTTCCTAACAGCAGAGTCTGTTTGCCCAGACCTGGCTCTCTGCAGGGTCCCTCAGGCTGGAGCCAAGACAAGCACCTCGGTGGCGTGCAAGGCACTGGGCTCCTGGCTCTGGCACCCAGCAGGGATGGCAAATGAAGCTCTGCTCATAGGTCTGCTTCTGCTGGAGCAATTAGTGCATAATCACAGCCAGGCTCTTCTCCTCACTGCTGTCCTTAGTGAAGGAAGGAAGGGTTGAGGCTGTTTCCAAACAGCTGCCTGATGGAGAGTCATAGAATCACAGAATGGTTTAGGTTGGAAGGGACCTCAAAGCTCAGCCAGTTCCAACCTCCCACCATAGGCAGGGACACCTCCCACTAGAACAGGTTGCTCAAGGCCTGAGGATCATATCCAGAGGATCATTTCAGTTGGAGATCTCTGAGAGCATAGAATGGTTTAGGTTGGAAAGGATTTCAAAGCTCATCCAGCTCCAACCTCCCACCATAGGCAGGGACACCTCCCACTAGAACAGGTTGCTCAAGGCCTCATCCAACCTGGCCTTGAACACCTCCAGGGAGGGAGCAGCCACAACCTCCCTGGGCAACCTGCAGCATCCCAATGCCATCTGGCAAGGGCTGTTATCAGCTGGGTCTAAACCCTCCCATTTTACAAGGGATGGGATCCTGCAGCCCCCTCCAGCTACACACTTAATGTGCCTTTACCTTCACGCACATCAGCAGCATCTTTGATCACATTGGGTGATTCTATGCTCCACAACCTCCCTGGAGGTGTTTAAGACCAGGCTGGATGTGGCTGTGGACAGCTTGATCTAGAGTGAGGTGTCTCTGCATGTGGCAGGGGGTTGGAACTGGCTGAGCTTTGAGATCCTTTCCAACCTAACCCATTCTATGCATCGTGAGCAAGCAGCAGAACTCCGAGGAGCCAGCAGCTGGCAGGGCTGAGTGCTGCAGGCTGCTTATGGATCTCCATCTGCTTGGCTCCAGGGTGCACCCAGGGCCTGCAGCACTGAGATTAACCCACACCCTATGGGCAGAGTCAATCCATGGGCAGAGTCACCCCATGGGTAGAGTGAATCCATGGGCAGAGTGAATCCATGGGCAGAGTCACCCCATGGGCAGGATCAATCCATGGGCAGAGTGAATCCATGGGCAGAGTGAATCCATGGGCAGGGTCAATCCATGGGCAGAGTCAATCCATGGGTAGAGTGAATCCATGGGCAGAGTCAATCCATGGGCAGAGTCACCTCATGGGCAGAGTGAATCCATGGGCAGAGTCACCCCATGGGCAGAGTCACTCCATGGGCAGAGTGAATCCATGGGCAGAGTCACTCCATGGGCAGGGTCACTCCATGGGTAGAGTGAATCCATGGGCAGAGTCACTCCATGGGCAGAGTGAATCCATGGGCAGAGTGAATCCATGGGCAGTCACCTCATGGGCAGAGTCACTCCATGGGCAGAGTGAATCCATGGGCAGTCACCTCATGGGCAGAGTCACTCCATGGGCAGAGTGAATCCATGGGCAGAGTCACTCCATGGGCAGAGTGAATCCATGGGCAGAGTCACTCCAGTGGCAAAGTCACCCCTTGGGCAGAGTCTCCCTATGGCCAGAGTGTGTGTCCCCCCCTCTAGGCAGCCCTATGAGATCAACTTCTTAGCAGGGACTCCTGAAAATAGGCAACCCAGAGAGTTCAGGGAGCAGATTTCCACTTCCTTTGCCTGCATGTTTGAGCTCTTTGGCTGATTTATCTGCTCAGAAAAGGATTATTTTTGAGCCTCCCTCTGCCTAAAAATGTAAGCCTTATCAAATGGGAATCAGAATCTATTCTTCGGATCAGCAGCCAGGATCAAAGCTGAGGTGGAAAAGAGGTCACACAAATGCAGATACTTTCATGAATATTTGCCTTGCTTTTCCCTAAGCTTTACATCTGAAGGGGCTGATCCCAACCATGTGGAGGTGTCACTTGCTCCCAGCTCCTGACAACCAGGAATGGATGAGGCTGTGTGCAGCATGATCTAGGGTAGGGTGTCCCTGGGCATGGCAAGGGGGTTGGAATTGGCTGCTCCTTGTGGTCCCTTCCAACCCTGACTGATTCTATGATTCTGTGATTCTATGAATGAGGGACAGCTTTAGCTGGTTTCTGGCATGTATGAGATTGCAATACTGAAAAGCTGATTCCTGTCTTTCTGCTGGGGTTTGACAGCCACAAAAGAATCATCAGATCCAGGTTAGGATCATAGAATCAGTGAGGGTTGGAAGGGACCACAAGGATCAGCCAGTTCCAAGCCCCCTGCCATGCCCAGGGACACCTCACACTACATCAGGCTGTCCACAGCCTCATCCAGCCTGGCCTTAAAGACCTCCAGGGATGAGGCTTCCACCACCGCCCTGGGCAACCCATTCCAAGCTCTCACCACTTTCATGCTGAAGAACTTCTTCCTAACATCCAGGCTGAATCTCCCCATTTCCAGATTTGCTCCACTGCTCCTACTCCTGTCACTCTCTGGCAGCCTAAAAAGTCCCTCCCCAGCTTTCTTGTAGCTCCCTTAAGACACTGAAAGGTCACAATAAGGTCACCTGGGAACCTTCTCCTCTCCAGACTGAGCAGCCCCAACTCTCTCAGTCTCTCCTCCCAGCAGAGCTGCTGCAGCCCTCTGCTCATCCTCCTGGCCCTGCTCTGGACACTCTCCAGCACCTCCACATCCCTCTTGTCCCAGGGGCTCCAGAACTGGATGCAGCACTCCAGGTGGGGTCTCAGCAGTGCAGAGCAGAGGGACAGGATCACTTCCCTCACCCTGCTGTCCACACACCCAGGCTCTGGTTGCTCTCTGGGCTGCAAGAGCAACACTGACAGCTCAGACTGAGCTTCTTATCCCCCAGCACCCCCAAGTCCCTCTCCTCAGGGCTGCTCTCAAGTCAGGCACTGCCCAGCCTAGATTGGTGTTTGGGATTTCTTCCACCCAGCTGCATGACCTTGCACTTGGTCTTGTTGAACTTCACGAGGTTGGCTTGGGCACATCTCTCCAACCTGTCCAGCTCCCTCTGGATGGATCCCTTCCCTCCAACATGTCACCTGCACCACACAGCTTGGTGTTGCTGCCAACCTTGCCTGTGTCCTTTCTAGCCCTGAACAACTTTACCCCCTATTTCCCAGCCACCTCTTTGGATGCAGATGAAGGCAACATCTCGGGTGGTGGATCTTGGCAGCAAATAGAACCTAGAAAAGGTTGTTGAATATTTGGAATGTGGAGGTAAAAGCAGGATTTTGTAGCCTTCCATTCCCACCAGCAGCAGGAGGGCTGTTTCCCTCTTGTCTGGCTGTGAACTCAGTGTTACCCAGATAAGAAGTGACATAAAACTGTGGAGTTCCATCAACACCGAAGCCATCGCTTGGATTGAACTCCCTCTGAATGCCATTACATGGATTTATTGCTCTCCATTTAAGCCTTTCCTGTGTTCCTGTTGGAGCTGGCCTCTGTTATGCCCTGCTCCATCACTCCACATTGTGCTACTTTCCTTGCCTGTTATCCTTTGCAGAGAGAAAGCCTCTGCAGGCTGTTAGGAAATGTGTTGCCTAAGCCTTCAGCTCACGAACGTGAGCTTAGGCAATTTAAAAGCCAGGAGTTGGTGTAACTCATTCTGAATTGCCATTCTCAAAGGCTTCCTGGTCAGAAACATGCACACAGCAATTATTTTTTTGGGGTGGAGGAGGAGAGTGGGGAGGGGGAAAAAGAAGTAAAAAGATATCAAATTCTCTCTTTCACTTCCCAGCCTCACAATCACCAAGCAGCTCGACCCTCGATTTTCCTCGCAGCAAACCCAGACAGCTCTGCCAGGGCTCTCGGTAAACCTCAGCCCTGCCTGCAATGGAAGTGAAATTGTGTTCAGCACCAACAAGCTTTGCATACTTGGGGATGTTACAGGTTTTCCCAGCAGACATATAAAGCTCATCAAAGCAAGATAAGAGCTGTTATCTTTTTGCTCTGCAGAGCAAGAGGGATCAGGTTCCCAGCGCCTGCACCGGCTCCGGTTTGGCACTCTGATAAGTTGTGTGAATAAAACCCACTCTGTGGTACCTCCTGAGGAGGCATCTCCCTGCCCAGGCTTTGCTCTCCAGCAGAAGACAACCACCAGCATCCAACTCAGGCCACAAGGACTATACACAGGGTCACAGGATGTGCTTTGCTCTCCAGCAGAAGACAATCACCAGCATCCAGCTCAGGCCACAAGGTCTATTCACAGGGTCACAGGATATCAGGGGTTGGAAGGGACTCAAAGAGATCATCCAATCCAACCCCCTTGCCACAGCAGGACCATCCAATCTAGCTCAGGTCACACAGCAACACATCCAGACAGGCACTGAAAAACTCCACAGAAGGAGACTCCACAACCTCTCTGGGCAGCCTGTGCCAGGGCTCTGGGACCCTCCCAGGCAAGACGTTCCCCCTTGTGTTGAGCTGGAACCTCCTGTGCTGCAGCTTCCATGCATTGCTGCTTGTCCTATCCCAAGGAGCAGTGAGCAGAGCCTGTCCCCCCCTCCTGACCCCCAGCCCTCAGATATTTCACAGAATCACAGAATTAAGCAGGTTGGAAAAGACCTCCAGGATCATCGAGTCCAACCTAGCACCTAACACCTTCCAATTAACCACCCCCTGGCACTAAGTGCCTCAAGCAGCCTCCTCTGAAACACCTCCATGGATGGGGATGCCACCACCTCCCTGGGCAGCCCATTCCAATGCCAATCTCTCTCTTTTCATGGAGAACTTCCTCCTAACATCCAGCCTGAACCTACTCTGGCACAGCTTGAGGCTGTGTCCTCTTCTTCTGTTGCCCAACCCCACCTGGCTACAGCCTCCCTTCAGGTAGCTGCAGACAGCAATGAGCTCTGCCCTGAGCCTCCTCTGCTGCAGGCTGCACACCCCCAGCTCCCTCAGCCTCTCCTCACAGGGCTGTGCTCCAGGCCCCTCCCCAGCCTTGCTGCCCTTCTCCAAACACCTTCCAGCACCTCAACATCTCTCTGCAATGCAGGAGCCCAGAACTGGACACAGCACTCCAGGGGTGTCCTGAGCAGTGCTGAGCACAGGGGCAGAAGAACCTCCCTTGTCCTGCTGCCCACACTGCTCCTGAGCCAGCCCAGGATGCCATTGGCTCTGCTGCCCACCTGGGCACTGCTGCCTCATCTTCAGCTACTATCTACCAGCACCCCCAGGTCAAGGCCTGTTGTGTGCTGGCTTCCAGAAGCTGAGGGTCTCACCAACAAAGTACCTGAACATCCCAAACCTCCTTTACTGAGCTGTTACACAGCAGCATCTCCCTTACATGCCTCACCTAAGAGCAAAAGAATCTCCTGCTCAGAGAGATGTTTGTATAAATATCCCTTTGGAGCTTCCAGAGAAGCTTAGATGAGAGATTTTCCATTCATGAAGAGCTCATTTGATACTGGACTAGCCAGAAATACTGCATATACTCTCCTGCTATCAGCTGCTGATTCTGCTGTGAGCAAGTTTAAGTTAATGCATTAACAAAAGCCCTCTGCTTGTATCAAAAGGCTGCGCTGGGGATTAAGATCTGAATTCCAGGTTAGCCCTTAATGACACAGGCAGGCAGACAGAAAACCTTCCCTTCAGCTAGGAGACTCCATCCTGCTGCAGCAAGACAGAAATAAAGATCTTACTGGATTCAATAATTAAGAAAGAAAGTCAATCAGGTGAAGTTTGGGCTCCAGTTGTAGAATTTGTCTGTAGGTAAAGTTATTCTGAAACCACTCCAAGAGAAAAAAGACTTAGATCCATTTCTGCCTCCTAGCACCCTCCTAGAGAGCTTTGCTAAATTAGTTTGGGGCCAGAATCCATCTCTGCACCAGACCCTGCACATAGAACCACAGCATCAAGCAGGTTGGAGAGACCTCCAAGCTCATCCAGCCCAACCTAGCACCCAGCCCTGGCCAAGCAACCAGACCATGGCACTAAGTGCCCCAGCCAGGCTTGGCTGCAACACCTCCAGGCACAGCCACTCCACCACCTCCCTGGGCAGCCCATTCCAATGCCAATCACTCTCTCTGCCAACAACTTCCTCCTGACATCCAGTCTAGACCTCCCCTTGAGGGGTCTCCTTCTCTGGAGCCTTTCCAGGCCTGTCTGGATGTGTTCCTCTGTGATCTGTGTTAGATAGGATGGTCCTGCTCTGGCAGGGGGATTGGACTCAATGATCTCCTTGAGTCCCTTCCAACCCCTAACATCCTGTGAGCCTGTGATCCTGTGACCTCCCCAAGAGCAGAACTGAGGCTGATGTTTGCCATCCTTCCCTCTTCCCAAATGTAGCTCAGGACCTCTGAAGCTGTGGGAAGAAGCTGATTATTCTGGGGAGGGGAGAGGGATGTTGCCTTTCTTTCCAAACTTGAGGAGGCTTCATGCAGCACTTCTGGCCATGATTTGTAGCAGGGTGAATTTATGTTTCTCTGATGATGGCATTGCTGGAGAGGTGGCTCTCTCCTCCCTGATGGAGCTTTTGACGAGGCAGATAAAATGTTGACAATAAAAAGAGAATGGCCTCACTCCTTGTAAGCTTTTTTTTTTCCTCTCTCCCTCCCTCTGCTGCTAAATTATCAGATAGAAGATAAAAAAGAACTGAAAAATCACTGTAGAGGAGATGGAGCTTTGTCCTTTTTGGAACTTGTCCCACTTGGCCTCTGTACATGGCCACTCCCTGCTCAAACCAAGGCAGAGATCCAGGGCAGCCCTGGGGCTCTGATAATGGTCTGCTAGTAGAGAAAAGCAGCACTAGAAGCTCTTACTGGGGGTAATGTCTGACTTCCAGTACTGTGGAAAGGCTTGGCCAGGTGAGAGCTGGGCAAAATGCACCACAGCAGAGGTGAGACCAGAGCTGCTGTGGGTTCTGAGCCATCCTGGTCTCTGTCTGCCTGGAACAGACAGGGATGGAGCCCAGCAGGGACCTGCCAAAGGTTTGATGTGCATGACTGGGGCAAGGCTTATTTCTGTCCTTGTGGGATCATAGCTCTGGGCTGGGCTGGAAAGATGTTGAGATACTGGAACATGTCCAGAGAAGGGCAGCAAGGCCCTTCAGTTCCAGCCCCCTGCCATAGGCAGGGACACCTCCCACTAGAACAGGTCACTGAAAGCCTCATCCAATCTGGCCTTGAACACCTCCAGGAAGGGAGCATTCCTGAGGGTTGGAACTAGATGATGGGGGTTGGAACTAGATGATCCTTGTGGTCCCTTCCAAACCTGACTGATTTCATGATTCTATGATCCACAACCTCCCTGGGCAACCTTCAGGTTGAAGGCCTCTGTTAGCTAGGAAATAACTGTGGTATTTTCCTGCTGGAAGGAAGTTGTCAGCTTGGGAGGTAGGAAATAACTGAGGCATTTTGCTGCTGGAATGAGGTTGTCCAGCTTGGGAGGTAGGAAATAACTGAGGTATCTTCCTGCTGGAATGAGGTTGTCCAGCTTGGGAAGCTTCTCTCATCCTGATGTTCTCAGTACTCCGTTGGTAGCTTAATCCATCAGATTTTCCCAGCAGGGATCCCAAATGTTCCTCAGCTCTGCTGTGCTCATGTACTCTGAGAACTGCTTCCCTGACAGTCAGGACTTTGCTCCAGTTTGGTGGAGGATGCAGCATCCTTCATCTCTCCTCCCAGCCCTGGCCATGCTGACTAATGCTGACACCATGCCCCATGGTGCATGGGTGATAACAGGCAGCTGAGCTTCACCAACCAAAACACGAAACAAAGCAAGAGAAAAGGACAAAGAAACCCAGCAAGCCTCGATGGCCACAGCTGTCCAGCTCTGAGGTACACCTCTGCAAAGCACAAACCTGTGGGAGCAGCTGGATTCCACTCCAACTTGCCCAGTTTGGGTGGAGGAGAGCCCAGGGCTTTTGCTGCAGCTCTGTGCCTTGAAGAAGGTCACTCCCAGGCATCTCCTCTCTGCCTCCACATCGAACGCCAATAAAAAGGAACCATGATGGGACAGGAGTCATTCCCCAGACCACAGCCAGGCAGGCAGGAGAGTGCTTTATGGCTGATGACTTGATTTAAAGTCTGCTCTTAAAACTTGAAAGAAAAACACTTTAAATTTGCAGGAGAAGTGGAGTTCCACAGCTCTGATTTAGTAGGTGTGAGCCACTGCAATTTATTGTGCTGTTGACTCTAGCAGCAAACCCTTCAGCATCCCTCCAGCTCTGCTAACCATTCCCAACCTGGTAATTAACATGAAGCATTTATTTCAGGTTGGTTTGGGGTTTGGTTTTGTTTTGCTTTGCTTTAATTGGTCTCTTGACTTGCAGAAGATAATGATTGCTTTGATGGTGCCTGGTTAGCCCAACATGTATGAGATCAAAGGAGTGCTGTTGGTTGCTGCTTTGCTCAGTTCAGAGCTTTTTAGCCTTGGTTGACTCATAATTGTGAGAATTCCCAACTGGCTGAATGCAGATCCTTGCAAAAGGACCTGGATAAAGAGCAGTGGGAGAAAGAAGGATGTGTAAAGTCCCACCTGGAGTGTAAGACACCAAAGCACTAGCAGTGAGAGCAGAGCAAAGCAGCAAAGATCTTCCACCTGTAAGCTAATTGCCCTCACGGTGGCATCACTCTGCTCTCACTGCCTTGTCTTTGGTGACAGGTAATTGGAGACAGAAGAAGGGGAATGGCCTCAAGCTACGGCTGGGGAGGTTTAGATTGGACATCAGCAAGAAGTTTTTCATGGAGAGAGTGGTCAGGGACTGGAAGGAGCTGCCCAGGGAGGTGGTGGAGTCACCAACCCTGGATGAGTTTAGGGGTGGTTTGGATGTGGTGCTTAGGGCTATGGTTTAAGTTGAATGTTGTAGAGTAGGGTTCTAGGTTGGATTTGGTGATCCTGAGGGGCTTTGCCAACCTGGATGACTCTCTGATTCCATGACTCTACCAACATCATTTGCAAGAAGCTCACCAGGGCTGTGGTACTGACGCCAAAAAGTGCTTCAGGTTCAGGTTGAACTCTGGCACTGCCCTCTCCAAGGCATGAGCAAGGCAAACTACCAGCAGCACTGTCTCAGGAGCAGACCCAGCACAGCCAGCACACTAACCTGCTTCCCTGCTGACTGACCTGGAGACGTTGCCTCCTGTCACCCAAGGCAGCTCTCTGCCTGCTCCTCCACAGCCCTGCGTCCTCCGCGTTCTGCTCTGCCCTCTCCCATCTGCCCCACGCAGTGTGCCCAGTCTCATCCTTCACCAGGCCTGCTAACAGCAGCCTCGTTACTGAAAGGTTTGGATGGTGGCAAAATGAAATGTAGCCAATTAAGCACAATCCCTGACGAGCTGTTGCAGTCAGCAGCATTGCCAACGAGGGCTGTTACTTCACTCTCCGTGTGAAATGAGACTGGAAGGCCCAGCTGTGGTGTGCACCAGGGAGAGACAGAGGACAGAGGACAGTAAATCAAAGCCCTGATTGAGCAGTGCCCCTGTCCTTCAGTGGTCTTTCACCTCCACTACCACGTGTGATCTTTTCTCCATTCATGAGGTCAGCTGAGCAGACAAGGCTGCAGCTGCTGGCTGGCTCACAGAGCTGCTGGCCACCATCCATAGCTCCTTCCTCTTCCCTTTTGGAAAAAGGCAGCAGAATGCAGCTGCCTGGGAGGCTTTATTTCAGGTTGGAAGACCTCCAAACATAGAAGGGGAGAAAACTGAACATGCTGTAAATCAGAGATGGCCTTGAACCAGCCCTTTGGCTCCTGAGTACCAACAGGCAGTGAAGGATTGGAGATGGGGTGTCCATCACCCACCCACATCTTGATGGGCAGAGGAGTCTGAGGAGCACACTCCAGGATGCAAACACTTTCCTGGTTTAATAGTCTGGTTTTCTCTGCAAGAAAGCCTGGGAAATTGTCACCCAAACCCAGTATTTGGAAGTGTCAAAATGAATTTGGCCCCAGAGGTGCACTGATGGAAGGACATTGAGGTGAGCCTTAGGGAACACCATTTCTGCCCCTGAAGTAGCTGCTGCAGCTGGAAAGAAAGAAAAGAGAAAGTGAAAAGATGAAATAAAAGGAAGGAAGAAAGGAAAGGGAAAGTGAAAAGATTGAATAAAAGGGAAAGGAAGAAAGAAAGAAAAGGGAAAGTGAAAAGATGAAATAAAAGGGAAAGGAAGAAAGAAAGAAAAGGGAAAGTGAAAAGATGAAATAAAAGGAAAAGGAAGAAAGAAAAGGGAAAGTGAAAAGATGAAATAAAAGAAAATGGAAGAAATAAAAAGGAAAGTGAAAAGATGAAATAAAAGGAAAAGGAAGAAAGGAAAGGGAAAGTGAAAAGATGAAATGAAAGGAAAAGGAAGGAAGAAAAGGGAAGGTGAAAAGATGAAAGGAAAAGGAAGGAAGGAAGGAAGGAAGGAAGGAAGGAAGGAAGGAAGGAAGGAAGGAAGGAAGGAAGGAAGGAAGGAAGATAAAGGGAAAATTAAATAAAAAGAGAAAAGAAAAAAGGTAAAGGAAGGAAAGGGAGAAGGAGAGGGAGAGGGAGAGGGAGAGGGAGAGAGGAAAGCAGAGGGAAAAGGAGAGGGAAAGGGAAAAGGAGAGGGAAAGGGAGAGGGAGAGGAAAAGGAAAAGGAAAAGGAAAAAGAAAAGGAAAAAGGAAAA
>WAAF01018895.1:69168-82997 GCA_013400475.1 Tricholaema leucomelas | reverse complement strand
AAAAGAAAAGAAAAGAAAAGAAAAGAAAAAAAAAAAAAAGAAAAGAAAAGAAAAGAAAAGAAAAGAAAAGAAAAGAAAAGAAAAGGAAAAAGGGGGGGAAAAGAAGAAGGGAAAAAGAAGAAGGGAAAAAGGAGCAAAAGGGAGGACTATTTTCTCACCAGCCTCTCTGCAGCCAGCTTGCTTTTGACTTTCAGCCTCTATTTAAAAACACAAAATTGGGAGCATTGACAAAGAGTTCCTAAATTAGCTTTTTAATAGAGATGGGAAGTTAAAAGGGGGCCGAGTCATGGGGGAGAAGCTTTTCAGGATCAGAGCCAGGCCAGAGCCAGCAGCGAGCAAGGCCAGAGCATGCCCCAGCGAGAGGCAGGCAGCTCTGTGAAGTGAGGACAGTGTAAATCACAGAGAATTCTCTGATAGCAGCAAAAGCCAAATGCCATTTCTGGTTCTGCTTTCTTCTAAGCATCTGCAAGAGGGAAAGAGCAAGTTGAGATCTAGGAGGTACTTTAAAGGGGGGGAAGCAGTTCTGAAGGCATCTACTGAAGATGGGTTTGGGATGCTTTGATCTGCTTCAGTTTCACACAGCGTGGAAAGTTTCTTGGAGAAGTTTCTCAGGATTCATTTTGCACAGAACCAACTACTCCTGAGTGCAGCAGCACACAACTGCTAGTATCCATATGGTAAGGATTACAATAGGTTGTGAGATTAGACCTCAGGTCTGCAGGCACTGGAATGCAGTTCCCAAACAACACTGGGAGAAGCTGGTTTGGGGGAAGATTGCCCAGAACCTGCCAGTGAGAATTTAATATTATTGTTTAATAATTGCACTGAAGTAGCAGGGATGAAACAACACCGAGCTCCTGAGCTGGCTCAGCCAGCAGGGCTGCTGTCGGCTTCCAGCTTACATTGCCTGCGCCGGGCAACCTGAACGTTGAAGCATTGCAGGATTTGGAAGGTTCTTTCCCGATTTGTTTACTCTTTTTTGTAAACCAGCCCCGGTTCGGGAGGTCCCACAGAAGGCAGAGGTGTGACAGACACACCGAGTCCCCTGGACACGGCCCCGGGCAGCGACCCCTTTGCTCCCCATGTTCTCCGGTGTAACACAGCACAGCCACATCCACCTCTGCTCTTCGCCCTCGCCGCAAGCGACCCCGCTGCAGGAGCATCCTCCAGATCCCCCCTCCTCAGCCTCCGGCTTCCTCCCGTTCCCAATCCCACACGGGGGGTCCCGCCCCCACCCTCACGCACCCCTCCGGCCCCGGCCGCTGCCGCGCACCGGGAGCTCCGGGTGACACCTGCCGGTGGCTCGGAGGGACGGACGGACAGAGGGACGGGCAGAAGGACAGAGGACGGGTGGAGGGACAGAAGACAGAGAGAGGGACGGACGGAGGCGGCCGAGCGCAGGGGGCAGCCCCTGGCCCCTCCGATGCGGCCCCCGGGAGCTGTCCGCCGCCCGTGGTCCTGATCGCCTGCCGCCCGCCGCCCTCCGCTCGCCGCCGCTCCGCGCCCGCGCACTCCGCACAGCCCCGCGCAGCCCCGCGCAGCCCCCGCGCTCCCGGCAAGCCGCATGGCAGCGGAGCCGCTGGGCTGGCGGCCGCGGCCGGCAGCACCGGGCGGGCAGGGCGAGGCGGCGGCCCGGGAGCGCCTTGAGGAGGTGAGGGGGAAAGGAAGAGGGCTCCTGGGTGGGATGGGAGGCGACGGGGAACACCAGCACCGGGAGGGGGACACCGGCACGGGAGGGGGGACCAAGCCCGGAAGGGGGACACCGGTACCAGGAGGATTATATCGACATCGGGAAAGGGGACCGGCACGGGTAGCGGAGACATCAGCACCGGAGGGGCGGACACCGGCACCGGGAGCGGGGACCGACCTCGGGCGAATCCTAGAATCGTTTCGGTTGGAAAAGGTCTCTAAGATCATCGAGTCCAACCACTGACCCAACAGCACCGTGGCCATTAAATCCCAGCAGCGGGAGGGTGGACACCGGCACGGGGGAGGGGTATGGACAGCGGCATCAAGGGGCTCACCCGCGGGTGGGGAGGGGGCGTGCCGGGGGCAGCAAAGGGCAAGAGCGGTGCCCCCCAGCTGTCTCCCACCCCCGCATCTTCCCCGCCCGCTCCGGCCCCCCATTAAAATGCGATAGCGGGGGTGTGGGGGGAGGCGATGGCAAGGCTCCTGTGCCGTGTGTGTCTCTGTCGTACTTTATGGAAGTCACCAACTATCGCTGCGGTGCCATCAGTCGTCGCTGGGAGCTGCCTAGAAGAGCAGGGTGAGACTGGGCAGCTCGGATTTGGGCTTATTTGCTTAATGGAGATGTGCTGGCAAACAGATAAACGGGCGAGGATGCCAAGTCTGTGATCCTGTGGAGTCTAACTTTGGACCGTGGATGAGAGAGGGATGCTGAAGAGAATTGGAGACAGGACCAGTAAGAGCTGGTGAGGAGCTGGGCATGAGAGAATAGCAGGATGAGGGAAAGGGGACAAGTGGTGGGAAGGGAGAGGGAGAAGAGAGGGAAGGATTGGTTCGAGCCTGAGTTATTTATTGTACTCCTGAAGGCAGCTTCCTGCCCTGGATGCGATGTTGGTTGCGAGCGTGTGATGCTGAAGGAGCGGCTCAGTTGCTTGTCCAGGAGAAACAACCTCTCTTGCACGATCCCCGCTCGTCCGACAGTTAGGGACACGGGGGCAGCTCCGGGAGGGACCAGTGAAGTTCACCCCCTACTTTTCCCCCCCTCCATCCCCCCCTTGCCATCTCTGGCACATTAGCATGCAGGGTAGGCTCTGCTGTGTATTTAACGGCTCCATTTGCCGCTGTCTCTCAGCCCACACCGCCCGCCGCCAGCCTCGCCCCACAGCCTGGCACCAGCTGGGTCCACACCAGTGAGTCCCCGGGACCCGGTGCCCTTTCCACTTGGTTTTAGGCAGCGAGAGCAAAGCTCCGAGTGGTGCTGGAAGGGGAGGAGGCAAAAAGCAGCAAGCTGAGGCGAGAGAGGCAGGGAGAGGCTCGGTCTCGGCAGTGATGAGGAGAAGCTGTTTAGTCATCTCTCGATATAGACTTTCCCGGTGATGATCACATTTACTGATTGCCTCTGACTGCTCTGGGAGAGGGAGGCAGAGGCAGGCAGCACACTTCACCTTTTATGCTGAGGAGTGACTGCTCCCCCTTCCTTCCAGTTCCCCACAGCCAGCCCTACTTTTGGGTGCGGAGAGTCTCTTTCCTTGCCAGGTAAGGCATTGCCACAAGCCGCCAAGATGTGTTCTTCTGGGCTGACCGGGAGGGAGGGCAGAAGTTTGCATGCATTTATCCTAAGCCTGTTGCTTTTGCTCCTAAATCTCTGCAGTGGACTGAGGGAGGGAATGTTCTGCAGAAAAGTTTTACTGTCTGGTGTGGTTGTGAAGGGAGAGGATGTGACTGGGGCTGGGGGGGGTGTGTGGAATTGAGCCTCAGCTGACATATTTTGCTTTCAAACACCTCTCTGCTGCTTGAGCCTGACCCAACAAGGGCAGGGGCAGACAGAATGGATGATCCCAAAGCTCTGCACTCCCCTTAGCTGTGTCTCATCTGAAAACTCAGTGTGTTTACCTGTGGTGCTTTAAACCATTCCTGCCTGCTTCTGGAGGGGGAAACACTGGGAGAGTTTGGGTTGGTTTCTGCTTTCCGGAGACTAGGAACAGCATTTAAGTGTGGCTCTGCTGTGGGAACTAATGGGGTAAGGATCCATCACTTCTTGACCTTTTAGGTGACTGTGCTCTCTGGAGCTTTACTGCCCCAGCCATGCCTGCCAGGGGTTGGGTTGAAACCGGGATGAAACCACAGTGCCCAGCAAGCAGCTGCAGCACAGATGACCTGCGGAGCCAGCAGTGGCCCAGGAAGGGACTGAGATGGGGATGGGGATTCCTGGCAGGGGTGCAGGGGCTCATCCCACAGGTTTTCCTTCCAAATTTGCTGGCAACATTTCCCTGTCCTTGTAATTATCCACAGAAAACAGGTTCAGTTTCCTATAGGTGCTGACTGTTTTCAGTCGGAAGGGGACGAGCCCTTCTATTTTGAGTACCAGGTCTTCTAAATACCAGCAGGAGGGTCCTGACCTTTTTGTTAACTAATTCCTTTCAAATTACACGAAGGAATTGCTGTAATTAAAATCAGGAATATGCATACAGCTAAATATGCACTTGTTAGAATCAAACTCTGGCTGTTTGCTATGCGAGCTGAAGAGACTCTCTCGACTCTACACCATGCAGCCTGAAGAGACTGGGCAGCTGTTTGCAGAACCCAGGCAGGCAGGCAAGGAGGATTCTTTCCATGTTCTCTAGATAAACTTCAAGGCTGTTGGCTTTTTTTTTTTCCTCACTCAGCTTCCTTTGTGCAGCTCTGAGTTACAAACCCAATCTTGGCTCCCTCTCAATGTCCTATCCACTGCTTTGGGGAGCGGTGGAACTTCCGAGGGCTCGCAGACAGAATAAAAGCAAAACCTCTGCCTGGGGGGGATTTAATTTCGCTTCTCCCTCTCAGTCCTTCAGAAAATTTACAGCTGAAAAATACTCTTTTTTTTTTTTTGGTGTGTATTTTGAGGATCAAACAAGACAGATGTAACACAGCTTTGAAAAGCACTCTGCGTGCTCTACGCTTCCCTAACCAGCCTCACCTCCCGGTCACGGAGAAGTGGGAACCAAACTTCCCCAGCAGAACATCCCTCTCCTCCTCTTCTGTTTGTCCATTTCACAGCCAGGATGTTTTTAGCTCCCCCCCTGACATACACTGCCAGCGTGGCAGGACCCATTTTATCCTGAAAATTCGATTTAGAAGTGTGTAAGTCACTTATGAGTTACCAATGCTTTATTAGAGCAATTATAGGTGAAGTATTTATAGTGCCTACAGCTAATGTAGGTAACCTGGAATTGCAACCAAAGTTAAACAAGTACAGAAGAGATTTCTAACGAGCTTCCCCTGAGAAATCAGGGGAGATGAGGATCCAGTGTACTGGAGCTGGTCAGGTCACCCTACGTAGCCAATGAGCCCTGGAAGAATGACTGTGGTAGAATTAACTGATGTTAAAAAGCAAGGGAAGGCAGTTCCCAGCAGGGAAAACAGGAGCAGGATGTTGAGCTCTTGGTTATTTGCCTGTTTACCTTTGGGGATGAATGAACAAAATGGTTTTCTTTGCCTCCTCTTTCGCAGTCCTCATGCAGTGTTTGATAAAAGTTAAAGGTGCCCCACTGGGGGTATAAGGAAGGGGCAGCTCTGCTGTCTGAGTCCACAGAACCCTTGGAGCTGGCCCTTCAGCCGAAGCCCAGGGCTGCTCTGCAAGGTGGTGCAGAGCAAGTTTGCAGGGCTGGGCTCTGCCTCTTCCCCGTACAGCCCTCAGAGACTGCTCTTCAAGGGGCTGCCAGCCTGGTGCTAGGAACACAGCAAATCCCCTCTTCAGAGGGAGAGGAGAGAGCAGTGCACAGAAATATTGAATGATTCCTCCTAGGAAGTATTGTGGGATGTTGGCTCCAGAGCCACGTATGCAGGCAAAGTGTCTCCCTGGGATATGCATCACTCTGGGTTATTGCCTGTTCCGTAATTACAAAACCTCTTCCAGCAGCACTAAGATGCTTCCACGAGGGATTTCAATTGTCCTTTAGGTAGTAAAATTGCATGGAAAGATCCTCCACATTAAGGTGATGAATGTTAATGCACCCTGAAGAGGAAGAGCATCTCGGTGAGCAGTTCAGTCATCTTCACCACAGATTGACTCCGGCATCTTTTATTCAGTGTTTTGATGGCCTGTTGGGATTGATAGAGCTGCAGGCTGGGGAGCTGGAGGGGAAGCTTCCATCCAGTTAAAGAACTTCTGGGTGGAATTGCTTAGGAGGAACCCAGGCAGAGGATACAATCAAGCTTTGAGAGCCTGAATCAGTCGAATCAATGGGATTTCCACTGAGAAAGCAACTTCTGGTAGGGTCCCTAATGCATCTTACACAGTGATAGCTCCTTTCTCCAGGTGATTTTGTGCTAGGGTTAGGAAAGCACTAGGAAGCTGAAGGGAAATACAAGTGAAAACAAAGTTAAGCAGTGCAAGAACTCTGACCAAAGATCAGAAGGATCTTTGGCTAGATCAGAACCACAATATCTAACCCATCTTTGAGAGAATGTTGGCTTACAATTGCTGAGGGGCTGGACAACTCAGCATAGTTTTCATCTAGAAATCAAGAGAGCAGTGAATGTGTTGCATTTCATAGACTCATAGAATGGTTTAGGTTGGAAGGGACCTCAAAGCTCAGCCAGTTCCAAGCCCCCTGCCATAGGCAGGGACACCTCCCACTAGAACAGGTCACTCAAGGCCTCATCCAACCTGACCTTGAACACCTCCAGGGAGTGAGCATCCCTGGGAGGTTGAACTAGATGATGGAGGTTTGAACTAGGTGATGGGAGTTGGAACTAGATGATGGGGGTTGGAACTAGATGATGGGAGTTGGAACTAGATGATGGGGGTTGGAACTAGATGATGGGAGTTGGAACTAGATGATCCTTTTGGTCCCTTCCAACCCTGACTGAATCTATGATTCTATCATCCACAACCTCCCTGGCAACCTGTTCCAGTCCTTCAAGTTGAAGGGCTTCTGCCTCTGTTAGCTAGGAAATAACTGAGGTATTCTCCTGCTGGAAGGAAGTTGTCAGCTTGGGAGGCTTCCCTCATCCTGATGTTCTCAGTACTCAGTTGGTAGCTTAATCCATCAGGTTTTCCCAGCAGGGACCCTAAGTGTCACTCAGCTCTGCTGTGCTCACCTATTCTGAACAGATTTCCCTGGCAGTCAGGATTTTCCCCCAGTTTGGTGGAGGGATGCAACAATTCCCAACTCACCTCTTAAATGAAAGAGACCAGCAAAGAGCTGCTGCTGAGGTCAGGTCTGTAATTAAAGGTGGAAGAGAACCAGAGGTTTTCTCTTTGCTTCAGGTGAAAATGTTCTTAGTGAGAGACTCATTCCATGCTGAACTCGATTCAGACTGGGACCCCAGCTCAGCCCAGGGGTGGCTTTTCCTGGGGCACCTGTCACTGGGTGAACACAAGCTGAGTTTTGCTGCGGCTCCCAGCTCTTTCTTAACAGCTGTATCACAGTATCACCAAGGTTGGAAGAGACCTCATAGATCATCAAGTCCAACCTGTTACCACAGAGCTCAAGGCCAGACCATGGCACCAAGTGCCACGTCCAACCCTGCCTTGAACAGCTCCAGGGACGGCGACTCCACCACCTCCCTGGGCAGCCCATTCCAGTAGCCAATGACTCTCTCAGTGAAGAACTTTCTCCTCACCTCGAGCCTAAACTTCCCCCAGTGTAGCCTGAGGCTGTGTCCTCTTGTTCTGGTGCTGGCAGACAGACTGTAGTCGAAGTGAGGAGCAGAGGAGGCTCACACCTGGGGGAATGATGGATTACTCTTGTTTGTAGGGAAGCAAATATAAATTAGTGTGTTTATGCTACTTTTAAAACGCTTTTAATGAGGAATCATTTGCTATTCAAAGGTTCCGTCTCTAATGGTGCCACAGCCCTGCTGTGCTGATTAGCCTGGGTCTTGTTTCACATCATTCTTCACCCAGGACCTGAGGGCGAGCCAGATGGTCTACATCTGTGTGTCCATCCTGCTTTCTGCCCCTTGAACCCCTCGGGGCAGGACACTCTGCCTGACTCTGTTGTGGTTTGATTTTGTTCTGTCTTTCAGATGGAACTGATCTGACTTCCAAGAGGTCTCCGGAGCAGCCTAACTGTCTTCTCCAGTAACAAGGCCCCGGGGGGGTCATCATGGCGGCAGGAGTAGCAGCCTGGTTGCCCTTTGCCAGGGCAGCTGCCATAGGATGGATGCCAGTGGCCAACTGTCCCATGCCACTGGCTCCAACAGAGAAAAACAAGAGGCAGGACGAGCTGATCATCCTCAACGTCAGCGGCAGGCGCTTCCAGACCTGGAGGACTACACTGGAGAGGTACCCGGACACACTGCTGGGCAGCACCGAGAAGGAGTTCTTCTTCAACGAGGACACCAAGGAGTACTTCTTCGACCGGGACCCTGAGGTCTTTAGGTGCATCTTGAATTTTTACCGAACTGGCAAGCTGCACTACCCCAGGTACGAGTGCATCTCTGCCTACGACGAGGAGTTGGCCTTCTACGGGATCCTGCCCGAGATCATCGGCGACTGCTGCTACGAAGAGTACAAGGACCGCAAGCGGGAGAACGCCGAGCGGCTGATGGACGACAACGACTCCGAGAACAACCAAGAAGGGTCCATGCCATCCCTGAGCTTCCGGCAGACCATGTGGCGAGCCTTCGAGAACCCCCACACCAGCACCTTAGCCTTAGTCTTTTACTACGTCACCGGTTTCTTTATCGCCGTCTCTGTGATCACCAACGTGGTGGAAACTGTCCCCTGCGGCACGGTGCCCGGCAACAAGGAGCTGCCGTGTGGGGAGAGGTACGCGGTGGCTTTCTTTTGCTTGGACACGGCTTGCGTGATGATTTTCACGGTCGAGTACCTGTTGAGACTCTTCGCGGCCCCCAGCCGCTACAGGTTCATCAGGAGCGTGATGAGCATCATCGACGTGGTGGCCATCATGCCCTACTACATTGGCTTGGTGATGACCAACAACGAGGACGTCAGCGGAGCCTTTGTGACCCTGAGGGTTTTTAGGGTTTTCAGGATTTTCAAGTTCTCTCGCCATTCCCAAGGCTTAAGAATCTTGGGCTACACTTTGAAGAGCTGTGCCTCCGAGCTTGGCTTTCTCCTCTTTTCCCTCACTATGGCAATCATCATCTTTGCAACTGTGATGTTTTACGCGGAGAAAGGATCCTCGGCGAGCAAATTCACCAGTATCCCTGCTTCCTTTTGGTATACTATTGTCACCATGACAACCCTGGGGTGAGTAGGACATTTCCTTCTACTGAGCAGCAGGCAAGCATGTGCTGGGAACTCAGCTTTGGGTACTCTTGAGTGTTTCCCAGGGTGCATGCTCGAGAAGGGGCTGGAGCTGTTAGGGGTTCGATTGTTCTTTGCCTTACAACTTGTGCGAGCTCTGCTGATGTGAAGTTGTTGAAAGCAGAAACTGCTCTTACGCCCACTCGGGAAACGCTCGGCACAACGGGGAAGGAGAGCAGGAGGAGCGAGGCTGCGGAGCAGCAGGTCCTGTTTCCCTCTCCTGCTGCAGGAGGGGAAGGGTGATGTGAGTGCAGGGGAGCTGGCAGCTCGTGGGCTTTACAGACGTTCACTCCAAACGCGGATGTCACAGGAGGCTGCTGGCTGTGTCTTGTCCCTCCTCACCACAACAGTTGCTGCTCCTTCACTGGGTCTGCCAGGACCCAGAGATCTGGTGAATCCCAATGGCTAGTGTGGCTCACCACACTGACCGTGGTCTGCTTGGTGCTTG
Organism: Tricholaema leucomelas; assembly: GCA_013400475.1. Taxonomy (NCBI): domain Eukaryota; kingdom Metazoa; phylum Chordata; class Aves; order Piciformes; family Lybiidae; genus Tricholaema lacrymosa; species Tricholaema leucomelas. The sequence continues at coordinate 73,605 of WAAF01018895.1, read as the reverse complement.
AACGGAGCAGGGTTTGGGCTTCCTGTCTCTGTTTAGTTGTGAGCTCAAGGAAGAAGAAAACCAACCCACGAATGTGTGCTGCAGCTGCAGTAGGATTGCAAACATTCCCAAGGACAGGCACAAAGATAATGTTATCAAAGCAAGGGGAATGTAGCCTGGAGGGCACCTTTTTTTTCCCCTACCCACCCTCCACCCCCACCCCCCCTTATATTTCATTTCTGTCTTACAGATGTTTCCACTGAGATTATAGATTTGAGCTTCTGTTGCTTTGAACTAAAACCTTTGTAAGCAGAATGGCCAAACCCTCACCCTGCCAGGGTTATGTAAAGGAAAGTAGGAATTGTGTCCAGAGTTGGAAAAAGTAGGAAAGTAGGAAATGTAGGAAAGTAGGAGATGTAGGAAAGTAGGAAACATGTCCAGAGAAGGGTGACAAAGCTGGGGAGGGTCTGGAACATAAACTCTGTGAGGAGAGGCTGAGGGAGCTGGGAGCTGGGGGTGTGCAGCCTGCAGAAGAGGAGGCTCAGGGCAGAGCTCATTGCTGTCTACAACTACCTGAAGGGAGGCTGTAGCCAGGTGAGGTTGGGCTCTTCTGCCAGGAAAGCAGCACCAGAACAAGGGGACAGAGTCTCAAGCTGTGCCAGGGCAGGTCTAGGCTGGATGTTAGGAGGAAGTTGTTGGCAGAGAGAGTGATTGGCATTGGAATGGGCTGCCCAGGGAGGTGGTGGAGTGGCTGTGCCTGGAGGTGTTGAAGCCAAGCCTGGCTGGGGCACTTAGTGCCATGGTCTGGTTGCTTGGCCAGGGCTGGGTGCTAGGTTGGCTTGGATGAGCTTGGAGCTCTCTTCCAGCCTGCTTGATTCTCTGAATGACAGGCAGGCTGCTCCAGGCAGTCCCAAAGTTCTGATGGAGCAGCAGCTCTTCATTCCACACCCCAGAACAATATCTGGTGTTTATAGTGGCTTGGCAAAGAGTTTCCCCACTGGAGAGTTGCCACAGTTTAACGTTCAGATGCAGACAATTCTCATCCCTGTACTTTTTGTCTAAACTGCTTTTGATTTTAAACACTTCTCTGTGCCCATTAGAGAGGAGCAGCCTCACAGTAGCACTTGTAAATTATTAAAATCATAATTCAGCTGTCAGAGAAGGAGCAGGAGCTGAGCAGATGACAACTGCAAAGCTGAATTCCTTCATTAAATGAGAATGTAGAACATGTTTGTCATAGTCACCCAAAAGATCTTTTTTCCCTCCCTTTTGAACGTCTAAGCGCAGTGTGCAGGTTCCTACGGCAAAAGCTGAGTTCCTTAGCCTGGAGCAGAAGTCAGCCCTAGCTCAGGGATCAAAGCTGGGCTTTGGGTGCCTGCACTCTCCCACCCTCTGCTTCAGATTTCCATATTGGTCAGTTCCCACTCTCTTGTCCCCACCATTGTATCTGAGCTGCTTTGGAGGGGCACCTGTCCAGAGTGGCTTCTTTGTGTGCACCCCGGCACAAGCTGGGAGGCACAGCTCTGCTTCCTGGGCTCTGCTGAGCAAGGATCAGAGAAGCAGAGAATCACAGTCACAGAATCAGAGAATCAGAGAGTCATAGAATCACAGAATCACAGCATCATAGAACCACAGAGTCATAGAATCATAGAACCACAGAGTCACAGAACCACAGCATCATAGAACCACAGAGTCATAGAACCACAGAACCACAGCATCATAGAACCACAGTCACAGAACCATAGAACCACAGAGTCACAGAACCACAGAATCACAGCATCATAGAACCACAGTCATAGAACCACAGAATCACAGAGTCACAGAATCACAGCATCATAGAACCACAGAGTCACAGAATCACAGCATCATAGAACCACAGAGTCATAGAACCACAGAATCACAGCATCATAGAACCACAGAGTCATAGAACCACAGAATCACAGCATCATAGAACCAGAGTCACAGAACCACAGCATCATAGAACCACAGAATCACAGAGTCACAGAATCACAGAGTCATAGAACCACACAGTCATAGAACCACAGAATCACAGCATCATAGAACCATAGAGTCATAGAACCACAGAGTCACAGAATCATAGGACCACAGAACCACAGAATCGCAGTCACAGAACCATAGAATCATAGAATCACAGCATTAGAGAATCACAGAATCAGAGGATAATAGAATCAGAGAATCACAGAACCATAGGACCACAGACTCATAGAATCAAAGTTCAGGGGCTGAAAGGCACCTCAAAAGCTCATCCTCTGCCAGAGAAGGATCACCTACACCAGACCACATAGGAACACGTCCAGTTAAGGCTTGAATACCTCCAGAGAGAGAGATTCCCCTCTTTGTGCCCACACACACAGGCACATCCCCACCCCTGTGTTGTTAGGTCTAGGTGATGGGGGAGCTGAGGTCAAAGGATGTTTCAGTGTTGCTTGGCAGCAAGCCCTGCTCCTGGAGCAGAGTCAGGACGTGCTGGAGGGCGGCTGAGTCTCGTTCCCATCAGCAGTCTCTTGGTCTTATCCCTTCTGAACGCAGGGATAGACAGAGCAGAGTGCTCCTGAGGACCTGGAGTGTTCTCAATCTGCTGTAATCACAGAAATTAGGGATAAGTGAGGCCTTTACACGAGTTGACAAGAATTTGAAACCGAGACTTTTCAACACAGCTTTGTAAAGAGTTCACTGGAAAGGGACCTATCAAATGCTTATTAAAGCTCCAACTTCTATTACTGCTCAGGGATTTTTGTTGCAGGATCTTAATTAAAATAGGTGTCTGCAGCAAGCAGCCTACCAGCCAAGCTTGGTGGTGTGTCACAGGCTCGGGAGGAACTCAGAAACCTCAACAGCAGCAGACCCCAAAGTGCCTCTGTGCTCTCTGACAGCCCCGAGCTGCCCACGGCCACACTCAGCAGGGACCCAGCCCCTCCTTATCCAGCCCCCCAAAGCCAAACACTCTGCACTGGTCTGCTCAAAACCTCTGCTAGACAGAGAAGTTGCTGCTATGAGCCACCAAAACTTAATTCCTGCCAGACCAGCTCCACAGAGAAGCACTTTCTGGGGCTGGTTGGGATGGTTGTGGGGTCCCAGCTGTGAGTGCAGGGACAGCCCCGAGGAGCAAGGCATCCTTGGGGCCACCATTAGCCCTTGACTCATGCATGCAGCACCTCTCACCCCTAGCCCTTGACTCATGCATGCAGCACCTCTCACCTCACAGCTTAGCCCTTGACTCATGCATGCAGCACCTCTCACCCCTAGCCCTTGACTCATGCATGCAGCACCTCTCACCTCACAGCTTAGCACCGTGGCACAGAAATTCATGAACTAGAAAGGAAGCTTTTGGGCTCAGCTCATTTCCACCCATCCTGACTTTCACCAGAGGACTTCAACTCCTGCTCCACAGGTGGTTAACACCTCCTAGCCCCCTTCATTTCCCCTCAAATCCTCTCAGTTCTGCTACCCTGGCATTTGCATCCCATATTTCACACACAAGTCTCCCATTGCTTGGGTAGTGGTTCTCAGGTCACTGTTCAGACTGGACATGAGGAAGAAGTTGTTGAGCATGAGAGTGGTGAGAGGCTGGAATGGGTTGCCCAGGGAGGTGGTTGAGGCCCCTGGCTGGAGGTGTTTCAGGCCAGGCTGGATGAGGCTGTGTGCAGCCTGCTCTAGGGTAGGGTGTCCCTGGGCATGGCAGGGGAGTTGGAACTGGCTGATGCTTGTGGTCCCTTCCAACCCTGACTGAATCCATGATTCTGTGCTGCCTTTCAGCAACACTCAGAGCCTTGGTGAATCTCTTCCATATTTTCTGCCATTTGCCTTTAAGAATTCAGCCAGCATTAAAAAACCCCAGAAAGGATAAAGCAGAAGGGTTTCTAACTCCAGTCTTGACACACATCTGGGTGGTTTTTGTTCTGAAGACTGAAACATTCAAATCCAGAGAAGTGAACCTTCCCCTGGCACTGGAATTCTGCCATAGCTGGTTTATACAACTGGTTTGGGATGTGCAGGGTAACTTGTCCCTGCATTTAGACATTAAAAATGAGCTCCATTTAGACAAAGGGAAAGTGATTTATGAACCAGGCTGCCACTAGCAGAACAAAAACTCTCCCACTGTACATCAGCTGCTTTTATTCCCCATTCCCAGATAGCTTTAGGATACAACTGCACTTCCAGAGTGCCTCCCAGATGAAAAGCAACAATGGTACATATCTTCTGTTCAATGTCTTTATTGATGATCTGGACCAGGGCAGTGAGTCCAGCAGCAGTAAGTTTGCAGATGACACCAAGCTAGGAGCAGCTGTGGAGCTGTTGGAGGGTAGGAGAGCCCTGCAGAGGGACCTGGCCAGGCTGGATGGGTGGGCAGAGGCCAATGGGATGAGACTGAACAAGGCCAAGGGCAGGGTTCTACACTTTGGCCACAACAAGCCCAAGCAGCACTAAAGGCTGGGG
>WAAF01018895.1:54964-69021 GCA_013400475.1 Tricholaema leucomelas | reverse complement strand
TGTGCCAGGGCAGGTTCAGGCTGGATGTGAGGAGGAAGTTGTTGGCAGAGAGAGTGATTGGCATTGGAATGGGCTGCCCAGGGAGGTGGTGGAGTGGCTGTGCCTGGAGGTGTTGAAGCCAAGCCTGGCTGGGGCACTTAGTGCCATGGTCTGGTTGATTGGCCAGGGCTGGGTGCTAGGTTGGGCTGGCTGAGCTTGGAGCTCTCTTCCAACCTGCTTGATTCTATGATTCTATGATTCTGGAAGGTGAAGCATTGCAGAAAGCAAAGTGCTTCTTGGAGGTGTCTGTGTGGGGAGGAGTTACTATGCAAATCAGCCCTGAGGGATCCAAGACTTGAAGCTCCCCAGGTAGTTACCAACCCATGGAGACAGGTACAAGAGCTCTCCTGGTCTGGGAAAGCAAGCAAAGGAATTCAATTACACTGACCCTGCATCTCTGATCCCTCTGCTGTGCTCATCAGCCCTGGTTTAAGTGAGGCTGGTTTTAATTTAGCAGCATTTAAATTTTGCTCAGGAGGTTTTCTAATGAAAGCATTATTCTTGGGTGCATCTTAAATCAATCTGAATTACTGAAACAACCACTCAAAATTAATTCAAAATCAGCTCTCCAATTCATGCAGAAACATTTCTCTCAAGAGGCCCAAAAGCAACCCAGCTCCTCTCTTGCCCTTGTCTAAAGCACCAACACGAGGACCCTGAGCTCTGCCTGCAACCTCTCTTTGCTCTGCAGGAGGTTTTGTCCCCAGGATCCCCCATCTCAGCCACACAGCTGCTGCCCAAAGCAGCAGAGGAGCACAGTGCTGGCTCCCTTCATTAGCATTTGTGTCCCTGGCTTGGTTTTTGGCTGGCTTGCTGCACAACAGCCACCAGTTTTACATCTAGAGTGAGGTAGTTTCATTACCATGAATTCTGGTGCCAGTGTGCAAGTTTTATCCACTCCTCAGCCTCGTTTGGCCATGGATGAGGCAGCCTCATGTTTTGCTGCCCACAAACAAGGCATGGGCCCTTCCTCACCAAGCCCCACACCAGTTTTGCCCACAGCTCTTATTTTTTTCTAAGCTTTTTAGAGCTCTTTTCATTTCCTCTGACAGCAGCAAGATGTTTCCAACTCTCAGGCAGTGTCTGTGACAGCGAATTGTAGGTGTGAAAACCTCAGAGCCGCATCTCCCCTGCACCACCCCAGGGCATGGAGAGCTCCTGAGGACTCTGCAGGGCATCACTGCTGGGCTTCCTATCTTGCTCAGTTCAGTACCTCCATCCCCACCACAGCTAGGAGCAGACTGGGGCAGAGAAGGGTGGGAAACCTGCAGTGTATCACAGAATCATTAAGGTTGGCAAAGACTTTTAAGATCAACGACTCCAACCATAACCCAACTAAACTATACCCTGAAGCTCCACATCTACAGCTTCTTCAACACCTCCTGGGGATGGCAACTCCACCACCTGCCTGGGCAGCCTCTTTCCATGCCTCAACACTCTTTCAGTGAAGATTTTTTTTCCTGGAGAGGATCATCACTGAGATCTTTGCCCATGTTTTGTTAAGAAGCCAGCAGCAGGATGGACCAAGGAGCAGAGGCTGCGAGTGGGTTTGGTTCTGCACCGTGGGATCCTCTATCGCCTGACAAAGGCTGAGCTCCCCCAGCTCAGCCCCCTCAGGGTGGGCTTAGAAGCATTTCTATTCTGTCTGACTGTCTCCTTTACAATTTTCAAGCACACAATGGTTTGAGAGCCCTGTCCCTCTCTCTGATTCAGCTTTGCTGGTCAATGAGTTTGAGGGATGCACATCAGTGCACATGGACAACACAGCCCTGTCTGCAGCATTCATTGAAGGAAGCAGGCTAAGGTGGGGGAGTCAATAGAACAGATGTGCTGCCCTGGTTATGTCAACAGCCTGACCTGGAGCAAGATCTGAAATGTCTTCAATGGTTTCATCAGTTGAGTGCTTAGAGAGCAGGGATGTGGGGGTAGGGTCTCTTTGGGTTGGTCTCGGCTCAAGCTGGCACCCTGTGGTTCTGCAAGATGTGGGTCAGAGAGAGCAAGAGAAGGCTGGCACCTGATCAGTCCTCTCAAAGAAGCAGCATCCTTTGGCTGATCTCTTGTGCTTTCCTGTTCATTGGTGGTCAAACATGGACAAGCAAGGGAATGGAGTTCAAGGAGTGAAACAGAATCAGAGGATGATGGAACCGTTGTGGTTGGAAAAGACCTTGAAGATCATCAAGTTCAAATGTTAACCCAGCACTGCCAGGGCTGTGCTAAACCATGGCCCTCAGCATCACATCTCCCCTCCCCTCCAGGAATGGGGACCTCACTACTGCCCTGGGCAGCCTGGCCCAGGCTTTGACAACCCTATTGGGGAGCAAATTGCTCCTCAGAGCCAACCTAAACCACTCCTGGGGGCAACTCAAGGCCATTTCATAGAATAATAGAATGGTTTGGGTTGGAAGGGACCTCAAAGCTCAGCCAGTTTCAACCTCCTGCCATAGGCAGGGACACCTCCAGGGAGGCTGTGGAGCACAGAATCACCCAATGTGATCAAAGATCACATTGGGTGCTTCTGTGCTCCACAACCTCCCTGAGCAACCTGTGCCAGTGTCTCACCTCACTGCAAACAACTTCTTCCTAACATCCAGTTTCAATCTCCCCTCTGCCACTTCAAATCCACTCCTCCTCCTCCTCTCATTACCAGACCTTGTCAAAAGTCCCTCCCCAGCCCTCCTGGAGACCCCCTCAGATCCTGCAAGGCCACCCCAAGGTCTCCTTGAAGCCTTCTCTTCTCCAGGCTGCAGAGCCCCAACTCTCTCAGCCTGTCCTCAGAGCGGAGCTGCTGCAGCCCTCTCAGCATCTTGGTGGCTTCCTCTGGACTGGCTCCAACACTTCCATGTCCTGCTTGTGTTGGGGGCTCCAGAACTGCACCCAGGACTCCAGGTAGGGTCTGATGAGAGCAAACCCTCTCATCCTATTGCTTGTTACCAGGGAGAAGAGCCCAATCTCCACCTGGCTCCAACCTTCTTTCAGGGAGCTCTTGAGAGCAACGAAGTCTCCCCTCAGCCTCCTTTTCCACAGGCTGAACAAGCTCAACTCCCTCAGCTGCTCCTCACCAGCCTCATGCTCTGAGCAGGTGAAATCCTTGCTGCCAAACTGCTGACAGCTGGACCAGGCTGAACCCACCCAACGCTGACCACATTCACCGCCAGCCCCGGCGTGAACCAAGACCTCTCTGCGGTTGCCTCTCCAACACGAGGCACTGAAACCACTCCAGCTGATAGTAACCCTCACTCACTCTCCTCCACGCAAACTACGAGGGGTTTGCAAGGGAAGGGAAATCATCAATCATCTCTGGAGCGCTGCCATTCCTCACGCCTGGCTCCTCCAGAAGCCTGCTGCTCGGCCCAGGCGCCGCCGCCTTGCGCTCTTCAGCTCTTCAGCACCAGCCGCTGACCTCCGCCAGAGCAATGGCATGGACAGAAAGGCTGCTTTGCATATTCCACCTCATCACAGGGGAAGATGGATGGGCTGGGGGGGGGGGGGGNGTGGGGGGGGGGGGGGGGGGGGGGGAGATTTCCTTTGTCAAACGAGGAGCTGAAAAGTCATCACTCTTTCCCCCCCCCCCCCACACACACACAGTCAACAACTCCTCCGTCCACGAGGGCCGCGGAGCCGCTCGGATTTAATGTAGAGAAAATCCAATCAGAGGATGAATTGATGGAGCTGCACAAAGAAGCCATTTCCCAGGGCTTTCATTCTCTCTTGCCTCCAGCTTCATCTTCCACAAAACGTGCATCAATTCTCTCCTCCTAATGGCTTTACAGCTGCTGTGTGCAGAACGGCTTTGTGTCGGGAGCCGCGGACGGGAACCTCTTCCCTCCGCTATCGCCATGCAAATCGCAGGCAGGCAGCTGGGTTTTGGAGCTCTTTTGTGTTCACCAGAACCCCAGAAGTATTCAAATTCCTTTCTTCATTGGCAGAGCAAGTGGAATTCAGTCGATTTTTCTTTTTTTCTTTTCCTTGCCTGTCCTTAGGTTTTGTGAGGTGGGGGGTGGGGAGTGGCTCTTTGGCGAACGCACTGCTCCTAATGTGCAAGACAAAATAACTTCCCTTTAGGGTACAGGAGAAGTGAATTATTTTGAAGAAAGCTAAGTAATGGCAGTGGCTAAATCTGTACCAGGGCTGCTAAATATACCAATGGAAGCCTTGGCAGAGATGCTTCTCTAGCAACTGATGCACAAAGGATCTCTAGCAACTGATGTACGAAAGATCTCTCGCGGGTGATGTACACAATTTTCCCCAGCTCCTCTCTCTTTCTGTTTTTTTTTTCTTCCCCCTCTCCTGTGATCAGTAAGTGCCTGAGAAAGACAGATTAGAGATAAGGTTGTATTTTCATTGGCCATGAAAGGAAGTGATTGGCTTCCTGACTGGATCTGAGCTATTTTTAGCCTCATAAAACGATAATTTCATAACGGCGCTGACCCAGTAAAAGCAATTAGTTTACAGAGATCAGCTGAAAATAAGGGACAAGAGTAGCCACTGCCAGTCAGAGAGCAGGGAAAGGGGATGGGAAGTTAAAGGCCCCACCACAAATTAGCCCAAACTAATTAGGTCTCTTAGCTGATTACAGCCCACAGAGTCGGAACGGGTTTGCGGCGGAGCAGAGGGCATATGGCTCCTGTGCTGGGCTTTAAGAGGAGCTCCTGAGGCACTCCTGTCTCTGCAAACTAGAGGTTAATCCTCTGCCTGGGTGGGTGCCACGAGCCACCCATGTGGGTCACAGATGCCATCTGGACCTCACAGCCTGACCTCCACCTTACCTGGCACTGATGTAGCAGCGGGCACCTAAAAACGCAAACCGAAGCTCCTGCCCCACTTTAACTTGAGGAAAGCAATGAGAGGCATTTTCCTTGCCAGTTCATGAGGGATGAAGGGGCTGAAGGGGGCTACAGGAGAGCTGGGGAGGGACTTCTGACAAGGGCTTCTACTTCTAGAGCAAGAGGGAATGGATTGAAGCTTGGCAAGGGGAGATTTAGACTGGAGATTGGGAAAAAATTCTTTCCAGTGGGGGTGGTGAGACACTGGCACAGGTTGGGGTTGGTGAGACATTGGCACAGGTTGAGGGTGGTTAGGCCACACCTTGAATACTGTGTCCAGTTCTGGGCTCCTCAATTCAAGAGAGATGTTGAGGTGCTGGAAGGTGTCCAGAGAAGGGCAGCAAGGCTGGGGAGGGGCCTGGAGCACAGCCCTGTGAGGAGAGGCTGAGGGAGCTGGGGGTGTGCAGCCTGCAGAAGAGGAGGCTCAGGGCAGAGCTCATTGCTGTCTGCAGCTCCCTGAAGGGAGGCTGTAGCCAGCTGGGGTTGGGCTCTGCTGCCAGGCAACCAGCAACAGAAGAAGGGGACAGAGTCTGAAGTTGTGTCAGGGCAGGTCTAGGCTGGATGTTAGGAGGAAGTTGTTGGCAGAGAGAGTGATTGGCATTGGAATGGGCTGCCCAGGGAGGTGGTGGAGTGGCTGTGCCTGGAGGTGTTGAAGCCAAGCCTGGCTGGGGCACTTAGTGCCATGGTCTGGTTGCTTGGCCAGGGCTGGGTGCTAGGTTGGGCTGGCTGAGCTTGGAGCTCTCTTCCACCCTGCTTGATTCTATGATTCAGTGACCTACCACAGGTCTATTCCCTCTCAAGGCTCACAGGCTCCAGGATACCCCAAGCCAGCAGCAGGTTTTTGCACTGCTCATGGCAGTGTGCTCATGGCAGTTCTCTGGCAACCTTCTTTTGTGCCTGGCTCTGGTAGTCAGAGGACCCATGGGTGAGCCCTGGCCACCTCTCCTGCTCTGCCAAAGGCTGCTGCTGGGCAGCTGCAGCAATGCCCCACGGTGAGCACCATGGCTCAGCGGAGCTGAGGATGAGCAGAGCTACAATTAGGTCATTTATCCTCTGCCCTCCCACTCTTGCTGCTTCAACATCCAGCTCAGAAAAGCTTCTTTTCTGTCAGATTCCACCACATCTACTGTCAATGTCTGGATGATGTCCTTCGGAGCAGGCAGGCTGCTGGCTGCTTTTCCTGCAGACCAGGATGGTCTGGCAGGGCTCAGCCCAGCTCTGCCTTCTCCTGGACAGGCAATGCCTGCAGAAACAGATTGTGCCTCGTTAGCTATTTACCACTGCTCCATTAGAGCACGGGCAAGGGCTGTAATTCACCTCTTAAAGTTACAACTAAGTGTGGAAGAGTTATTTTAAAATCAATACCTAATGGAATGTCATTGTTCCAACATTAAAACCTGCTGGGAACTGACTGGGAGGCATGTGGCAAGTCAAATCACTGCCTGCCAGAGGAGGAAACAATTCATCACCCCTCTAAAAGCTGCAAGTCTTCGCTGGCCCTTCCTTCAGAAATGAAGCTGCAGCATCTGGCCCTTTCTTTCCCTCAATCTTTCATCCTTTTGCTCCTCAGTTCTCTGCTTTTCACTGTGCACTTCTTACTTTCTGCCTGGAGCCTTGAGGGGTTTGGCTCTGGGGATGAGCACTGTGGTGGCATTGTCAGCAATGGCCCTGCTGATGGAGAGCAGAGCTCTGCCTGTGAAGCACTGAATGGCTCACGTTGGGAGGGAGCTCAGAGATCATCTACTCCAACCTCCCTGCCTTGGGCTTGGACACCTCTCAACTCAACTTGGTTGCCCAAGCTCTCATCCAACCTGGCCTTGAACATCTTCAGGGAGAGAGCATCCAGAACCACTCTGGGCAACCTGTTCCAGAGTCTAACCAGGATCATTTTTCACCTACAAAAGCTTCTGCAGCAAAACCACCACCAGGCTGGGCAGCCACTCAAAGCTGGGTTTGGAGCACTGAGGAGAGCTGTTGAGGATGGCCTGAGGAATCCTGCCCTGCCCTGCCAGCTGCATCAGAATCCAAACACAGAGCAGCTTCTGCTCTCTGCCTCCAGGACCTGCTGACACTTGCCTGAGGTACATCCCCACTAAGCCCTTCAGAATGGTTGCTGCTATCTGGCGAGTGTGGTCCTGCAGGTCACTGAAAGCCCAGCTCAGAGATCTCAGTGTGACTGTTCTGTGGAGTCTCCTAATCACAAGGTCAAGCAGCTCAAGTCACATCCCACACATCTGGAGGGAAGCAGCTGCTGTGTCAAATGGCAGAAGGAGCACCCCAGCAACCTGCACACCCCCAGGCTGCAGCAGACAGGAGCAAGGTATCCCCAGCAGAGCCCAGGTGGACTTTCCATCTGCTTCACCTGAGAGAAGGAGAGGAAATGGCTCCTTGGCTAACCAGGGTGAAGACTTAGAATCATAGAATCAGTCAAGGTTGGAAGGGACCACAAGGATCAGCCAGTTCCAGCCCCCCTGCCATGCCCAGGGACACCTCACACTACATCAGGCTGTCCACAGCCTCATCCAGCCTGGCCTTGAACACATCCAGGGATGAGGCTTCCACCACCTCCCTGGGCAACCCATGCCAGGCTCTAACCACTCTCATGCTGAAGAGCTTCTTCCTAACATCCAATCTGAATCTCCCCATTTCCAGCTTTGTTCCATCCTCCCAGTCCTATCACTCCCTGACAGCCTAAAAAGTCCCTCTCCAGCTTTCCTGTAGCCCCCTTCAGATACTGGAAAGCCACAATAAGGTCACCTGGGAGCCTTCTCCTCTCCAGACTGAACAAGATGCTTGGTCCTCTGCACCAGCTCAGCTCCTGCTGGGCCACACTACCTGCTAACACAGATCCAAACTCCTCCTTGCCCTGCAATTGATTTCAGAAGTGGTTCTCAAGCATAACCCTGGCTCAGCACCTCTGGAGGGTTTGCACAGGGTCACCAACATTAAACCGAGGGAAGCTCCAGTTGCTTCTTCCTGCTTCTCTAGCAGGCAGCCAGGAGCAGGCAGCTGTCGATTTAACAGCCTCTGACACCTCCTTTTACTCCACCGTGTGAGAGAGAGCCCTCTTCTAGTAATCAGTGTCTGAAATAAGCAGGAGCAGGACTGAAACTCACCACTGTGAGCATGAATCAATGAAGCGTCGCTGCCAGCACACATCCCTCACTGTCACACGCTTGGGTTGTGCCGTTGGGTTGAGGACGACTTAAATCCCTGTCTCCCACCTGTGAGATCCCCTCCTCATCACAACCACTGGCTGACCCCTGCATAATTAAGCAAAGGATGAAATCCCCTCTCTCAAACCATGAATTGCTCTCTCTGTGTGTGTGCTTCAGAGCCTCCTGCAGGACCTGCTCTGCAGATGGGCAATCGCGGTCAGCTCGCAGGAGGCAATCACAACTTCTACTTGGTGCCTCTTTTCGTTTCCCTGCCTACTTACATCTGCCTCACCGTCTGTTCAGCAAGCCAGGGAGCATCCATCATCTAATAGGATGAGTCCTACTGAGTCAGACACTCTGCCTCAGCTCATGAAATGAGTTGGCATCGTGTTCCAGCCTTGGCACGCTCCACGCAGAAGGCTTCAGCCCCTTCTCGGATGCTTTGCTGCTCGTCAGGGAAGAGCAGCCCAGATTAAGGAGCAGAAACATCCATTCAGCAAGACAGCTGCTGAATGAGAGCACCCAAGCCAGGTGAAATTAGGGAAAAGCCAGCTCTCTTGCTGAGGGCCACACCATGCAGTGAGCTGGGCTGAAGGGAGATGAGATTTTGGGCTGCAGAGGGCTGGGCAGGATGAATTCCACCACTAATGAGCTTAGTCAATAAGCTCATTAGCTAACGAGCTCTGTTGGACAAGCTTGATTTCCAGCCTAGGGAAAGCCTTCTGAGCAGATAGCCCACAGGTAAACAGCTCCAGCAGTGCACACACAGCAGAGACCTCTGTAGCTGCTCAGTCACAGCCATCAGCAGCTCCTTTCCTCAAGGAGCAGATGTCAGCATGGATCAGGAAAGCAGCAAAGGGTGGAGGCTCTCTTCCACCTTGGACCTGCCTTTACAAAGCCTGATGCAGACAGGGATGGACACCAACAGGACTTGTTAACACACACATGTTCTGATCCCTTTCCTTCAGGGAGGTCGTGGATGTCTTTCCCTGGAGATGTGCAAGGCCAGGTTGGATGAGGTCTTAGAATCATAGAATCATGGAATCAGTCAGGGTTAGAAAGGACCACAAGGATCAGCCAGTTCCAACCCCCCTGCCATGGCCAGGGACACCTCACACCAGATCAGGCTCTCCACAGCCTCATCCAGCCTGGCCTTAAACTCCTCCAGGGATGAGGCTTCCACCACCTCCCTGGACAACCCATTCCAGGCTCTCACCACCCTCATGCTTGCTTCTATGATCTGGGGTAAGGAATGTGTCCCAGGGGATGTTTAGCAGAGTTTTCCCATTCTGTTGGCTTGGAAGTTAAAAGGAGAAGAAGAGATTTCAGAAAAGGAGTGGAGATCTACAGATCACAGAATAGAATCACAGAATGGGAGCTGGGAGTCACTGCTCTACATGGGATCAGAGAATCACAAAATCAGCCAGGTTGGAAGAGAGCTCCAAGCTCATCCAGCACAACCTAGCACCCAGCCCTGGCCAAGCAACCAGACCATGGCACTAAGTGCCCCAGCCAGGCTTGGCTTCAACACCTCCAGGCACAGCGACTCCACCACCTCCCTGGGCAGCCCATTCCAATGCCAATCACTCTCTCTGCCAACAACTTCCTCCTAACATCCAGCCCAGACCTCCCCTGGCACAGCTTGAGGCTCTGTCCCCTTCTTCTGTTGCTGGTTGAAACATGGGAGAAGGAAGATGGGGAAGGAAAAAACCTTTCCAGCTGAATTCTGACTCCTTCCTAGTAACACCTGCATTCCTTCTAACCATTTTGTTCACAGCTTTTCAGCAGCCACTGAAGTCTTCTTTAAACTCTTGAGCTCCTACAGTCACAGCCCTCCCAGGCACTGCCACTGCCCATCCCTTGCCTGTCACCATGTGAGCAGAGCTAAAAACACAACGTTTGAGGAGGAAGAGGGAAGAAAAATGTCTCTGAACTTTGCAGTAAACACAAAAAAGCAGCTGATAGGGTGGGAGACAAAGATTTTTAGGAGGAAGCAGGAGTGTGGAATCCTAAAATATCCAAATTTAACCCTTTGCATGCCCTGGAGTGCACACCAAGGGGTGGGCAAACATGCAGGCAGCTTGCTTGGAGACGTCAGTTGAGCTCCACATGACTGCAGCATGAAGGTCTGGCACCAAACCTGCTGTGAGCTGAACATTAATTTCAGCAGCTTTTTATGGTTCTCTTTTCAGTCAGAAACAAAAGGAGGTGCCTGGAGCTGCTCCTCAGCCAGAGCCAGGGGAAGGGGGGAAAAAACCTCTGCTTCAAATCCTGCCTGCTCTGCAGCTCATAGGTTTGTGGAATGGTTTGGATGGGAAACATTCTTAAAGAGCAGCCAAATCCAACCTCCTGCCACGGGCAGGGGCAACCTCCCACCAGCCCAGGTTGCTCAAAGTACTTCCCCTGTACTCAACACTGCTCAGGACACACCTTGAGTGCTGTGTCCAGTTCTGGGCTCCTCAATTCAAGAGAGATGTTGAGGTGCTGGAAGGTGTCCAGAGAAGGGCAGCAAGGCTGGGGAGGGGCCTGGAACACAAACCCTATGAGGAGAGGCTGAGGGAGCTGGGGGTGTNATTCTATTCTATTCTATTCTATTCTATTCTATTCTATTCTATTCTATTCTATTCTATTCTATTCTATTCTAAAGCCTCATCCAACCTGGCCTTGACCACCTCCAGGAAGGAGGCATCCACAACCTCTCTGGACAACCTCTTCTACCCTCATTGTAAAGAATTAGTTTCTAATATCCAGACTGAATCTCCTCTCCTCAAGCTTAATTTGTAACCTGAACACTCCTGGGGAGAGGGCATTCATGACCTCCCTGGGCAACCTCTTCCAGAGTCTCCTCACCCTCACTGCAAAGAACTTCTTCCTAATCCCCAGTCTCAGCCTCCCCTCTGCCAGCTCAAAGCCTCTACAATCCCCCGTTAAAATATCCCTTTCCAGCTCTCCTGCAGCCCCCTTCAGGTACTGGAAGGTTGCACTAAGGTCTCCCTGGAGCCTTCTCTTCTCCAGGCTGAACAGTCCCAGCTCTTCACATAAAGATTATTTAATGGTCCTGCCCACTCTGATCACAACATGTGCTGGGATTAACCTCATGACAGTCAGTGAGTCACAGCAGTGACAAACGAGTGTCACTGACAGCTGAAGTGAGCTGCGTGGGCTTGGCTAGGTCGGGCTGTAACTTGGGAGACTCCTTCTGCACCACTTGCATGGGCAACTCACTGTGGCAAGAGAGGTTTTCTGGTGGCAAGTGCTCCTCAGAGCTGCATCTCAGCTTTTATGCCTTGCCAGAGCCTTCCTTGGCCATCCTGAAGATGAGGCAGCAGTGCCCAGGTGGGCAGCAGAGCCAATGGCATCCTGGGCTGGCTCAGGAGCAGTGTGGGCAGCAGGACAAGGGAGGTTCTTCTGCCCCTGTGCTCAGCACTGCTCAGGCCACCCCTTGAGTGCTGTGTCCAGTTCTGGGCTCCTGAATTCCAGAGAGATGTTGAGGTGCTGGAAGGTGTTTGGAGAAGGGCAGCAAGGCTGGGGAGGGTCCTGGAGCACAGCCCTGTGAGGAGAGGCTGAGGGAGCTGGGGGTGTGCAGCCTGCAGCAGAGGAGGCTCAGGGCAGAGCTCATTGCTGTCTGCAGCTGCCTGAAGGGAGGCTGTAGCCAGGTGGGGGTGGGCTCTGCTGCCAGGCACCCAGCAACAGAAGAAGGGGACACAGTCTCAAGCTGTGCCAGGGGAGGTTCAGGCTGGATGTCAGGAGGAAGTTGTTGGCAGAGAGAGTGATTGGCATTGGAATGGGCTGCCCAGGGAGGTGGTGGAGTGGCTGTGCCTGGAGGTGTTGAAGCCAAGCCTGGCTGGGGCACATAGTGCCATGGTCTGGTTGCTTGGCCAGGGCTGGGTGCTACGTTGGAGCTCTCTTCCCACCTGGCTGATTCTATGATTCTCTGATCCCATGCAGAGTGGTGACTCCCAGCTCACAGTGTGAGATGCTCACAGATAAAGCAGTTTGGCATTGGATGGAATTTGGGTGCCATTAATAACTGCTTCCCTGGCAAGAGCCAGCCAGAGTGGGCAGACAGAACATCTACTACCTATAGCACTTGGCTATACAGTAAATTAAATCCACCCATTAAATCATCCCGAGCTGAAAGGGCATTTCTCTGAACATCTGTGCATGCTGAGTGCTTTATCTGCAGTGGGAAACTGCTTAGGATGAGAAGTGTTGGTGACTGAAAGCAATGCAGGGAAGGATTTGTGGAATCTGGAGGAAATAAGCCCAGCTAATGCCCCCTGCCCTGGGAGCAGATCTCAGAGGGTGTGCCAGGGGAGGGCTAGGTTGGATATTCTTGAGATTCTTTAGGACAAGCAGCAGTGGATGGAAGCTGCAGCACAGGAGGTTCCACTCAACACAAGGGGGAACTTCTTGACTGGAAGGGTCCCAGAGCCCTGGCACACGCTGCCCAGAGAGGTTGTGGAGTCTCCTTCTCTGGAGCCTTTCCAGACCAGTCTGGATGTGTTCCTGTGTGCCCTGAGCTAGTTTAGATGGTCCTCTTCTGGCAGAGGGGTTGGACTCCAGGCACAGCGACTCCACCACCTCCCTGGGCAGCCCATTCCAATGCCAATCACTCTCTCTGCCAACAACTTCCTCCTAACATCCAGCCTAGATCTCCCCTGGCACAACTTGATTCTGTGTCCCCTTGCTCTGTTGCTGGTTGCATGGGAGCAGAGCCCAACCCCACCTGACTACAGCCTATGTCCAGTTCTGGGCTCCCCAGCTCAAGGGGGACATAGAACTTCTTGAGAGAGTCCAGCACAGAGCCACGAAGATGCTGAAGGAGAGCCTGAGGGAGCTGGGGCTGGGAGCTTGGAGAAGAGGAGCCTGAGAGGTGACCTCAGCAGTGGTTATCACTGTGTGCAGGGTGAGTGGCAGGAGGCTGGAGCCAGGCTCTGCTGGGGGATGCCAGTGCCAGCACCAGGGGCAGTGGTGGAAGCTGAGGCTTAGGAAGTTCCAGGGAAACCCGAGGAGGATTTTTACCCTGTGAGGGT
Organism: Tricholaema leucomelas; assembly: GCA_013400475.1. Classification (NCBI taxonomy): domain Eukaryota; kingdom Metazoa; phylum Chordata; class Aves; order Piciformes; family Lybiidae; genus Tricholaema lacrymosa; species Tricholaema leucomelas. The sequence continues at coordinate 55,965 of WAAF01018895.1, read as the reverse complement.
GACAGAGCCCTGGCATAGGCTGCCCAGGGGGGTTGTGGAGTCTCCCTCTCTGGAGATATTCAAACCCTGTCTGGATGTGTTCCCTTGTGATCTGCTCTAGGAGACGCTGCTCTGGCAGGGAGATTGCACTGGATGAGCTTTGGAGGTCCCTTCCAGCCCCTTCCACTCTGTGATGCTGTGAATGCTGAGAGTATGAGTCCAAGCTGGTGAAGGAGCAGAGCTGCCTGGCAGTGCTGGGTGACTATCTTCAAGCAGAAAGAGGCAGGCAGCTTCTCTTTACCCTGATGTGTCCCGTTTAGTTGATTACTCTTAGCTTGTTCCCAAGCTCCTCACCAGATTGCACATTAAGATCCACCTCCTTCTCTGAAGATCAGCATCACTGAGCACAGGATACCACAAACCAGGCTGCAGAAGGAGGTTGCTTTCTGCCCTGCATTTCTGGACAATGTTTCTCCCTCATGAGCTGTCACAGTGGCTCAGCATAATGGGCTTCTGAAGGTCAGATTTAATTGCCAGGGGAGCAGGTGAAGGGGGTTTCAGCCAGCCATGGCCATTTGCCTCAGCCAGCCCTGCCATAAATGAGAGCACAGCAGCACCTCTGCTTCTGGGCAAGCTCTCGCTAGGACTCAGGGCAGAAAGCTTCACATGGGCAAGGCAAAGCTGTGCTAACTTTGTGCTTCCCAAGGCAACCTCCAGCAGGTGCTTGGGAAGGGGCTGGAGACCATTTGTCAGTTAGCTGCATGAGTCCCTGTGCCAGGAATCTCAAAGTCAGGGGAGACTCAGAGGTCACCTCTGGCTGGCAAGTCACAGAATTGGCCAGGGTTGGAAGGGACCACAAGGATCAGCCAGTTCCAACCCCCTGCCATGGGCTCAGGTGTTTAAGGCCAGGCTGGCTGAGGCTGTGGGCAGCCTGCTCTAGGGTAGGGTGTCCCTAGGCATGGCAGGGGGGTTGGAACTGGCTGCTCCTTGTGGTCCCTTCCAACCCTGACTGCTTCTGTGAT
>WAAF01018895.1:37733-49628 GCA_013400475.1 Tricholaema leucomelas | reverse complement strand
TGCCTGGCAGCAGAGCCCAACCCCACCTGGCTACAGCCTCCCTGCAGGGAGCTGCAGACAGCAATGAGCTCTGCCCTGAGCCTCCTCTTCTGCAGGCTGCACACCCCCAGCTCCCTCAGCCTCTCCTCACAGGGCTGTGCTCCAGGCCCCTCCTCAGCCTTGCTGCCCTTCTCTGGACACCTTCCAGCACCTCAACATCTCTCTTGGCTGGAGGAGCCCAGAACTGGACACAGCACTCCTCACAGGGCTGTGCTGCAGGCTCCTCACCAGCTTCATTGCTCACAGAGCACAGACCCTGGCACTCCCTGGCCAGGGGCACACAGCAGCTCTGGCACTGCTGCCTTTCAGCAGCCCTGGGAAAGTCACATTTGAAACTGATTTCCATAATAATGAGCCTGGTGACAATTTTGTCAGCAAGATTTATTTGCAGCCCTCCCATTTGTGCTTTATGGCCCCCCCTGAACTTCCCATAAACAATGGATTTTTATGGCTAATAAAAGGAATGATCCCAAGGGCAGCAACTTCCCTTTATGGCTGGGGCTGCATTTCTGCTCTGCTGCAGCTGCAGCCCTGCCACAGCACCCCCCCAGGGACTCATCCTCAGCACCACCTTGGCTCTTGCTGGAGCTCACCCACAGCACACAGAACCCCTCAGGATGAGGCCACCAAGGGTGAGCTCAGGGCTTGGGAGGCAGAGGTCATCTCTGGTGGGAGCAGGGGGTGGCAAGGAGGCCAGAACCTCCCTGCAGAGCTCAGGGCTGGCTCCTCACAGCTCAGAGGAACTGCTCATTGCAGCTGCCACAACAGATTTTTCCTCTCTCTCCTTCCCCTCCCTTTACCCCCACCCCCATGTTTCAGTCTTCTCCACCTCACATTCAGGAGCAAAACCTGGCTTTCTTCCTAGGCCATCTTCCTCCTCCTCATGCTTTCTCCAGCAGAGCCCTGAAGCTGCAGCTGAGCAGCCCTTTGCCAGCACCTGGAGCAGCTGCCCAAGCCCCATGGGCAGCAGAGCCTTGGGCAGTGGGAACAGCTGGGCTGGGACCCTCTGCTCTGCCAAGGACCCTCCCAAACCCCTCTGCTCCACCACAGGAGGACAGGATGGGATGAGATCCAGCTCTCTCACGTCCCTCTGCACAGGAGCTACTTTTACTCCCAGATTTTAGGGCCAAGTTCTCAAAGCCTCCAGGAGAATCCAGCTCTCTGGGGTAGTTCTGACGTTCTCATCCTCCAACCTTTCCCAAAACACATCTCCAGGCAGGGTGAGGGCTCTGGCACTGCTACAGAGCAACTCACAGCACCTGAGACCTCTCCCCAGCGCTGCCCACGCTGGGCTGAGTGGAAATAGCTCCCAGCAGAAACTTGTGGTCTCTTGGGGATGGCAATGCCATTTGTTCTAATTCCTGTTGACATTTCATTTCACACACTATTAAATGAACCCCTTTGGAAGGCTGAAACAGAAATTTGCCTTAGAAGAGAGAAAAAATCCTGTGTGCTTTAGGACAAAAACAGGCTGGTGATTGATTCTTCTGATAGAGTTAACAGAGATGCTGCAAAGCATCCAGCAGGACCACTCTGGTCCACACAAGCCTGCCCTGGTGATTGTAGCAGCAAAGGCACCAAGCTAAGATAGACACAGAACTGTTGGAGTGAGTCCAGAGGAGGGCCACAAGGGCTGGAGCAGCTCTGATATGAGGATAGGCTGAGGGAGCTGGGGTTGGTCAGACTGGAGAAGAGAAGGCTCCAGGGAGACCTCAGAGCTGCCTTCCAGTACCTGAAGGGATCCTACAGGAAGGCTGCAGAGAGACCTGTCCTAAGGGTGTCTAGAGACAGGCCAAGGGGGAATGGTTTGAAGCTGAGGCAGAGAAGGGTTAGACTGGAGCTGAGGAAGAAGTTTTTCAGCATGAGGGTGGTGAGAGTCTGGAAGAGGCTGCCCAGGGAAGTTGTGGATGCTCCCTCCCTGGGAGGTGTTCAAGGCCAGGTTGGATGAGGCAACCAAGTCTAGTTGAGAGGTGTTGAGAGGTTGGAGTAGATGATCTCTGAGGTCCCTTCCAACCTGAGCCCTTCTGTGACTCTACCACCACACACTCCATTGTTTTTATGGTCATTTTTAAGCCTGTGGTAGCATTTCTCCCTGGGCTCCCCGGGTTGAAATGCTCTCTGCAGACACCCAGCTCTGTACCCTCCATAAAGAGGTGCTGGATAATGGCAGGCCAAGTGTGAGGGAGCTGAAATGGCTCATTTGTTATGGGACCAATTTAGCAATGACACCTCCTATCCATCAGCCCTCTGCTGGCTCTCTGCAGGAAGCAGATCTCCTGACACCTTTGACACCTCTCTTTGAACGACGACCTCAGGAGATGGAAGCAGTTGCCAAAGGCAGCCCTGAGTCTCTTTTACTGCTCATAGAGAGTGAGGAGTGAAAGGGATGTCCTGGCCTGGGCAATCTGGGGCAGAAGGACCCACAGCGGTGGTGGCTTCAAGAGCACTGCTAGGGATAGGGCCCTGTTGAGTGACTATGGCTCCAGTTTTGGTGGGTTCAGAATGGGAGAATCATGGAATCAGAGAATCATGGAATTATGGAATCATGGAATTATGGAATCAGAGAATCATTGAATCATGGAATCATGGAATCAGAGAATCATGGGATTATGGAATCACAGAATCATGGAATCAGAGAATCAGAGAATCATGGAATTATGGAATCATGGAATCATGGAATCATGGAATCAGAGAATCACTGAATCATGGAATCAGAGAATCGTGGAATCATGGAATCAGAGAATCATTGAATCATGGAATCATGGAATCAGAGAATCATGGAATTATGGAATCAGAGAATCATGGAATCAGAGAATCAGAGAATCATTGAATCATGGAATCATGGAATCAGAGAATCATGGAATTATGGAATCAGAGAATCATGGAATCTGAGAATCAGAGAACCATGGAATTATGGAATCATGGAATCAGAGAATCAGAGAATCATTGACTCATGGAATCAGAGAATCAGAGAACCATGGAATTATGGAATCAGAGAATCACTGAATCATAGAATCATTGAATCATGGAATTATGGAATCAGAGAATCACTGAATCATAGAATCATGGAACCAGAGAATCAGAGAATCATGGAATCATGGAATCACTGAATCATGGAATCAGAGAATCAGAGAATCATTGAATGATGGAATTATGGAATCAGAGAATCACTGAATCATAGAATCATGGAATCAGAGAATCATTGAATCATGGAATCACCAAATCTGAGAAACAGAATCATGGAATTATGGAATCATGGAATCAGAGAATCATTGAATCAGAGAATCCTTGAATCACTGAATCAGAGAATTCCTGAATCAGAGAATCATTGAATCATGGAATTAGTGAATCAGAGAATCATGGAAACAGAGAACCAGAGAATCATGGAATCATGGAATTATGGAATCAGTGAATCACTGAATCATTGAATCTGAGAATCATAGACTCATGGAATTATGGAATCAGAGAATCATGGAATCAGAGAATTAGAGAATCATGGAATCAGAGGATCATTGAATCAGAGAATCACAGAAACATGGAATCAGAGAATCATTGAATCATAGAATCATGGAATTATTGAATCAGAGAATCACTGAGTCATGGAATCACTGAATCAGAGAATCACTGAATCATAGAATCATGGAATTATTGAATCAGAGAATCATTAAATCAGAGAATCATTGAATCATGGAATCAGAGAATCATGGAATCAGAGAATCATGGAATCATAGAAACATAGAATCATACAATGACTGAATCATTGAATCATTGAAACAGAAATACAGAAACATAGAATCAGTGAATCACTGAAATATAGAATCACAGAAGCATAGAATCATGGAATCACAGAGTGACTGAATCATTGAATCACTGAATCAGAGTCATAGAATCATAGAAACATAGAATCATTGAACTGTTGAATGGTTTGGATTGGAAGGGGCATTAAAGATCATCCAGTTCCAATTCCCCTGCCAAAGGCAGGGACACCTCCCACCAGCCCAGGTTTCTCAAGTCCTCATCCAATCTGGCCTTGAACATATCAGGTGAACCCAGAGCTTGCTCACCCTTATTTGGGCAAGACACCAACAAGTACCTAAACATCTCTGGGTACTTTGAGAGGGGAAATAATGGCCCAACCCTTTGTTTTAATCCCACCTTTGCTTCTCTCACCAGCAGAAGGGTAGGGTGAGCCAGGACATCTAACAGAATCATAGAATCAGGCAGGGTTGGAAGGGACCACAAGGAGCAGCCAGTGCCAATCCCCCTGCCATGCCCAGGGACACCCTACCCTAGAGCAGGCTGCCCACAGCCTCAGCCAGCCTGGCCTCAAACACCTCCAGCCATGGGGCCTCAACCACCTCCCTGGGCAACCCATTCCAGCCTCTCACCACTCTCCTGCTCAACAACTTCCTCCTCACCTCCAGCCTCACTCTCCCCACCTCCAGCTTTGCTCCATCCCCCCCAGTCCTGTCACTCCCTGACAGCCTCAAAAGTCCCTCCCCAGCTTTTCTGCAGCCCCCTTCAGATCCTGGAAGGCCACAAGAAGGTCACCTGGGAGCCTCCTCTGCTCCAGTGTGCACAGCCCCAACTCTTTCAGTCTGTGCTCACAGCAGAGCTGCTGCAGCCCTCTCAGCATCCTCCTGGTCCTGCTCTGGACACTCTCCAGCATCTCCACATCCTTCTTGTAATGGAGTCTCCAGAGCTGGATGCAGTACTCCAGGTGGGGTCTCAGCAGAGGGGAGCAGAGGGGGAGAATCACCTCCCTGGCCCTGCTGGCCACACTTCTCCTGCTGCATCCCAGGCTCTGCTTGGCTTTCTGGGCTGCAAGTGCAGTCCTTTTACCCTTCCAGGACACCTCTCCCAATCAGAGCCTGCCTTTGGCAGCCACAAACCTGCCAGAAATTACCTCGGGGGCGAAATCCTTTTGGAAAGGAGAATGGACTGGGGAGTGGGGGAGGCTGAGAACTTTTCTCTCCTCCATTTTTAACCTAGGATTATGTCATCTAACATCCTTAAAGATACTCCCCAGGGCCAGTCCCTTTTCCCTTCCTTCCAGTGAATAACATCTACTCACCCATTTCTTCCCATATCATCTACCACTGCCTTCTAAATTTGTCCATCTAATTAGCTCTTTCCCCTTAACACTCAGGGTGATTAAATCTGTGTTAAAAAACTTTCTCTGCAGCCCAAGAGCAGAACCCACCTGAGCACCTCCTAAATTTAGCAGAGGCCAATATTTAATGGTCTGGTTTTTATTCTTTCTTTCTTCCTTCCTTCCTTTCTTTCTTCCTTTCTTTCTTTCTTTCTTTCTCTCTTTCTTTCTTTCTTTCTTTCTTTCTTTCTTTCTTTCTTTCTTTCTTTCTTTCTTTCTTTCTTTCTTTCTTTCTTTCTTTCTTTCTTTCTTTCTTTCTTTCTTTCTTTCTTTTGTTGTTGTTTTAATGGATGCTTGGAATTGCTGCAGAAATGAAAGCTCAGCCTGTGGCTTCCTTATTATTTTTCTACCCTTCCCTTCCTCTCTGCTCCCTTAAATTGTATCTCAAGGAAGAATAATGGAGAGGCTCACCTGGTCCCATCCATCAAAGCAGCTTTCAGGATTAAATTAACAATGAGCACTTTATGCAAAAAAAGAGGAGGAGGAAACTGAGTTTCTTTAGACTTCAGCTTCATCATTCCAGGGGATGTGTCAGGAGAGGCAGAGTTGGACTCTGTCTGGCAGTTCCCATGAGGTTCAAACAGGGCAAAGAGAAGGGTTGGAAACCTTAGACTCAGAGAATGGTGGAGGATGGAAGGGACCTCAAAGATCATTCAGTTTCAACACTCTGACATAGGCAGGGACACCTCTCACTAGAACAGGTTGCTCAAGGACTCATTCAACCTGGTTCTGAACACCTCCAGGGAGGTTGTGGAGCACAGAAGCACCCAATGTGATCTTTGATCACATTGGGTGCTTCTGTGCTCCACAACCTCCCTGGGCAACCTGTGCCAGTGTTTCACCACCCTCAACCTCTGCCAGTGTCTCACCACCTTCAACCTGTGCCAGTCTCTCACCACCCTCAACCTCTGCCAGTGTCTCACCACCTTCAACCTGTGCCAGTCTCTCACCACCCTCACTGCAAACAACTTCTTCCTAACATCCAGTTTCAATCTGCCCTCTGCCACTTGGAGGTCTCTTCCAGCCTGCTTCATCCTATGATTCTGTGATTCTATGACTCCCTGAAGCTCAGCACTCCAGATGCAGAGATGTGGCATGCTGGACACAGCACTGAGAAACACAGCCCCTGTACTCTGCCCCCCCTGTACTCTGCCAGCTCCACCAGCCAGCAGGGAAAAGCAGCTCTGCTGCCTTCCCCAGAGCCCAGCAGATGTTCAAATGTTCCCTAAGCTACAGGCTGAAAAGCAGAGACTTGGGGGTTATCAGAATCATGCAGAGGCAGAGGGTATTTGGAACATCTGTTACATGTTTCCCACCCAAGAGATCTCCTGTTGGAGCCACAGCTGAGCTCTCTCAGCCCTGGGAATGGGAGCAGCTCAGAGCTCTTTTCTGAGCTTGGGATTGAATTTCAATTGCTCAGTGCAATACAGGAGAGCGAAGAGGCAGAGCTGGGTAGATGGAGAGGGCCTGGCAATAGCAGCTCCAAGAAAAGAGGGTAAAAAGCTGTGTTGGGAGCTCTTCCAAAGCCTTTCACTGGCACTCATTAGACAGGTGGGACATGAGAAACCATGCTGCTGTCACTGGAAGCTCTCAGCTGCCTTCTAGAAAGCTCCACAAAGCCCCTGCCTGGCTCTCAGGATGTATCTGAGTGGTGTTGCCAGGGCTGAAAGTTAGTTCCTGATCTATTTCACCACTTTCCACCTCTTTCATTAGAGCCCACTGGCAGGGAGCTCACCCATTCCATCTCCATCATGCCAAAGCCATCCCCAGCAGGTTGTTTCTTGTGGAGGATTTGAATTGCTTCAATGATGGTGTCTGAGGCCTCCCATTCAGGGAAGCATGAGGTGAGGGATTACTTTGGAGCAATCATTTGTGCCTGATTGCTTACATTCAACACAACCAGATGGGAGATTCTGGGGTTGGTTCCCTTTAGGCAATACAAGCTCCAAGACTTGTAAAATCTGTGTCCCTTTCAGGGCTGTCACTGGGACAAAACAAAGGCACAGGCTGGAGGAAGGAGAAGCTAATGTGCTTGGGTGTATTTAGGCTGTTGATCCTCCCTTGTCATCCCCTGACATCCAAGAGCTGTGCTAGGGAGCTCAGTGCTGCTCCTCTCCCCTTGCAGGAGGGGAAGCTGAGGCACACAGTGGGAAGTGATTCAGGGAAAGGATCACAGGATCAGAGGATGTTAGGGGTTGGAAGGGATCCAAAGGGATCAGCAAGTCCAACCCCCCCTGCCAGAGCAGGACAATCCTATCTAACACAGATCACAGAGGAACACATCCAGACAGGCCTGGAAAGGCTCCACAGAAGCAGACTTCACAACCTCTCTGGGCAGCCTGTGCCAGTGCTCTGGGACCCTTCCAGGCAAGAAGTTGCCCCTTGTGTTGAGCTGCAACCTCCTGTGCTGCAGCTTCCATCCATTGCTGCTTGTCCTGTCCCAGGGAGTAAGTGACAGAGGAGCAAGCTGGGCATGAGTACAGCCTCAAGTTGTGCCAGGGCAGGTCTAGGCTGGATGTTAGGAGGAAGTTGTTGGCAGAGAGAGTGATTGGCATTGGAATGGGCTGCCCAGGGAGGTGGTGGAGTGGCTGTGCCTGGAGGTGTTGAAGCCAAGCCTGGCTGGGGCACTTAGTGCCATGGTCTGGTTGCTTGGCCAGGGCTGGATGCTAGGTTGGGCTGGATGAGCTTGGAGCTCTCTTCCAACCTGCTGGATTCTATGATTCTATGAAAGGAGCTCCTGGATGCTCCTGTGCAAGGCTGTACCTGGTCTCCAGGAGAGCACAGGCAGCGAGCAGAAGGATGTCACAAACCCATCCCTGAGCTAAGGGCAGGTCCTTTCCTAGAGTGGATTCACTCTGCAAGCAAACCCAGCCAGGCTGCAATTTGACCTCCCATACAAATGAAGTCCTCCTGGCTAATTAAAATGCACTTCTCCCTCCCCCTTTGCTCTCCTCCCTGCTAGTCAATAAGCTAAACAATAGGCTGGTGGAATACAAGGAGCTTGCTTGCTGCATTGTGGCTTCTCAAAGATGCTTTGCAGCGTTGGATTGCAAACACCAAAGCTGAGCTGCTGCTGTGTTTATTCCCCTCTGGATGTGTGCTCCTCCAGTGCCACTTCTGGCATGGAAGAAAAGGAACATCTCTCTGCCTAAACATTTCAAAGTGGTTGGAGGCTTCAAAGTGGGTCCTCATTAGAAGATTTATAATCCTTGGCTCTGGAAGGCCTGCTGAAAAAAAATGAGGATGGCTCAGAACCCAGCAACACCTCACTGCTTTTTGTGTAATCCACTCCTGTGTAGCCAAACCTCCAACTCAGCCTTCATGGGAAGCACAGATAGGAGCTCAGGCTGGTTTAAAACTCTGCCCTGAATAGGAACTGCTGATCTGAGGCCACAGCTGTGAACCTGCTCTCCTCTCTGGGAGTCATGGCTGCAAGGCTCTGAACACTGTATTGAGGTATCTAAAGGTTTCCCCTAAGAAAAGCTGATTCTTCTCTTCATTTCCACCTCTGATCCCAAGCTTCACCCCTAAAGCAGATCAAAGTTAAACTAAAACCAGATGCTACTCTCAGCTGTGCTTCTTCATCAGCCCTAAAATCACTTTTGGGGAGGCAGAGTTGGGTTTTGAGTGGAAGATGTATTGGGGAGAGCTGCAATTGCTCTGCACCCGAGAACACCACACAGCTCAGTGCCCAATTAAAGCACTTCCAGCACAACCTTCCCTGGGACAGGTGCCCAAATCCTACTGCCTCAAGCAAAGTTTCCCTCAGCAGAGACTGGCTTTAGGCATCATAGAATCATAGAATCAAAGAGGTTGGAAGAGACCTCCAAGCTCACCCAGCCCAACCTAGCACCCAGCCCTGTCCAATCAACCAGACCATGGCACTCAGTGCCCCAGCCAGGCTTGGCTTCAACACCTCCAGGCACAGCCACTCCACCACCTCCCTGGGCAGCCCATTCCAATGCCAATCACTCTCTCTGCCAACAACTTCCTCCTAACATCCAGCCTAGACCTCCCCTGGCACAGCTTGAGGCTGTGTCCCCTTGTTCTGTTGCTGGGTGCCTGGCAGCAGAGCCCAACCCCACCTGGCTACAGCCTCCCTGCAGGGAGCTGCAGACAGCAATGAGCTCTGCCCTGAGCCTCCTCTTCTGCAGGCTGCACACCCCCAGCTCCCTCACCCTCTCCTCACAGGGCTGTGCTCCAGGCCTCTCTCCCGCTTTGTTGCCCTTCTCTGGAAGGCAAAGCAATTTTTGACTCCAGGGAAAGAAAATCAGGAGATGAGGATTCTGTTGGCAGCAAAAGCAAATTCCCTGAAGTATCAGCACAGCACAGCCCAGTGCTGCTTGCCCCAGCCAAGGCCACCCTGCCCTGCTGTTTGTGTCCTTTTCTTTGAGGCCAAGTCTCAAAATCCCTCCTTTCCTTGGTGTCTGAAGCAGGACCTGGCTCAGCAGCTGAGCCCCATCAGGGTGAAAAACATTCAATCCAAAGCAGCTCCTGGCTTCCCAAGCCAGGAAAGTATCCATGTTTTATTCATAGAAGAATCCTAGTCAACATCCTCCTGTTCCCTGGATACCACCTTGAGTCTATAAATAGCTGTGCAGTGACACAGCAAACTGGCATGGGCACTGCCAGCAGTGCCACAGCAGCCTGGCAGAGGCATTGGCCAGGGCAGGCAGGGCTTGCCACACCTGGCTCCTTCATCAGGGACAGCCTCTGGGAGGTCTTTCCTGATGGATAAGAAATTATCCATGGCACAGCAATGTGCCCTGCTGGCCAAGAGGGCCAGTGGGGTCCTGGGGGGGGATTAGGCAGAGTGTGTCCAGCAGATCCAGGGAGGTTCTCCTCCACCTCTACTCTGCCCTGCAGAGACCTCATCTTGAGTACTGCCTTCAGGTTTAGGCTCCCCAGTTTCAGAGGGACAGGAACTGCTGGAGAGGGTCCTTGATTCTGTGGTTTAATCAATGTCTATAAGGATCTGAGGGCTGAGGGTCAGGGACGGGAGGGGACAGGCTCTGCTCACTGCTCCCTGGGATAGGACAAGCAGCAGTGGATGGAAGCTGCAGCACAGGAGGTTCCAGCTCAGCACAAGGGGCAACTTCTTGCCTGGAAGGGTCCCAGATCCCTGGCACAGGCTGCCCAGAGAGGTTGTGGAGTCTCCTTCTGTGGAGCCTTTCCAGGCCTGTCTGGATGTGTTCCTCTGTGATCTGTGTTAGATTGTCCTGCTCTGGCAGGGGGGGTTGGACTCGATGAGCTCTTTGGGTCCCTTCCAACCCCTAACATCCTCTGATCCCTTTGGGTCCCTTGCAGTCCCTGACATCCTGGGATCCTGTGTGATCCTGTAAACACAGGGCCAACTCCACCAGCCAGGACCAACTCTACCACCCAAGGTCAGCTCCACCAGCTGGGGGCAGCTCTACCAGGAGGGACTTAGTGAAGAATATGAGGACAGGCTGAGAGAGTTGGGGCTGTGCAGCCTGGAGAAGAGAAGGCTTGGAGGAGACCTTGGAGTGGCCTTCCAGGATCTGAAGGGGGCTACAGGAAGGCTGGGGAGGGACTATTGATAGGGTCTTGTAATGACAGGAGGAGGAGGAATGGGTTTGAACTGGCAGAGGAGAAACTGAAACTGGATGTTAGGAAGAAGTTGTTTGTAGTGAGGGTGGTGAGACACTGGCACAGGTTGTCCAGGGAGGTTGTGGAGCACAGAATCACCCAATGTGATCAAAGATACAGCTCTACCAGCAGGGATCAGCCAGGGCCAGCTCCACTGGATGGTGCCAAGTCCAGCAGTCAGAGCCAGCTCCAGCATCAAGGGCAGGGCTGTGGTGCCAGCTCTGTGGGATCCCCATGCCAAAGGTGTCTGTTCCTCTCTGGACCATCCCAGGGTCCAGAGCTCCTTTCAGTCCTGCCCTGCCGTGCTCCCTGACTGCTGACCCCAGGTCTTGTCCCCCAGGGGCTTTGGTGCAGGACAATGCTGGGAGCTGAAATTCATCTGAAGAACTTTTCCCTGCAGGTTTGTGTGTGTTTAGGAGAAGGAAGCTTAAAACAGTGTCTAGACTTGGGATGCAGGTGGGAAGAGAACCAAGCATGTGCCTGTTCTGCATCCCTGGTGGCTGCTCAGGAACTATTCTCTCTGTAGCTACAACTGCCCAGATCCTAATTTAATGTAAAGCTGAGGGAGCAGAGCTGTAATAATTTACTCCAGACAGGGATGGGAGCCTGGGAGGCTTTGCCTCCAGTTTCTCACATGTGCCTCAATCATGTTTTAGTGATGCTTTAGCAGTTCAACAGGCAGAGCTGGCATAACAAATTCATCACAGACCTCCATGATTTATGTCCTTCTGTTGGTACAAATCCTCCCTCTCCCTGTTTGCCAACGCATTCATCACCCTCACGTGGTCATTTCTTTCCACACTGCAACTCTGACTTAGGGTTTTTTTGGCTGCTTCTGGGACTTTCTCAGGAGCTTTGAGTACTGTGTCCAGTTCTGGAGCCCCCCAGCACAAAAAGGAGGTAGAATTCATAGAATCATAGAATGGTTTAGGTTGGAAGGGACCTCAAGGATCATCCAGCTCCAAGCCCCTGCCATAGGCAGGGACACCTCCCACTAGAGCAGGTTGCTCAAGGCCTCATCCAGCCTGGCCTTAAACATCTCTAGGGAGGTTGTGGAGCACAGAAGCACCCAATGTGATCAAAGATCACATTGG
>WAAF01018895.1:0-37259 GCA_013400475.1 Tricholaema leucomelas | reverse complement strand
CCTGGAGGTGTTGAAGCCAAGCCTGGCTGGGGCACTTAGTGCCATGGTCTGGTTGATTGGCCAGAGCTGGGTGCTAGGTTGGGTTGGATGAGCTTGGAGCTCTCTTCCAACCTGCTTGATTCTGTGATTCCATGAATTGAGGCTGTTCAGCCTGGAGAGAAGGTTGCAGGGAGACCTAAGAGCTGTTTTTGAAGGGGAACTACAGGAGGGCTGGGGAAGGGCTGTTTAAAATGGCTTCTAGTGACAAGAAAAGGGGCAGTGGCTTGAAACTGGAGCAGGGGAGATTTAGGCTGGACATTAGGAGGAGGTTCTTTACCATGGAGATGGTGAGACACTGCACCAGAGTCTCAGAGGATGCTCAGAGGGCTGGAGAACCTCTGCTAAGGGGACAGGATGAGAGAATTGAGGCTGGAGAAGAGAAGGCTCCAGGGAGACCTTGGAGCTGCATTTCAACATCTGAAGGGGACCTCCAGGAAGGCTGGGGAGGGACTGTTTAGAAAGGTTTGGAGTGATAGGACAAGGAGCAGTGGTTTGAAAGTGGAGCAGGGGAGATTTAGGTTGGACATCAGGAGGAAGTTCTGCACAGTGAGAGTGGTGAAACACTGGGACAGGTTGCCCAGGGATGTGGTTGAGGCTCCATCCCTGGAGACATTCAAGATCAGCCTTGCTGTGTCCCTGGGCAGCCTGCTCTGGTTGGAGGTGTCCCTGCTGAGTGCAGGAGGGTTGCACAAGATGCCCTTTGAGGGTTCCTTCCAGCCCAATGCAATCTGTGACTGTGATCAGAAGAGCTTTGAGACTTGGTCCTCCTGTGATGCCTCCAGAATGAGGGTCAGCCTCAGAGCTCTGAAGACCAACACATGGCCTAAGGGTTTTATGAAGCTCTATTAATGTGTTGTTTGATTTCAGCACAAACACAAAGATAGCTCTGCTCTCTATTTGTGCTCTTGGGACTTCTAATGAGCTTTTTCCCTGACTCTAATATTTATTGGACCAGAATAACATCAGATTTAGGATTCTCTGGTAATTCAGTTAGCCAGGAGCCAGGCTACAATGCAGAGCTGGGCTGCTTTTAGCTCCAGACATAAACAGCTCCTTAAAATATGAGCTGGGCTTGCAGCAGGGAAATGCCACATGCAGGAAGGGCAGCAGGTCCCACAGCCAAGGTGGCCTGGGGCAGCCACCTACTCACCCACCCAGGAGCTCTGGCACCATCAGACTTGCTTGCTGGTGGGGCAGGTGAGGGGCCCTGCTCTGGGCATCCAGGGAGGGACTCACAGAATGGTTTGGGTTGGAAAAGACCTTCAAAATAAGCCAGTTCCAACCTCTCTGCCGTGGGAGAGGACTCACTTGGGTGACCAAGGCTGCAGTTTTGGTGGGATCCTGGAAAAGAGGAGGCTCAGGGCAGACCTCATTGGAGGTGTCCACTTCTGGGCCTCTCAATTTTAGAAAGATGTTGAGGTGCTGGAAGGTGTTTGGAGAAGGGCAGCAAGGCTGGGGAGGGGCCTGGAGCACAGCCCTGTGAGGAGAGGCTGAGGGAGCTGGGGGGGTGCAGCCTGCAGAAGAGGAGGCTCAGGGCAGAGCTCATTGCTGTCTGCAGCTCCCTGCAGGGAGGCTGTAGCCAGGTGGGGTTGGGCTCTGCTGCCAGGCAGCCAGCAACAGAAGAAGGGGACACAGCCTCAAGCTGTGCCAGGGCAGGTCTAGGCTGGATGTTAGGAGGAAGTTGTTGGCAGAGAGAGTGATTGGCATTGGAATGGGCTGCCCAGGGAGGTGGTGGAGTGGCTGTGCCTGGAGGTGTTGAAGCCAAGCCTGGCTGGGGCACTTAGTGCCATGGTCTGGTTGCTTGGCCAGGGCTGGGTGCTAGGTTGGGCTGGATGAGCTTGGAGCTCTCTTCCAACCTGCTGGATTCTATGACTCTATGATTCACTCTGAAACTTCTCTGGGTAGTGCAGACTTTCCTACCTATCTATAGAATTCTTTCCTTCAATAACTCTCTCCAGAGTTCCTTCTCACCTGGAGTTGTTAAGTGGGATTTACACAGTACAGCTTTGGGTTTTTTTTCCCCCAAATACTGGAACTAACAAGGCTGGAAATGGAGAGATTCAGACTGGATGTTAGGAAGAAGTTCCTCAGTATGAGGGTGGTCAGAGCCTGGAATTGGTTGCCCAGGTGGTGGAACCCTGCCACAGGCAGGGACACCTCACACTAGATCAGGCTCTTCACAGCCTTATCCAGCCTGGCTTTAAACACCTCCAGGGATGAGGCTTCCACCACCTCCCTGGGCAACCCCTTCAAGGCTCTCACCACTCTCAAGTTAGGAAGAACTTCCTAACCTCCAGTCTGAATCTCCCCATTTCCAGCTGTGTTCCATTCTCCCCAGTCCTATCACTCTCTGGCAGCCTAAAAAGTCCCTCCCCAGCTTTTTTGTAGCCCCCTTCAGATACTGAAAGGTCACAAGAAGATCACCTGGAAGCCTTCTCCTCTCCAGACTGAACAGCCCCAATTGCCTCACTCTCCTCATAGCAGAGCAGCTCCAGCTCTCTCCTCATGTTCTTGGCCTTTCTCTGGACATCTTCCAGCACCTCCACAGCCCTCTTGTCCCAGGGCCTCCAGAACTGGATGCAGTACTCCAGGTGTGGTCTCAGCAGTGCAGAGCAGAGGAGCAGGATCATTTCCCTCACCCTGTTGCCTACACTGCTCTTGCTGCAGCCCAGGAACCCCCCACCCTGCTGGGAGCCTATGATTAACCCAGCCTCATACCTTAGAGCTCTACCAGCTTAAACCCAAGAGTTTCTTAAGGACCTTCTCCAGCAGCTCAGTGGAGAGCCAGGCCTAGGGAGCAGGCAGGAGATTCACCATGCCTCAGGCACAAAGTGTCCTTCTGGGGATCAATAAGAACTTGCATCCTGTTACCTGCCACTGACCATGCCTGCCCCAGCCTCTCTCTCTCCATCTTCCTCTCCCTGCTGAAAAATTAATGCCAAGCTCCCCACAGTGGCATCTGAGCTGTGAAATGACACAAGGAAGGTCAATGTGGTGGATACATTGCACCATACAGTGCTGAAGTAGGTCAAGTAATAAAGGAGTTGGCATCACTCTCAGAGTAATCATAGCTGGAATTAAATTTAGACTTCAATAATGAAGGCACCTGAAAAGTCCAATCTCCAGGTCAGCTTTTGTGGCCCCTCTCTCCTGCAAGATCAACCTCTTGCCTCTGCAGGCCCCCAAAGGCTGAGACCAACCAGGTCCTGACACCTCACCCCAGGCAGGAACTTGGGCTTGGATTCTTCTTCAGGCTGGGCAGTGAGTGGCTGGAGAGCAGCCCTGAGGAGAGGGACTTGGGGGTGCTGCTGGAGGAGAAGCTCAACAGGAGCCAGCAGTGTGCACTTGCAGCCCAGAAAGCCAAGCAGAGCCTGGGCTGCAGCAGCAGAAGTGTGGCCAGCAGGGCCAGGGAGGTGATTCTCCCCCTCTGCTCTGCTCTGCTGAGACCCCACCTGGAGTACTGCATCCAGTTCTGGAGCCCCTGGGACAAGAGGGCTGTGGAGATGCTGGAGAGTGTCCAGAGCAGGGCCAGGAGGATGCTGAGAGGGCTGCAGCAGCTCTGCTGTGAGCACAGACTGAAAGAGTTGGGGCTGTGCAGGCTGGAGAAGAGGAGGCTCCCAGGTGACCTTCTTGTGGCCTTCCAGGATCTGAAGGGGGCTACAAAAAAGCTGGGGAGGGACTTTTGAGGCTGTCAGGGAGTGCCAGGAGTGGGGGGAATGGAGCAAAGCTGGAGGTGGGGAGAGTGAGACTGGAGGTGAGGAGGAAGTTGTTGAGCATGAGAGTGGTGAGAGGCTGGAATGGGTTGCCCAGGGAGGTGGTTGAGGCCCCATGGCTGGAGGTGTTTCAGGCCAGGCTGGCTGAGGCTGTGTGCAGCCTGCTCTAGGGTAGGGTGTCCCTGGGCATGGCAGGGGGGTTGGGACTGGCTGCTCCTTGTGGTCCCTTCCAGCCCTGACTGATTCTATGATTCTGTGATTCTTCTGCCACTGCTTTTTGTCAACCTCCCTGGACAAATCACCATGTGGCTAAGCACAGCACTTCCATGGCAACCTCCCCTCTAACAACTTGGGTTTATTTATGAGCTCTTACAACAAACACAACCTTCTAACTGCCTCTGCAGGATGAATAAGTAGCATCAGGCTCTGCTTTTACAGCTGAGGATGCTGCAGCACGAGAAGGTGAGGTGAGCTGCCCGGAACGACACCTCCAACCCAGAGAGAGCTCAGCTTCTCCTCACACTTCATCTGCAGCACTCAGCAAATGCTCTTTTCAGGTTCAATAAAAAAAGGCTGAGGTTTGAGGCAGACTGTTTATGGCTCTAGGAACTGCCTGGTTTGAGCTGGATTCACAAGGAGACCGCTGAAAGAGTTGGGAAGTTAATTTCTCAGGGTTTCAAACCAGCCTACCTTAGACATCTCAGAAAGCCTGACCTAAGGAGATTACCCAAGCTGCTATTTTCAGGGCTAACCACAGTGAAGAAGAACAGGGAGAAAAGCACATTACTGACTGATAAATAAAAGAAAACCTCCCTTTCCCCCCCCCCCTTCCCCTCCCTCCCTGATTTCTCCTGCAAATCAAAACGCTGAAAGAACCTCTGAGGTTATATCAAAGCAGCAGGTACGGGGAGGGGGGGGAATAAAAAGGTAACACCAAATCAATGTTCAAGGCCATCTCAGCATCCTTTTAGCTAACCAAAATTGTAAGCACACTGCTCTGCTCCCCACCTCAACCCCCCCAAGCACAAACCCCATTTACACTTTGCATACTTGAGGAGAAGTCTAAATGCACTTTGAAAGCCGCAGCCCTTAACTGCCTGCTTCTCCCCTTTAACACAACAGGACTTAATCAGATTTGCAGGAGGCATAAAAAGGGCAAATTGAAGCCTAGAGCTGAGCACACAATTTTGGGTTCCCAGCAGAGAGGCAAACCTACTGATGAGGGGGAAAAAAAAAGTAACACCAGCAAGGATGTCTCTCGTCAGACCCCACCTGCAGTACTGTGTGCAGTTCTGGAGCCCCCAGCACGAGCAGGACATGGAACTGCTGGAGCCAGTCCAGAGGAGAGCCATGAAGATGCTCAGAGGGCTGCAGCAGCTCTGCTCTGAGGACAGGCTGAGAGAGTTGGGGCTCTGCAGCCTGGAGAAGAGAAGGCTTCGAGGAGACCTTAGAGTGGCTTTGCAGTATCTGAAGGGAGCCTACAGGAAGGCTGGGGAGGGACTATTGACAAGGTCTGGGAATGTCAGGACGAGGGGGAATGGGTTTGAACTGGCAGAGGGGAGATTTAGACTGGATGTTAGGAGGAAGTTCTTTACAGTGAGGGTGGTGAGACACTGGCACAGGTTGCCCAGGGAGGTTGTGGATGCTTCCTCCCTGGAGGCGTTTAAGGCCAGGCTGGATGAGGCCTTGAGCAGCCTGCTCTAGTGGGAGGTGTCCCTGCCTATGGCAGGGGGTTGGAGCTGGATGATCCTTGAGGTCCCTTCCAACCTAAACCATTCTATGGTTCTATGATTCTATGATCAAGGCAGGAGAAGGGATGAGGAGGGAGCGAAGGGGAGCGTCCAGGCGCGCAGCCGAAGTGGGTGCAGAGTGGGTTGAGAGCAGTTCTGAAGAAAGAGACTTTTGGGTGTATCGATTGATGAGAAGCTCACTGTGAGCTGGCAGTGCCCTCAGGCAGCCCAGAAGGCAGCTGTGTGCTGGGCTGAAGCAAGAGGAATGTGGGCAGCAGGGCAAGAGAGGAGATTCTGCCCCTTGGCTCGCCCCTTGGCTCTGCTCTGCTGAGCCTCCACCTCAAATCCTGCCTCCTTTCTGGGCTCCCTGGTACAAGGAGGACACAGAGCTGCTGGAGTGAGTCCAGAGGAGGCCACAAAGATGATCCAAGGGCTGGAGCAGCTCTGCTGTGAGGACAGGCTGAGGGAGCTGGGGGTGTGCAGCCTGGAGCAGAGAAGACTCCAGGGGGACCTTAGTCCTGCCAGTACCTGAAGGGATCCTGCAGGAAGGCTGCAGAGAGACCTTTCCTAAGGCTGTCTAGAGACAGGACAAGGGGAAATGGTTTGAAGCTGAGGCAGAACATGGTTAGATTGGATCTTAGGATGAAATCAGCATGAGGGTGGTGAGACACTGGGTTAGGTCGAGCAGAGTGGTTGTGAATGCCTCCTTCCTGGAGGTGCTCAAGGCCAGCCTGGCCTGGATGAGGTTTTGATCTGCTGAGTCTAGTTGAGAGGGGTCCAAGAAGTGTCCCTGCTCATGGCAGGGAGCTTGGAGTAGATGATCTGTGAGGTCCCTTCCAATCTGAGCCATTCTATGATCCTCTGGAACGTAGACTCAGTGCTCAGCTTCTTGCAGCCCTCCTCTGAACGCTTAGCAGCTGCTTTGTGACAGGGACAGAGTCACTTTTTGACCCCAGTTCCCAGAAGGATTTTATTTCCTGGGGATAACTGCATTTCAGAGCTGCTCAGGTCTTGTTAGCTTTGGGTGACACAAGTGGACAGCCAAACTCTGGCTCCACAAGCCAGTGCTGCTCTTGGCAGCAAGCAGGGTCACGGCCCCCCCGAGGAGCTGTCTGCAGCCCACTCTGGCCACCACCCGAGGCAGAGCACTGTTTGCACCTGAGAAGGGCAAGTTTGTGTTTCTGATGGAGAAGAGAAAACCCTGCAACCATACAGACATGACCTAAGAGAGGTCTGCAGCCATCCAAGCCCCCCACCCAGGCACGGGCATGCCCCCAGCAACCATCCTGGGGCTTTTGATCTTTTCACTGACATCTCAGAGCCCTGCAAAGGCAGCAGAAGCACCGACTGAGGAGTTCATCATCTCAGAGCCCTCCTTAAGCCCTCTGCTCTGTTCTCAGCACTTCCACTCCCACAGCCTCTGTGAACCCAACGATGCTGGAGAGGCATAAACACAGCTGATAGTTCTCCCTCTGCTTACAATGAGAGAGGCAATGCTTAAGCTTAAACTGGTACAGAGCCAGCAGAGAGCTGAGGGCTTAGCCACCAAGTGGCCTAGAGCGCGGCACAAACTCAAGTGACTCAACACATCAGATGCTCCTTAGACCTGTCTGGCTTCCTGCACAACGTTGTGCTTTGATCCAAAAGCTTCTATGGTCGTGCCTGAGCCAAAGCTTGCTGAGGAAGACAGAGAGACTGCTGTGGGCTGCAGCAAGCCCTGGCTCAGGCTGTCAGAGGAAGGAACTGAGCATCGGGTTTGGAGCTGGGAACACAAACTGTGCACGCTCAGGCTTCCAAACGTGCTCCTGGCACCTCCGCCCTGAGAGCTTGTGTGAATCCTCCCTCTGCTTCCTCCCCTCCACAAGACATTGCCTTTCACCAGGGGCTGAGAAGGAGCTGCCACCCTAGGGAGTCTCTGCACTGCCTGGCTGCTGCCTTGGCCTGTCTCTAGACATCAGATGTTGCCAAGACAACCCAGGAGGAAGGAGCGGAGCAGGGGCTGCAGAGAGGAAAGGGGCAAGGGGGTCGAGCAGGCTGGGAGCAGAGTTCCATGGACAAATCAGAGGCTGACTGTGGAAGGGGGGGATATGAAATCACCAAGGATAATGCCTGTCCCTTTGCCCTTGCTGCCTGCCCAGCAGTCTGCCCACTTCCCCAGCCCTGAGCTGTGCCCATCGACCCAGCAGATGTGGGCTCAGTGCTGCAGGTTGCCCCTCAAAGAGAGCAACCCTCACGGGCTCCTGCACCTTCCCTTCTCAGTTCCTTCTATCCCCCTGCTCCTCTCCCATCTCCATCCCATACCCAGCAGGTGTTTCCATGGCAACACCATGCAAAGCCATCCTTCCCTCTGACATGGGAGAGATGTTGAATGGCTGAAAAGAATTGGCTTGGGAGAAGAAAAAAAAACCCAAACCAACCTGGAAATTCAACTAAAAATAGGGAAGGCAACAATGGAAGGTGATGGTGAAAAGCTGCCTGGGGACATCAAACCCTCCTGGAGGTCTCCTCACAGGCTGAATGCAGTTTGCTGCTCCTCTTTGATGAGGAGAAAGGGTTTTGTTTTCCAGTGAGCTGTGAAGCATCTCTGTCAGCCCTGTCCCTTCTTTCAAGCCTGCCAGCAGCAGTGATTCTGTTTTATCACACAGAAAAAGGTTCTGAGAGACCCAGAGGGAAGAAAAGAGCAGCAGAGCCCCCAGGTTGGCCCTGAAGGAAGAGCTCTGCTAGAGTAAATCAGGGGAGTTTGTGCTCTGCTGTCCTGCATGGCTTCACTACAAGTGACAAATCAATCTTGGTACAAACATCCTTTGCTAATCAGTGTGGTTACACTAATTATGATGAATGCTTTTAGCAGCTGCAGCCTGTGGACACAAATACCTCCTCTCTTCGTGACCTGGAGCCCAGAGTCTCTCCAAAACTGCCCAGACTTCAGCATTGAACATGCAGAGTTTACAACCTGAGTTTTCACTCTGATATGGGTCAAGAACTGGCTGCAGGGCTGGGCACAGAGAGTGGTGGTGAATGGAGCCACATTCAGTTGGCAGCTGGCACCAGTGGTGTGCCCCAGGGGTCAGTGCTGGACACAGTCCTGTTCAGTATCTTTACTGATGATCTGGACCAGGGGATTGAGTCCAGTAGCAGGAAGTTTGCAGATCACACCAAGCTAGGAGCAGCTGTGGAGCTGTTGGAGGGTAAAAGAGCCCTGCAGAGGGACCTGGCCAGGCTGGATGGGTGGGCAGAGGCCAATGGGATGAGACTGAACAAGGCCAAGGGCAGGTTCTGCACTTTGGCCACAACAACCCCAAGCAGCACTACAGGCTGGGGCCAGAGTGGCTGAGAGCAGCCAGGCAGAGAGGGAGCTGGGGGTGCTGGGAGAGAGGAGCTGAAGAGGAGGCAGCAGTGCCCAGGTGGGCAGCAGAGCCAATGGCATCCTGGGCTGGCTCAGGAGCAGTGTGGGCAGCAGGACAAGGGAGGTTCTTCTGCCCCTGTGCTCAGCACTGCTCAGGCCACCCCTTGAGTGCTGTGTCCAGTTCTGGGCTCCTGAATTCAAGAGAGATGTTGAGGTGCTGGAAGGTGTTCAGAGAAGGGCAGCAAGGCTGGGGAGGGGCCTGGAGCACAGCCCTGTGAGGAGAGGCTGAGGGAGCTGGGGGTGTGCAGCCTGCAGAAGAGGAGGCTCAGGGCAGAGCTCATTGCTGTCTGCAGCTCCCTGAAGGGAGGCTGTAGCCAGGTGGGGTTGGGCTCTGCTGCCAGGCAGCCAGCAACAGAAGAAGGGGACACAGCCTCAAGCTGTGCCAGGGCAGGTCTAGGCTGGATGTTAGGAGGAAGTTGTTGGCAGAGAGAGTGATTGGCGTTGGAATGGGCTGCCCAGGGAGGTGGTGGAGTCGCTGTGCCTGGAGGTGTTGAAGCCAAGCCTGGCTGGGGCACTTAGTGCCATGGTCTGGTTGCTTGGCCAGGGCTGGGTGCTAGGTTGGGCTGGATGAGCTTGGAGGTCTCTTCCAACCTGCTTCATTCTATGATTCTATGAACCTCAGCCTTCCAAGTGTTTAATTGTAGGAAATGCAGAGTCCATTAGGATTGCTGTTATTAAATATTAAGTCATATCCCTTGAAAAAAAAAGATCCATTACCACTTCACAAATGACAAACAGGCAGGAGGACTCCATCAGTTTCCCGACCCAGGGGATTAATTGCAGGCAGTTGTTGCACAGCAACAGGGTAGAGCAGATTGGGACCTCACCTAATGAGTAACACCACAGCCAATTGGAATTGCAAGGACATTTAGCTGGGCAGAATGCAATTAGAGAAATCCAGAGCTGATTGGGGTGAAATATTTCTGTATTCCAAAGCAAAAACCCCAAGAAACCCAAGCCCACATCTTGAGGCTGTGCAGTTTGGACAGGAGAAGGCTCCCAAGTGACCTTATTGTGGCCTTGCAGTATCTGAAGGGGGATGCAAGAAAGCTGGGGAGGGATTTTTTTAGGTTGTCAGGGAGTGACAGGACTGAGGGGAATGGAACAAAGCTGGAAATGGGGAGAGTCAGGCTGGAGGTGAGGAAGAAGTCTTTCAGCATGAGGGTGGTGAGAGCCTGGAATGGGTTGCTCAGGGAGGTGGTGGAAGCCTCATCCTTGGAGGTGTTTAAGGCCAGGCTGGATGTGGCTGTGGACAGCCTGATCTAATGTGAGGTGTCTCTGCCTGTGGCAGGGGGATTGGAACTGCCTGATCCTTGTGGTCCCTTCCAACCCTGACTGATTCTAGGATTCTATTCTGTAATGAAGGGCAAAGAGCAAGAGATGAGGAATGTGCAATTCCCACTGTCCTTGGAGACCCTGGAGGGGGAGGCTGGGCTGAAAGGTTCTGAATTAAAAGGAGGAACCCAACAAACAGGTAGGAAAAGTTCAGAACTAAAAGGAGGAACTCAACAAAGAGATGGGAAAGGTCCAGAATTAAAAGGGGGATCCCAATAAAGAGATGGGAAAGGTCCAGAATTAAAAGGGGGATCCCAATAAAGAGATGGGAAAGGTCCAGAATTAAAAGAGGGAACCCAATAAAGAGATGGGAAAGGNCAACAAAGAGATGGGAAAGGTCCAGAATTAAAAGAGGGAACCCAATAAAGAGATGGGAAAGGTCCAGAATTAAAAGGAGGAATCCAACAAAGAGATGGGAAAGGTCCAGAATTAAAAGGAGGAATCCAACAAACAGATGGGAAAGGTCCAGAATTAAGAGGGAGGGAGCATGATGGCTCCTGGGCATCCAGCTGTCATCCCTCCTCTGGCATGGTCAATACAGCTAAGGCAATGCAGGACTTTGATAAGAGCCTCAACGCCAGCAGCATCCTGGCCTGGATCAGCAGGGCCAGAGCAGGGATTGTCACCTTCTACTCAGCACTGCCCCTCACTTTGGGACCCTCACTCCAAGAAGGACACTGAGAGACTGCAGCAGGACCAGAGCAGGGATTGTCACCTTCTACTCAGCACTGCCCCTCACTTTTGGGACCCTCACTCCAAGAAGGACACTGAGAGACTGCAGCAGGTCCAGAGCAGGGATGAAGCTGGGGAAGGCTNGCAGCAGGTCCAGAGCAGGGATTGTCACCTTCTACTCAGCACTGCCCCTCACTTTTGGGACCCTCACTCCAAGAAGGACACTGAGAGACTGCAGCAGGTCCAGAGCAGGGATTGTCACCTTCTACTCAGCACTGCCCCTCACTTTGGGACCCTCACTCCAAGGACACTGAGAGACTGCAGCAGGACCAGAGCAGGGCAAAAAGAAGCTGGGGAAGGCTCTGCAGAAGAGGGCTGGTGAGGAGCAGCTGAGGGAGCTGGTTCTTGTGCTCAGATCCTCAGTGGTCCAGCAGTCCCAGTACATCCAGGGACATTCATCAGCACAGTTCCAACAGTCCCAGCATTTTTTTTTCAGCCAGGGGTCTAACCCTGCCTGTTCATCAATGTTCCCTAAACCTTTTGGCATTAAAAGATCTGAAAATAAACCCTTTCATATTTGGTGTGGGTTTGGAGTCTGATTTAGAAATTATTTGAGCAGAGCAAGGTTTTTTTTCTTCCTTTTTAGCCTTTGTATCAGTCATTTTATCTGATCTATGATAAGCTCAGATGAGTTTAAACTGATTCATCCTATTTTGTAATGTTTAAATGTACTTTGCTGAAGCTCCATCATAATGTCACACACTTTTAAAATGAATAATTCATCCTGCCCACCTCTTCTGAAATGCCAAAAGGATGCTGTGCCTCACCAGACAGCAGCAAATACCTTCACTGCCAGGCAGGCAGGGGAACAATCCAACCCCAAAAAACAAACCCCCCAGCAGCCCAGGTTGCAGCACTGCAGAGTCCAGCACCATGGAACCCAAGGGAAAACACCCTGGAAGCCTGAAGGGAAGGAGAAGGTTCTTCAGAGATTCATCAAATGGTTTGGATTGGAAGGGACCTTAAAGATCATCCAGTTCCAACCCCTTTGGCATGGGCAGGGACACCTCCCACTAGCAAAGGTTGCTCAAGGTCTCACCTAACCTGGACTTGGACACCTCCAGGGAGGTTGTGGAGCACAGAAGCACCCAATGTGATCTTTGATCACATTGGGTGCTTCTGTGCTCCACAACCTCCCTGAGCAACCTGTGCCAGTGTCTCACCACCCTCACTGCAAAGAAAGAGCTCCACAACCTCCCTGGGCAACCTGTGCCAGTGTCTCACCACCCTCACTGCAAAGAAAGAGCTCCACAACCTCCCTGAGCAACCTGTGCCAGTGTCTCACCACCCTCACTGCAAAGAACTTCTTTCTCAAGTCCAATCTCAGCCTCCCCTCCTCCAGCTTCCATCCATTCCCTCTCATCCTTGTAGAAAGTTCCTCCCCAGCTGTCTTGTAGCCCCTTTCAGGCAGGGAAAGGCCTGCTCAGAGCCTGGAGAAGGGGCAGAGCAGGTGTCCAGATGTTCTCTGTGCCAGGCACTGGTGGCTCCACACTTTCCAGCAGGAATCCAATACCTAAGCCTCACTGGCAGGCACTGAGACTCTTCCAGCAAGAGCCTGTCAAGGACCTGTGTGAGCAATGCCCCTGATTGTATCCCTGTGCTGGAGCTATTTCAGGAGAGCCTTTGTCAGCTCTGTGTTTAGCTGCTGTGTTTGTAGCTCTCTAATGGCCAGGCAGAGCTTTGTCACTTCTGAGTCCAGCAGGGAGTCAGGTTCAGAGACTCCAGTAGGGATGGCAGCAGGTGGGACACTGGGATTTGGCAAGAGGAATGGAGCACAGGGGTCATGGAAGGAACCTGCAGAGCTCTGGATGACAGGCAGCAGTTTCCCACAGCTGGAGAGTCTGATGGTGTCCTGCAGCCCACACACACCTGGGGCTTGGCAAGGTGAAACCTGCCAAAGGCAGGGGTAGGTGATCACAGCTCCCAGGAGCACCTCTCTGCAGCTCCTGGGAAAACCAGGACTGACTGAGGTGACCTTCTTGTGGCCTTCCAGGATCTGAAGTGGGTTACAAAAAAAGCTGGGAAGAGACTTTTGAGGCTCTTAGGAAATGGCAGGACTGGGGGGAATGGAGCAAAGCCTGGGTCACAGCCACTCATCTGCCCAGCAGGAACCAAGAAGGAGTTTTCTGAGGATGCCAGATAGGTCCTTTTGCTGGGGGTGGCAGTGATGGGCAGGTGAGAAGCTGTGCTGCAGCTGGGCAGCCCAAGGGGCAAGGCCACCTGGCAGAAGTTCTCATCCTGCAGCAGCCTCATAGCCTCCTACAAGCACGGAGCCCTTCGCCGTGCCCAGCAACTCGTTGGTACAGATCTTGAGAGCCTAAATCTTCATTTGTAGTTCATAAATATTTTATGCCAGGGTATTTTTTACTGAATCATGGATGAGGCATGAAACAAACTCTCCAGTGGAGATACTAAAGGCATCTGATTGCTTCTGCTGAATGTTTGCAGCACTACTGGGAGCGCTGGCAGCTATTGCTCACCACTCCAGGCAGAGCTAGGCAAGGACAGGCTGGTATCCTACAGCCTGGCTTTCAGACAGGCTTTCAGCAAGCCCCAAATCAGCTCTCCAAACACCTTATGAGCCTGGAATAAATACAAATTAAAGGCAACTAAAAAGCCCTGTAAAACTCTGCAGTCATTTTCCATCAAGAGCCCCACACCGCTCATCAAACATTGAAGAGCAGTCTGTGAATATCTGAAAAAATGACCTCACTGCCATCCTTCAAACCCTCCCTTTCAAGCCTCAGAGCACAGCAGAAGAGTCTGGAGTCCTGCAGCCACATGTTTCCACAGTGCCCAGCATTTCTGTCCCTCCCAAGTCTTCTGTTTCAGGCTGAAATGCGAAGCGAGGCTGCTGCCAGAGCCTCCGGTGCCCACCCCAGCTCCTGCTGGAGGAGCAGTGAGCCAAAGGGGTTCAGCACCACCTGCAAGCCTGTCAGAGTCTTGGCTGCAAACCCAGGGAGCTGAACCCCTGAAACCCTCACAGATACATAGAATGGTGACCTTAAAGGTCATCCAGTTCCAGCCCTCCCCGTCACAGGCAGGGACACCTCCTGCTAGACCAGGTTGATCAAAGCCTCATCCATCCTGGCCTCAAACACTTCCAGCAAGGAGGCTTCCATGACCTCCTGGGGCAACCTGTCCCAGTGTCTCCAGACAGACCTAATTGTCATTGGCTACTGGAATGGGCTGCCCAGGGAGGTGGTGGAGTCGCTGGAGCTGTTCAAGGCAGGATTGGACGTGGCACTTGGTGCCATGGTCTAGCCTTGAGCTCTGTGGTAACAGCTTGGACTGGATGATCTGGGAGGTCTCTTCCAACCTTGGTAGTACTGTGAGACTGTCAGCACTTTGGGGCAGGGATAAGTGAGAAGCATTTAGACTCCAGCTGAGGACCTTAAAAATGACTGCACTCAAATGACTGAACCTTCACCTGTAGCTAATTCATCTCAGAGGGCTGAGCCTGGTGAGAAATCAGTGTGGAGTGGGACCCCTTAAAAAGTAGAGTAGGAAAAACATCAAAACCATAAAAGCCTGAAATGGGGCAGAGAGGGCTGAGGAGGGCACAGAGAGAAAATGATGGTTCCATCCAGCTCTGAGCAGGACCTCAGAGTCCTGGGCTAGCAGAGAGTCATGGCAAGCACCATTCCTGTGCATGCTTTGAGCTGCTGATCAGCCCAAGTCGTGCTGCTTTCCTTGAGGAGCATCAGCAGAGCTCAGAGCCTTTTCAGGGGTCAGTGCAGTCTTTGCCTCCCGGGCAGAGAGTGATGGAAGCGGTGCCAGGTCCAGGCTGTGCCATGAGTCAAGCGAGCTGGAGGTGTGAACCTGGCAGGGAGGGGTCAGGCAGGAGAGGAGAAGCAGCTCTCAGAGCACAGCAGTTCATGACTCACCCCTTGGTCAAGCTTCACAAGGATGCAGGAGGGAGGTGGTTGCTGAGGGCTCAAGAGGCTGCTGTGGCTTGCGAGCAGACCTGGGAGCTGCTGCAGATGCCACCTGCTGCTGGGTGACTTCTCTGAACCCAGAGTGAGCACTGGCTGAGGTGAAGGCAGGTCTGGAGCATCCTAGAGAGCACACTGCCATAGGCAGAGCTTGGTCCTACCATGGAGGGAGGGTAGCACATCCCCCCCCAGCAGCTGTGTGGATGATGGAAGGTGGAAAGATCCTTGTGCCAAACAGCAGCCAGTGCTGAACGCGACTGTGCCTGGTGCTGACCCAGCTCTGCCTCAGCCCCCCACGGGATGAGACACCCCCTTGGGAGGAAGACTGCAGCTCCTGCAGGTCCCCTGGGAGGGCAGTCCTGTCTCCTGTCCTCTCCCTGTTTGTCTGGCCCACTTAGGAGGCAAGAGCTTGGAGCCTGACTGCTGGCCAAGAGGCAAATCTGAGCGAGCATACGGCTCGGGTTTGAGCAGTTGGCTCCTGCTCCAGCTCGAGAAGGAGAGACAGAAGCTCAGTGCTGGATGCCAGGGAAAGCTCAAGGTCCAGCCACAGAAAGCTCATTTCTGGGGATAAAACTTATCTAATGTGACTAAATTATCCTTGAAGGCAACTCTGTGATGTTTACCTGCCTCTGCTTGCACAGCTTTTCACACAGTGTGCAACCAGTCCCTGGGGGGAGGTCCTCATCTCTGCATCCCACTGCTCAGAGCAGCAGCCTCAGTGTGGTTGATCCTTGAGGTCCCTTCCAACCCTGACTGATTCTATGATCCTAACAAGAGGAAATGGTCTCAGGTTGCACCAGGGCAGACTTATGTTGGACATTAGGAACGATTTCTTCCCTGCAAGAGTGGTCAGACTCCAACACTTCCATGTGCTGCTTGTGCTGGGGGCTCCAGATCTGCACCCAGGACTGCAGGTGGGGTCTGAGGAGAGCAGAGCCAAGGGTAGAATCTCCTCCCTTGCCCTGCTGCCCACACTGCTCTTGCTGCAGCCCAGCACAGGGTTGCTGTCTGGGCTGCACTCCCACTGCAGGCTCCTGTTGAGCTTTGCATCACCCCAGACCCCCAGGGCCTGTTCCTCAGGGCTGCTCTCAGCCATTCCCCACCCAACTTGGAGTTATGCTTGGGATTGCACCCACCCAGGTGCAGGACCTTACACTTGGCCTTGTTGAATGTCCTGAGGTTGGCCTGGTCCCAGCTCTGCAGCCTGTCCAGGGTCCTCTGGATGGATCCCTGCCCTCTAGCAAGTCTCCTGTGCCACACAGCTTGGTGCCATCTGCAGACTTGCTGAGGGTGCACTGATTCCTCTGTCCATGTCACTGACAAAGATGTCAAACAGCACTGGTGCCAGCACTGACCCCTGAGGGACACCAAGGCACTGCTCTCCAGCTGGACATTACTCTGACCACTCTCTGCCTGCCCCCATCCAGCCAATTCCTTATCCAGCAGTGCTCCACCCAGCAAGCAGCTGCTAAGAGATTCTCTGCTCCAAAAGTCTCACACTTCAAGAGGAGAGGATTGCAAAGTGGAAAGAATGCACCACACAGATGCAAAATAGGAGCAGGCAGAGCAGCTCCTGGACTCTCCTGCCCTCTGCTCCTGATTCAGCAACGCAAATCAGCATTGATTTAGACACTGCTTACTGTAAAGCAGGTGCTTAAGTGCTTTGCTGGATGATGCCTGGGACACTGAGGGTCTTGATGGATTCAGCCCAGCACTTCCCTGGGGCTGCTGAGTCACTTTTGTTACACTTTGCTATAATTCTATCACTTAGTGAAGAATATGAGGACAGGCTGAGAGAGTTGGGGCTGTGCAGCCTGGAGAAGAGAAGGCTTGGAGGAGACCTTGGAGTGGCCTTCCAGGATCTGAAGGGGGCTACAGGAAGGCTGGGGAGGGACTATTGATAGGGTCTTGTAATGACAGGAGGAGGAGGAATGGGTTTGAACTGGCAGAGGGGAGATTGAAAGTGGATGTTAGGAAGAAGTTGTTTGCAGTGAGGGTGGTGAGAGACTGGCACAGGTTGAGGGTGGTGAGAGACTGGCACAGGTTGTCCAGGGAGGTTGTGGAGCACAGAATCACTCAATGTGATCAAAGATACAGCTCCACCAGCAGGGATCAGCCGGGGCCAGCTCCACTGGATGGTGCCAAGTCCAGCAGTCAGAGCCAGCTCCAGCTGTGGGATCCCCAGGGTCCAGAGCTCCTTTCAGTCCTGCCCTGCCATGCTCCCTGCCTGCTGACCCCAGGCCTTGCCCTGAGAGCCAGTGATCCTATGATCCTGTGATCCTTCCAGCCTAAACCATTCAGTGATTCCACAAAGCTTTGGCTTCACTTAGCCATCTGCCAAAAGAAATCCCATCAAACTGCAGTGAGTTCTCTCTGCACAGATCATAGAATCATAGAATCAACCAAACAGGTTGGAAGAGAGCTCCAAGCTCATCCAGCCCAACATAGCACCCAGCCCTGCCCAACCAACCAGACCAAGGCGCTCAGTGCCCCAGCCAGGCTTAGCTTCAGCACCTCCAGGCATGGCCACTCCACCACCTCCCTGGGCAGCCCATTCCAATGCCAATCACTCTCTCTGCCAACAACTTCCTCCTAACATCCAGCCCAGACCTCCCCTGGCACAGCTTGAGACTGTGTCCCCTTGTTCTGTTGCTGCTTGCCTGGCAGCAGAGCCCAACCCCAGCTGGCTACAGCCTCCCTTCAGGTAGTTGTAGACAGCAACGAGGACCCCCCTGAACCTCCTCTGCTGCAGGCTGCACACCCCCAGCTCCCTCAGCCTCTCCTCACAGGGTTTGTGTTCCAGGCCTTTCACCAGCTTCGTTCCCCTTCTCTGGACACCTTCCAGCACCTCAACATCTCTCTTGAATCTTTCTCCCCAGCCATGTTTTGGCCACCTTTGACCCCACATCCCCACAGAAAAAGCCCTCTCCCCTCTCTCCTGGCTACCAGCTGCTAACAGGGAGGTTTGACAACTAAAATCTGAACCAAGCCAAGGGGAAAAAGGTGTGAAAAGATCCAGTTATAGCTTCTCCACACAGAGTGATTCCCTTTAAGAACTAGAAAGCACTCTCCAAGGGAGGATAAAAGATTCTTTCTATAGGAACACCCAGATTTAGACACGGCCACGCAGCCCCCGTGACTCACCGCAGGGTTTACTCTCCAGCTCCTCTCTTTTCGTGCCAGTTTCCATCTGATCTGCTGCAAATGGCTTCAAATTAGATTTCTGGGCTACAAACAGGCAGAAAATGATCCACTTGGCCTGCAGAGCTCAGCTCAGGGTCTGGCTGGGTGTGGGTTTGTGGCTCTGGAGCCTGTGTGACCATGGCATCTTTGTGCCTCGGTGGAGGCTGTGACTCATCCAACTGCTGCCGTTAGATCGAGTAAGTTAATAAGAGAGGCAGGGCAAACATCCTGTTTTGGTCTTAATTCATATCATTGACTGAGATGTAGCTTCATTAGCCAGGCTGCTCTCCCTGTAGGACACTCTGCCAGCACTCAGCACGTGTCAAACACTGCACAGTGGCACTGCACACTGCTCCTGGGAGCAAAGAGCTGCACTGCAACATCACCGCCGGAACCAAACCTGCTGCCAGCAGCCTAGGTACAGGATTCATAGTGCCACAGAATGGTTTGGCTGGGAAGGGACCTTAAAGATCAGCCAGTTCCAAACTCCCTGCCATGGGCAGGGACACCTTCCACTAGAGTAGGTTGCTCAAAACCTCATCCAAGCTGGCAGGTTGCTTAAAACCTCATCCAACCTGACTTGGTTGCCTAGGGAGGGAGCAGCCACAACCTCCCTGGGCAACCTGTGTCAGTGTCTCCCTACCCTCACTGTGAAGCATTTCCTCCTCACCTCCAGTCTCAATCTCCTCTCCTCCAGCTTCAATCCATTCAATCTTTGTATTAAAAAGCCACATTGCAACACATCCACCACAGCCAAGCCAACTGTCAGCACTCTAGGTAGAAGACTGCAGAATCACAGCCACAGCCAGGTTGGCAAAGCCCCTCAGGATCACCAAGTCCACCCTAGAACCCTACTCTACAAGACACACCTTAGATGGGATGGGTCAGAGAGCCTTAACCACCCTCTCAGCTCTGGAGCTGATGCTTTTCTCACTGATCCATGGGATCCAGAGCGTGCCCAGAGCAGAGCTAATTCCTGCTGAATCATTCAGAGGCTTTTCTCCCTGCTTGTAACTCATCCTCAGCCTGGCTGCTCTGCTGCCACATGCATCAGCAGCCAGCACTCCCCAACCAAAACAGCCAGCAGGCACACCCCAGCCTGTGAATTGCTTCCAGCTCTTCCCCAGCAGTCCTCCTCTCTGCTTTGTGGCTCCACAGAGATGTTTGGCACTCCCAGCCCTGGGGGGACAGCTCTGCTTCCCGGGATGCTGCCTTCCCAGAGGGATGCTCACATGGACACGCAGAGGAGCTTACAAGACTTTGCTTCAACTTCACAGAATCACAGAGGCATGCAGGTTGGAAAAGTGACTGAGCCAGAGAATCAAGCAGGTTGGAAGTAACCTCCAAGCTAATCCAGTCCAACCTAGCACCCAGCCCTGGCCAATCATAGAATCAGAGAATCAAGCAGGGTGGAAGAGAGCTCCAAGCTCAGACAGCACAACCTAGCACCCAGCCCTGGCCAAGCAACCAGACCATGGCACTAAGTGCCCCAGCCAGGCTTGGCTTCAGCACCTCCAGGCACAGCCACTCCACCACCTCCCTGGGCAGCCCACTCCAATGGCAAATCAGTTCCTCAGGATCACCAAGGCCAACCTAGAACCCTACTCTGCAAGATTCACCTTAAACCATCTCCCTAAACACCCCATCCAAACCACCCTTAAACTCATCCAGGGTTGGTTTCTCCACCACCTCCCTGGGCAGCCCATTCCAGTCCCTGACCACTCTCTCTCTCTGTAAAACTTCTTCTTAATGTCCAATCTAAACCTCCCCAGCCTCAGCTTGAGGCCATCTCCCCTTGTTCCATCTCCAATTCCCTGTGATAAGAGCCCAGCAGAAGTCTCTCCACAATGTCCTGGTGGATAAGAAGTTACCCATGGCACAGCAATGTGCTCCTGGGGCCAAGAGGGCCAATGAGATCCTGGGATGCATTAAGCAGAGTGTGTCCAGCAGATCACCTTCAGCCTGACTCTCCCCACCTCCAGCTTTGCTCCATTCCCCCCAGTCCTGTCACTCCCTGACAGCCTCAAAAGTCCCTCCCCAGCTTTTTTTGTAGCCCCCTTCAGATCCTGGAAGGCCACAAGAAGGTCACCTGGGAGCCTCCTCTTCTCCAGCCTGCACAGCCCCAACTCTTTCAGTCTGTGCTCACAGCAGAGCTGCTGCAGCCCTCTCAGCATCCTCCTGGCCCTGCTCTGGACACACTCCAGCATCTCCACATCCCTCTTGTCCCAGGGGCTCCAGAGCTGGATGCAGATGCTTGTGTTTGGTGCCTGGATGAGTAATGGAGCTGAATTCCCTGCTTCACCCTAACCCCTGCTGAGTCACTGGGTCCCTGTTGATACCCTGAGCTGGGTGACTCCTCTCTCAGAGCCTGCCAGGGATTTTTGCCATATGGCAGCAAGGAGATTTGATTAGTTGACTGTTTCCTATTTGTTTTAATTAGTAGTTTATTAGCCATATGTTAAATTGCACATTTCAACTACTCAGCAGTGTTACTGGAAGTCAGAAAGTCTCTGGTTGGGGTTTCTGTTGCCTCCTGAGCCATGTGGGTAGTTGTTTTGAACCTAATCTCACCTGCTGGGGGTCCAGAAGTGCTCTCAGTTGTCTCCTCCTATCTCATTTCATCTTATCTCCTGTTCTATTTCATCTCACCTGCCACCTCTGCCAGCAGCAGAAAGGGGAGCAGGTCTGACCTCTGGCTGCTTCTCACATCCCTGGATGCCAATGGCATGCCCAAGCTCTGGGAGTTCTGCTGTAGCACACCCACAGACCTGCCAGGAGAACCTCCTGGGTAGCAAAGGAGCAGGAGCTTGAAACCTCTTCACTAATCTCACTGTGGTGCTTGCACCTCTTTGCTTCTGCATTTCCATCAATCACTCATGGAAGAGGTAATGGAACAGGTGAGAAATGGTGCAAACAGCAAGGGAGCATCACAGAATGGTTCAGGTTGGAAGAGACCTCAAAGCTCAGCCAGTTCCAACTCCCTGCCATAGGCAGGGACACCTCCCACTAGAACAGGTCACTCAAGGACTCATCCAAGCTGGCCTTGAACAACTCCAGGGAGGTTGTGGAGCACAGAAGCACCCAATGTGATCTTTGATCACACTGCTGCCTACAGCTACCTGAAGGGAGGCTGTAGCCAGGTGGGGTTGGGCTCTGCTGCCAGGCACCAAGCAACAGAAGAAGGGGACACAGCCTCAAGCTGTGCCAGGGCAGATCTAAGCTGGATGTTAGGAGGAAGTTGTTGGCAGAGAGAGTGATTGGCATTGGAATGGGCTGCCCAGGGAGGTGGTGGAGTGGCTGTGCCTGGAGGTGTTGAAGCCAAGCCTGGCTGGGGCACTTAGTGCCATGGTCTGGTTGCTTGGCCAGGGCTGGGTGCTAGGTTGGGCTGGATGAGCTTGGAGCTCTCTGCCAACCTGCTTCATTCTATGATTCTACCTGAAGGGACATTGTGGAGTGGCTGCTGCTGGGCTCTTCTCACAGGAGACAGAACAAGGGGGAATGGCCTCAAGCTGAGGCTGGGGAGGTTTAGATTGGACATCAGGAAGAAGTTTTTCATGGAGAGATTGGTCAGGGACTGGAAAGAGTTGCCCAGGGAGGTGGTGGAGTCACCCACCCTGGATGTGTTTAAGGGTGGTTTGAATGTGGTGCTTGGGGCTATGGTTTAAGGTGAATCTTGATGAGTAGAGTTCTAGATTGGACTTGGTGCTCCTGAGGGGCTTTGCCAGCCTGCATGGTGCTGTGATTCTGTGAGTGTCAAAGGTTGGAAGAGACCTCCAGACATCACCAAGTCCAATTGCCCTGCCAAAACAGGGTCACCCAGACCCAGGCTGTGCAGCAACACATCCAGGTGGGTCTTGAAAGCCTCCCGAGTAGGAGACTCCACAACCTCTCTGGGCAGCCTGCTCCTCACAGGTCACTGGAGACAGAATAAGGGGGGATGGCCTCAAGCTGAGGCTGGGGAGGGTTAGATTGGACATTAGGAAAAAGTTTTTCATGGAAAGAGTGGTCAGGGAGTGGAATGAGCTGCCCAGGGAGGTGCTGGAGCCACCCAGCCTGGCTGTGTTTCCTTTTCACAGCCTATAACCCAATTCCTCTCAGCTAAATATCCCAGCTAGGCTCCAACTGGCACAGGGTGGTTTGGATGTGGTGTTCAGGGAGATGGTTTAAGGTGAACCTTGTAGAGTAGGGTTCTTAGCTTGGCCTTGGTGATCCTGAGGAGCTTTGCCTACCTGCATGTTGCTGTGATTCTGGGGGAGAAGATGGAAAACCAGGAATGCCAACAGCTGCAGCAGGGTGTGAGCAACTGGAGGTGATCCTTCAGCTGGAAAGTAAGACAAATGAGGCAGTGCTGAAGCATCAGCTGAGGAAACCTGTTCCCTTTATTAACAAATAGCAGCACATTCTTTACATTTAGCATAAACTCTGCTGTAATTACCTAGCAGTTGGAAAGCAATTTGCAGCAGGCTTTTATTGTTCAGCAGCTGTACCAAATTCCCAGGAAAAACATCCACCAGGGAATAGAAAACAAAAAGCAGCACTGAGCTGTGCCACAGCAACTACACCACCCCAGCTGCTGGCAGGATGGAGACTGCAGCCAGGCTGCCCTGAGCTGTGCTGCTATTCTGCTACTGTGCTGCTGCTTTGCTTTTGTGGCTTTTAAAGGGCCTGTGGGTTTGACTCTGGAGTCTTTTTGCTCCTGTACAAACACACCCACCAGGAGTTCCATCAGCCACACAAACTGCTGAGGTTCCCTCACACACCAAATAGAGAGTAAGTGGCACAAGAGAAAACAAAGCTGCTGCAGCCATGGAATGAGAAACCCTCTGGCAGGCATCACCAGAGGTACTCTGCCCTGGGGAGACCTCATCTTGGATACTGCCTTCAGTTTTGGGCTCCCCAGTTGAAGAGAGACAGGGATCTGCTGGAGAGAGTCCAGGGGAGGGCTCTGAGGATGATGAGGGGACTGGAGGGCTTTGAGAATGATGAGGGGACTGGAAGGTTATGAGGATGATGAGGGCACTGGAGGGGTATCATAGTATCATCAGGGTTGGAAGAGACCTCACAGATCACCAAGTCCAACCCTTCACCACAGAGCTCAAGGCCAGACCATGGCACCAAGTGCCACGTCCAACCCTGCCTTGAACAGCTCCAGGGACGGCGACTCCACCACCTCCCTGGGCAGCCAATTCCAGTAGCCAATGACTCTCTCAGGGAAGAACTTTCTCCTCACCTCGAGCCTAAACTTCCTCTGGTGCAGCATGAGGATGATGAGGGGACTGGAAGGCTATGAGGATGATGAGGGGACTGGAAGGCTATGAGGATGATGAGGGGACTGGAGGGCTATGAGGATGATGAGGGGACTGGAGGGCTATGAGGATGATGAGGGGACTGGAAGGCTATGAGGAGGATGAGGGGACTGGAGGGCTACGAGGATGATGAAGGGACTTGAAGGCTACAAGGATGATGAGGGCAGTGGAGGGCTATGAGGATGATGAGGGGACTGGAGGGCATGGCTTATGAGGAGAGGCTGAGGGACCTGGGGCTGCTTAGTCTGGAGAAGAGAAGACTGAGAGGAGATTTGATAAATGTTTATAAGTATCTGAGGGCTGCCAGGAGGTGGGGGACAGGCTCTGCTCACTGCTCCCTGGGGTAGGACAAGGAGCAATGGGTGTAAGTTGCAGCAAAAGAAGTTCTGCCTCAACACCAGGGGGAACTTCTTGCCTGGAAGGGTCCCAGAGCCCTGGCACAGGCTGCCCAGAGAGGTTGTGGAGTCTCCTTCTCTGGAGCCTTTCCAGGCCTGTCTGGATGTGTTCCTCTGTGATCTGTGCTAGATAGGATTGTCCTGCTCTGGCAGGGGGGTTGGACTGGATGATCTCCTTGGGTCCCTTCCAACCCCTGACATCCTGTGAGCCTGTGACAACTGAGGCTGTTTTCCAGGGCAGGTGGCCCTTGAGTTTTGACTGATAGAATGGGTTGGGGTGGAAGGGAATATCCCACTGCTTTGGAGAAGCACAGGCAAGCTGAGGAGGAAGAAGGAGCAGGGAGCCACAGCTTGCTGTACATCACAGCTGGGCAAAAGCAGCCTTAGAATGGTTTAGGTTGGAAGGGAGCTCAAAGTTCAGCCAGTTCCAACCCCCCTGCTGTAGTCAGGGACATCACCCACTAGAATAGGTCACTTAAGGACTCATCCAACCTGGTTCTGAACTCCTCCAGGGAGGTTGTGGAGCACAGAAGCACCCAATGTGATCAAAGATCACATTGGGGGCTTCTGTGCTCCACAACCTCCCTGGGCAACCTGTGCCAGTGTCTCACCACCCTCAACCTGTGCCAGTGTCTCACCACCCTCAACCTGTCCCAGTGTCTCACCACACTCACTGCAAAGGTTTTCTCCAGTCTAAATGTGCCCTCCTCAAGCTTCAACCCTTTGCCTCTTGTCCTGTCACTACAGCCCAGATTCCCACATCCACTGAGACAGGAGAGGCTGAAGCCACTCTTCATTCACCCAATCCTCTGCTCCCCCCTACTTCTCTTGAAGTCATGGAAGTCTTAATTCATTCTCCATCCAGACTCTCTCTGGCTCCCAGCCCTACAAACATCCTGGACAACAAACTCCACGGTCAGAGCCTTAAAGCCTTCACTTGGTTGTGTGCTCAGCACATTCCCAGTGGCTGAGTTTGCCCATACAGAACCAAACTGCTAAAGGTGAAGGTGAACAACTGAAGACACAGACCAAGAATGAGTCCTGGGCAAAGCTGAGGTGCAGAGCTTCTTGCTCCTGTTCAAGCCCAGCAATTGAGGAAGGGGAAAGCAAAGCTTTGAGCAGGAGATGATTACATCTGGTATATCACACCCTGAGAGAAGCCAAAAATAGGCTCTGACAGTTGCTAAGTGCTTTCCTTGGAGGTAAAAGTGGGATTTTACTTGACAAAGCAGAAGGTTTGCAACACCTTGGGAAGGAGCTGAACAGAAACCTGCCAGTTATTGGGATGGAGGAAGCCTGGAGCCCAGAGAGATTGTGAGGTCTCCTTCTCTGGAGCCTTTCAAGGCCTGTCTGGATGTGTTCTTGTGTGCCCTGAGCTAGATTGGATGGTCCTGCTCTGGCAGGGGGTTTGGACTGGATGAGCTCTCTCGGTCCCTTCCAATCCCTGACATCCTGTGAGCTGTGGGCACACTCACAGCTCCATGGCTCTTCCCCTCCCCATGGCTCTTCCCATCCCCATGGCTCTTCCCTTCCCCATGGCTCTTCCCTTCCCCATGGCTCTTCCCATCCCCATGCCCCTTCCCTTCCCTATGCCTCTTCCCATCCCCATGGCTCTTCCCTTCCCTATGCCTCTTCCCTTCCCCATGGCTCTTCCCATCCCTATGGCTCTTCCCATCCCCATGCCTCTCCCCTTCCCTATGCCTCTTCCCATCCCCATGCCTCTTCCCTTCCCTATGCCTCTTCCCTTCCCCATGCCTCTTCCCTTCCCCATGCCTCTTCCCTTCCCCATGCCTCTTCCCATCCCTATGCCTCTTCCCATCCCCATGCCTCTTCCCATCCCCATGCCTCTTCCCATCCCCATGCCTCTTCCCATCCCCATGCCTCTTCCCATCCCCATGCCTCTTCCCATCCCCATGCCTCTTCCCATCCCCATGCCTCTTCCCATCCCCATGCCTCTTCCCATCCCCATGCCTCTTCCCATCCCCATGCCTCTTCCCATCCCCATGCCTCTTCCCATCCCCATGCCTCTTCCCATCCCCATGCCTCTTCCCATCCCCATGCCTCTTCCCATCCCCATGCCTCTTCCCATCCCCATGCCTCTTCCCATCCCCATGCCTCTTCCCATCCCCATGCCTCTTCCCATCCCCATGCCTCTTCCCATCCCCATGCCTCTTCCCATCCCCATGCCTCTTCCCATCCCCATGCCTCTTCCCATCCCCATGCCTCTTCCCATCCCCATGCCTCTTCCCATCCCCATGCCTCTTCCCATCCCCATGCCTCTTCCCATCCCCATGCCTCTTCCCATCCCCATGCCTCTTCCCCTCCCCATGCCTCTTCCCATCCCCATGCCTCTTCCCATCCCCATGCCTCTTCCCCTCCCCATGCCTCTTCCCATCCCCATGTCTCTTCCCATCCCCATGTCTCTTCCCATCCCCATGGCTCATCCTATCCCCTGCCTTCACACAAGCCACAACATCCCCACGGGTCCCACCACCCCTTGGGCCACATCTAGCCTGGGGACAGTGAAGGGCACTGAGGACATCTGGGTGCTGGCAGGGAAGCAAGGCTCAGAGTGGCAGGGGAAAAGACAGAGAAAATCCATTTCAGCATCCTGAATTTGCCTCTAAAACATCCTTTACCAGCTCAGGTTTGTAAAGGAGAAGCAGGCACTTAAACCCAGCTGAAGGCTTCACAAACAGCAGCAGAGAGGTTAAGAACCTGCATCAGTGTCACAAGCCCAGGAAATTACCAACTCCTGCCTGACAATCTCTGCCCAGCTCCTGCACAAAGGCCTCAGAAGGTTATTAATGACCTACTTCCTTAACTTCAACATAGTTGTCTCCTTTTACTGAGGAATTTGGGACACTTTCATCCAGGTCCTGACAAGCCTTAATCACCATGAAGGTGACAGAGTTTATAGGGAAATCATCAATGGTGTTCAGAGAGTCACAGATTGCATTGGGCTGGAAGGGACCCTCAAAGGGCATC
Organism: Tricholaema leucomelas; assembly: GCA_013400475.1. Lineage (NCBI taxonomy): Eukaryota > Metazoa > Chordata > Aves > Piciformes > Lybiidae > Tricholaema lacrymosa > Tricholaema leucomelas. The sequence continues at coordinate 10,497 of WAAF01018895.1, read as the reverse complement.
TTGTGCAACCCTCCTGCACTCACCAGGGACACCTCCAACCAGAGCAGGCTGCCCAGGGACACAGCAAGGCTGATCTTGAATGTCTCCAGGGATGGAGCCTCAACCACATCCCTGGGCAACCTGTCCCAGTGTTTCACCACTCTCACTGTGCAGAACTTCCTCCTGATGTCCAACCTAAATCTCCCCTGCTCCACTTTCAAACCACTGCTCCTTGTCCTATCACTCCAAGCCTTTCTAAACAGTCCCTCCCCAGCCTTCCTGGAGGTCCCCTTCAGATGCTGAAACGCAGCTCCAAGGTCTCCCTGGAGCCTTCTCTTCTCCAGCCTCAATTCTCTCATCCTGTTCCCTCAGCAGAGGTTCTCCAGCCCTCTGAGCATCCTTGTGGCCTCCTCTGGACCCTCTGCATCAGGTCTGTGTCCTTCTTCTGTTCACACACAGATCAGAGATCACAGAATTAACCAGGTTGGAAAAGACCTTCAAGATTATCCAGTCCAACCTCTCACCTAACACCTTCCAATTAACTAACCCATGGCACTGAGTGCCTCATCCAGCCTCCTCTTCAACACCTCCAGGGATGGGCACTCCACCACCTCCCTGGGCAGCTCATTCCAGTGCCAATCAGTTTTTCTGTGAAGAACTTCCTCCTAACATCCAGCCTGAACCTCCCCTGGCACAGCTTGAGACTCTGTCCTCTTGTTCTGTCCCTGGTTGCCTGGCAGAAGAGCCCAACCCCACCTGGCTACAACCTCCTTCCAGGTAGCTGTAGACAGCAATGAGCTCTGCCCTGAGCCTGGGGGTCCAAGAGCTGGACACAGCACTCCAGGTGAGGTCTCTCCTCAGAGCAGAGCAGATGGGCAGAATCACCTTTCTCAACCTGCTGACCACTCCTCTCCTGCTGCAGCTATGATTTGCCTTCTGGGCTGGTTAATAACTCATTGATGGGTCTCACTCTACTCCACTTTACTCCTGTACTCCACACTTCAGCCTGGAGAAGAGGAGGCTCAGGGCAGAGCTCACTGCTGTTTACAACTACCTGAAGGGAGGCTGTAACCAGGTGGGGTTGGGCTCTGCTGCCAGGCACCCAGCAACAGAACAAGGGGACACAGCCTCAAGCTGTGCCAGGGGAGGTCTAGGCTGGATGTTAGGAGGAAGTTGTTGGCAGAGAGAGTGATTGGCATTGGAATGGGCTGCCCAGGGAGGTGGTGGAGTCCCCATCCCTGGGGGTGTTCAGGAAAAGACTGGATGAGGCACTTAGTGCCATGGTTTAGTTGACTGGATAGGGCTGGGTGCTAGGTTGGACTGGATGAGCTTGGAGGTCTCTTCCAACCTGCTTGATTCTATGGTTCTATGAACTGGTGGACTGGACAGGGCTGGGTGCTAGGTTGGACTGAGTGAGCTTGGAGGTCTCTTCCAAGCTGCTTGATTCTATGATTCAAAGACACAACAAAAACCAGGTAGCTGCATTTGGTTATTCCTTGGAGGTCTCTCCCAACCTGCTTGATTCTATGATTCTCTTATTTGTTTGAAATGCTAAACCACCACCCCCACTTTCCACTGCTGCCAGAAGCTCACATTTCCTCTGCAAGTCAGCAGATGATAAAATAGCAGAAGATTCAGCAGTGTCAAACAGAGGCTTTTAGCAAGAAGCTTCAGCCCAATGTGAAATATTGGAACAATTATTCCCCCTGATCAGGATCTTAATCTTCCTGTTTCAAATGAAATCCAAGGTTATCAGCATGATCTAACAGTTCCACCAACAAAAACCCACCAAAAAATAAGATCCAGCCCAACATTTCCAACCTCTAAATCCTTCTTTTAAGTCCCTGAGCTAGCAGTGATCAAAAATCATCCATGTGATTTAACTCACAGCTTCCCATTTCCACTCTGCTGAGCTTTAACTTCACCAAGTTGAAACCTGAGGCTTGTTTTAAAGCAGCCTGAGTAGCACAAGGCAGTGGTGAGCCTGCAACTTGAATGCTGGGAGCAGTTTTCATCATCATCATCATAGAATCAACCAGGTTGGAAGAGACCTCCAAGATCAGAGAATCAGTCAGGGTTGGAAGGGACCACAAGGAGCAGCCACTTCCAACCCCCCTTGCCATGCCCAGGGACACCCTACCCTAGAGGAGGCTGCCCACAGCCTCAGCCAGCCTGGCCTTAAACACCTCCAGCCATGGGGCCTCAACCACCTCCCTGGGCAACCCATTCCAGCCTCTCACCACTCTCCTGCTCAACAACTTCCTCCTCACCTCCAGGCTGAACCCACCTCCAGCTTTGCTCCATCATCCAGTCCAACCTATCACCCAGCCCTATCCAATCAGCCAGACCTCCCTCCAAGAAGGACATTGAGAAGGTAGAGCAGGTCCAGAAAAGGGCAAAGAAGTTGGTGAGGGGGTTGGAAGCTGCTGATAAACAGCAGCTGAGGGACCTGGAGTTGTTCAGCCTGGAGGAAAGAAAAGGAGGAAGACCTCATTGCTTCCTACAGCTCCGTGGAAGGAGGTTGGAGTGAGGTGGGGGTTGGTCTCTTCTCTCTAGTCTCAAGTGACAGAATGAGAGGAAATGGCCTGGAATAGTGCCAGGGGAGGGTTAGGTTCTGCAGCAGTGAGCAGGCATTGGAAGAGGCTGCCCAGGGAGGTGGTGGAGTCACCATCCCTCAGGGAATTCTCACTTGCTCTGCTCACTCCCTGGGATAGGACAAGGAGCATGGGTGTAAACTGCAGCAAAAGAGGTTCCAGCTCAACACCAGGGGGAACTTCTTGACTGGAAGGGTCCCAGAGCACTGGCACAGGCTGCCCAGAGAGGTTGTGGAGTCTCCTTCTGTGGAGCCTTTCCAGGCCTGTCTGGATGTGTTCCTCTGTGATCTGTGCTAGATAGGATTGTCCTGCTCTGGCAGGGGGGTTGGACTGGAGGATCAACTTGGGTCTCTTCCAACCCCTAACATCCTGTGAGCTGTGAATTCAAGAAACAGGTGGACATGGCAGTCCTGGACATGGGTTGGTGCCCATGGTGGTGTTGGGCTGGAGGCTGGACTCAGCCTTAGAGATCCTTTGGCACTGAACTACTGCTGTGATTCTGTGCTAGCTCTGTTTGCACAGGGACACAAGTGCACAGGGACACATCTCTCCTCCATCTCCTGCAGCCTGCACTGACTTCATCTCATTAACCCATTCCAACAGCCACAGGGACACAAGTGCTGCACCAACACTTCCCCATCTCTCCTCCATCTCCTGCAGCCTGCACTGACTTCATCTCATTAACCCATTCCAACAGCCACAAAACTCCTGGCTAAATAAATATTGGGTTTCCAGAGCCTTTTATGAGCCTTTTCACTCCACTTCAAATGTTGTGGTGCAGAACCAGCATCAAAGAGCTAAACAGAACTTGTTACACATAACAACCCTTTAATCTCATCAACAGCCTTCAGCAGACACAGAGCTCAGCAAGGCCATGAGGTTATTCATGGCCAGGGCCCTGCTCAGGAAGGGTGATGCTGGGGATCAGGCAAGGATTGGGAAGCACAGACTCAGCTGCCAGCCCCTGCACAGGGCACTGGTGTGTTGTGATGGGTTCCCCTCCAAGCAGCAGCTTTCTCAGCCATGGATGCTGGTAAGAGCCAGCATTTTCTCACCTCAGACAGGGACTTAGGAGACTAATGTGACTAATGTCTGCAGAGAGCTCCCAGGCAGCTGGACAGCAGTGCTGGTGTGATGATTAATGCCACAGACTCATGTGGACCATAATGAGCAGGAAACCAAAGCATTGCACAAGAGGACATGTGAGGTTGTGCTGCTCCTGTCTCCAAGGGGGTTGGAGCTCCAACTCAGCTCCTTTCAGCTCCTTTCAGCTGACAGACAGCAAGAGAGGGCTACATGGTCTAGGACACTCCACAGCTCTTCATGTCTTCCTCAGGAAGGGTTGCTAGCAGCAAGCTCTAGAGAAGGCAGCAGAACACAAGGCAGCAGAACACAAGGCAGCAGAACAAGTTACTACAAAGCCCAGCCAAGGCTTGAATCACACTAAGGGTTCAAAGACAGTGAAGGACCACTAAGGCTCCCAGCAGGGTCAGCACTGGGGCTGTGACAGCATCTGCAGGGAAAGAACCTCTCTTGCAGGGATGAGAACTGTGCCACAATCAAGAACAGCTCCTGAGCCACGTCTGTGCTCTGCCAGGCTCAGCCTCCTGTTCCCAAGGCCAGAGGGTTTCAGTCAGCTGCTGCCAGGCTTGAGCTCTTCCCCCCTGCTTGGACAACCTCTTGTGTCTCCCAGCTGCAGACAGACCATGAGGCACCAAAGAGGCAAAGTGACCAACTCCATCCCATGGATGCAAAAGCAGCTGGTACCAGTGAAGCCTCTTCTCCTGTTCTGCCCTTTGGCAGAGAGAAAGATGCCACAGGACAAGGCATTAGAGCCTCAAAATAATGCAAGAGAGGTGGGATGCCTCCCCCTGCCTCTGTGTGTGCCTCCCCCTGCCTCTGTGTGTGCCTCCCCCTGCCTCTGTGGGTGCCTGCCTCTGTATGTGCCTCTCCCTACCTCTGTGTGTGCCTCTCCCTACCTCTGTGTGTGCCTCCCCCTGTCTCTGTGGGTGCCTGCCTCTGTCTCTGTGTGTGCCTCCCCCTCCCCCTGTCTCTGTGTGTGCCTCCCCCTGTCTCTGTGGGTGCCTCCCCCTGTCTCTGTGTGTGCCTCTCCCTACCTCTGTGTGTGCCTCCCCCTGTCTCTGTGGGTGCCTGCCTCTGTCTCTGTGTGTGCCTCCCCCTCCCCCTGTCTCTGTGTGTGCCTCCCCANTGCCTCCCCCTGTCTCTGTGTGTGCCTCCCCCTGTCTCTGTGGGTGCCTCCCCCTGTCTCTGTGTGTGCCTCTCCCTACCTCTGTGTGTGCCTCCCCCTGTCTCTGTGGGTGCTTCCTCCTGTCTCTGTGTGTGCCTCCCCCTGTCTCTGTGTGTGCCTCCCTCTGTATGTGCCTCCCCCTACCTCTGTGTGTGCCTCCCCCTGCCTCAGTGGGTGCCCTTCACAGCAGACTGCAAGTGCAGCCATGAGTGCAGCTGAGGAAGCTGTGAGCACAGCAGAGAGAGCCTTTGCAGCACCTCCCAGCAACGCCACGCTCCTGCCTGGCTCCAGGCTCAGTGAGGTGCAGCCAGAACACACATCCTCATCAGCATCACTTCCTTCCTGGGAAGGACAGAGATGTGGTACACCTCGCAAGGGAGGTGCAACAGAGCTTTAAATAACCACTCCAAACTTGCCTCCCAAAGCAACTGACAAGTCAGCTAATGCCAAGAAATCCCAGGCTCAGGCTGATAAAACAGGGCTGCCTTCTGCAGTTGTGCAGAAGGAATTAAGGAGTCATGTGGAAGAGTTCTTGGCACAGGAGGAGGGAGAGGGAATTCTCACTTCTGCTGTGCCTGAGGATGTCTGTTTCCAAAGAGCTGGGGGGGTTGCTGCTAGCAGAAGGAACTTGATTTGGTTAGGGTCAGAGGGGCTACAGCCCTCTGCAACAGGGGCAGCCGAGCACAGGGACTGGAGAGCTGAAGGCTTCACCTGAAGCACATTCTCCTGCTGGCTTGCTGCAAGGCTGGAGCAGGACTGCAGGGTTCAGAGCAGGTATCCACTCATGGCTAAGATGTTTCACCTCTCTGTGGCCAGTTAATTTAAAACAGGATTAATAATTCCTGCGTGATTAGGATTTTATGAGGCTTAATTAATTAAAGGTCATCAAATGCAATGAGAGCAGCACATGATGGATACCAGAGAACTGCAGGCTCCCAGCTTGGAAGCCAAGCTGTGGGGGAGATGGACAAGCAGTTCTGCAGAACCTCTGCCAACCTAAGCCAAATTGTGCTCTCTGCCCTCACCTCTCCTGTTCTTGGGCCCAGCCAGGTGCAGAGAATCTCCCCAAGATCATCTAGAGAGTCAAAAAGAAAACCCATGAAGATCCAGAGGAGGCCTTGAAGATGCTCAGAGGGCAGAAGCACCTCTTGGACAGGCTAAGAGAGTTGGGGCTGGCCAGCCTGGGGAAGAGAAGGCTCCAAGAAGACCTAAGGGCTGCATTTCAGTGTCTGAAGGGGACCTGCAGAAAGCCTGGGGAGGGACTGCACAGCAGGGCCTATGCTGATAGGACAAGGAGCAGTGGTTTGAAAGTGGAGCAGGGGAGATTTAGGTTGGACATCAGGAGGAAGTTCTGCACAGTGAGAGTGGTGAAACACTGGGACAGGTTGCCCAGGGATGTGGTTGAGGCTCCATCCCTGGAGACATTCAAGATCAGCCTTGCTGTGTCCCTGGGCAGCCTGCTCTGGTTGGAGGTGTCCCTGGTGAGCACAGGAGGGTTGCACAAGATGCCCTTTGAGGGTCCCTTCCAGCCCAATGCAATCTGTGAATCCACTGAAGGGTGGATTCACAACAGGCATGGCTGCAAAACAGGCAGTGAGCAGACTGGCTCCTGAGGGTTGATCCAGCAGCAGCCTGGTGGGATGGGCATGGGCACAGTGGGCATGGGGACATCGACAGCAGCGCCTGAGCACAAAGAGCTGGGCACAAGTATGGCTCCATCCAAACCAGTTCACTGCTCTCCAGGACCTTTAATTACTGAAAATGCAGCAAATCCCCTTAAATATGCCAAAGTGGGGTGGGCAGAAGGGGCTGCTCAGGATTGAAGGAGGATAAAGAGAATGAAATGCAAATCTGCCTGCAGTTTGGACTTATGACTAATACCTATCACAACAGAGCCATTTGGTAACAGGCTTCTGACGTTAAACTTGTCAATCCTGCCCACCTCTCAGAGCCTCTGCTCTGTGACATGCCTCTGCCAGCTCCTCCAGGTCTGCACAGCAGTCACTCAGGCAATGCTGCATCTTGCCAGCTTTGGGTCCTGCTGCCAGGAGTGGAGGCTTGAGAACCACAGAACCATAGAATCATTTTGGTTGGAAAAGACCTGTGAGGTCCAAGCACCAACCCAACATCACCACAGCCACCAAAGCATGGCCCCAGCTGCCATGTCCACATGGGGTTTTTTTGGACACCTCCAGGAATGGTGACCACCTGCAGCCAGAGCCCAATGTTTTTAGTGAGCTGAAGGCATCCCAAGGAACAGAAATCATTTGAGCTTTAAGAGGGAGTTGAAGAGGGACAGGGAGCTGCTGGAGAGAGTCCAAGGGAGGGCTATGAGGATGATGAGGGGACTGAAGCACTGCCTGGTGAGGAGAGGCNCCTGCTCTGGCAGGAGAGTTGGACTGGATGATATATTTGGGTCCTTTCCAACCCCTGACATCCTGTGAGCCTGTGAAATAAACCTTTAGGTAGCTGTAGACAGCAATGAAGTCCCCCCTCAGCCTCCTCTTTTTCACCTAACCATCCCCAGCTCCCTCACTCACTCATTCTCTAAGTCTACTTTTCTCAGCAGCCTGGATGTGGGCTGAAAGCACCTCATAAGATGTTGCAGTCAAGGAGAACACCTCAGCTTCCACTGCTCTGGCAGGGCAGTTGGACTTGATCTCTTTGGGTCCCTTTCAAGCCCTAACACCCTGGGATCATGTGAGCTTCAAGCCTATGGAATTTTCACTGGGAATGAGGATCCTAAACCCAGCATGGCACCCAGCATCCATCATAGAATCAAGCAGGCTGGAAGAGAGCTCCAAGCTCAGCCAGTCCAACCTAGCACCCAGCCCTGGCCAAGCAACCAGACCATGGCACTAAGTGCCCCAGCCAGGCTTGGCTTCAACACCTCCAGGCACAGCCACTCCACCACCTCCCTGGGCAGCCCATTCCAATGCCAATCACTCTCTCTGCCAACAACTTCCTCCTAACATCCAGCCTCGACCTGCCCTGGCACAGCTTGAGGCTGTGTCCCCTTGTTCTGTTGCTGCTTGCCTGGCAGCAGAGCCCCACCCCACCTGGCTACAGCCTCCCTTCAGGGAGCTGCCGACAGCAATGAGCTCTGCCCTGAGCCTCCTCTTCTGCAGGCTGCACACCTCCAGCTACCACCCTGCTGGGTGATGGATACATCCTGCTCTGTCTCCATCTCCTCAGAGGAACTGCAGCTCTGCCTGTGTCCTATTTAAAGAAGGTTGTTGGTTGGGAAAAGCTCCAAACCTCTTCACAGAGCACTTCTGGCTCAGTGAAGTTATCAGGAAGGACAAGAGTGCAACTGACAACCATAGACAAAAACCTGCCCTGAATAAAGCCATTCCCAACCCGTATCTGCTGGGGCTTGCTTGCGAGGCCAGGTAGTGCTGATCACTCAGGCATCCTGCTTCACTAAGAACCCCATCCAGGAAAAAAAAAAGAACCCAAACCCAAAGCTTCTTGTCCTGTGGATCTCTATAAATCCATTAGGCAGAGGATGAAAACTGCCTGGAGATTAGATTTCCATCTCCTCCCATCTCCGTACGCGACAGATGGGATTAGTAACCGAACAGACCACTGAAGGAAGGAGGGAGGATTAGCAGGGGGAAATAGAAAAGGTCAAATATCAGTGGCAGCTCTTTGGAAAAGAGACTTAGGGCAAATGGCAGAAGCTGCTTCAATCTATTTACTCCTGCAAATGAGAGCTGCAGAATATGAAAATGAAAGAACAATCTTCCTTTAATCTGCAGGGAGAGCAGGGCCGGGGCCGGATCAGAGCCGCTAACGAGCAGAGAGTTCTCCTGGAACAGGCTCTGACAACTCTAATCATCTCGTGGCCTGGGAAGCTTAGAATCCAATTGCAGCTCCAAGCTATTATTGCCCAAGTTTTAATCTCCATTCTTATGCAAACAACAGGAGGGAATGATCACAGTCTCACAGTCTCACAGTCTCACAGTCTCACAGTATCACCAAGATTGGAAGAGACCTCACAGATCACCAAGTCCAAGCTGTTACCACAGAGCTCAAGGCTAGACCATGGCACCAAGTGCCACGTCCAGTCCTGCCTTGAACAGCTCCAGGGACGGCGACTCCACCACCTCCCTGGGCAGCCCATTCCAGTGTCCAATGACTCTCTCAGTGCAGAACTTTCTCCTCACCTCAAGCCTAAATTTCCCCTGGCGTAGCTTGAGGCTGTGTCCTCTTGTTCTGGTGCTGGCTGCCTGAGAGAAGACAGCAACCTCCTCCTGGCCACAACCACCCCTCAGGTAGCTGTAGACAGCAATGAGGTCTGCCCTGAGCAGGTCCCTTCCAGCCCCTGACACTCTGTGATTCTGTTCAGTCTGGAGAGCAGAAGGCTCCCAGGTGACCTTATTGTGGCCTTGCAGGATCTGAAGGGAGCTACAAGAAAGCTGGGGAGGGACTTTTTAGGCTGTCAGGAAGTGGCAGGACTGGGGGGGAATGGAACAAAGCTGGAAATGGAGAGATTCAGCCTGGATGTTTGGAAGAAGTTCTCCACCATGAGGGTGGTGAGAGCCTGGAAGGAGTTGCCCAGGGAGGTGGTGGAAGCCTCATCCCTGGAGGTGTTTAAGGCCAGGCTGGAGGAGGCTGTGGCCAGCCTGATCTAATGTGAGGTGTCCCTGCCCATGGCAGGGGGGTTGGAAGTGGCTGCTCCTTGTGGTCCCTCCCAACCCTGAGACTTTGTGGTTCAGTGGTTCTGCTGACATCTGCACCTCTGTGTTTCCATGCACCACACGACAAAGTGCTTCCCACTGCTATCACTTCAAGAATGCCTACAGCAGTAAGCTGCTTCAGGGAAGCAAAACTTGTTTGGGGCAGACACGTGGAAGATGCCTCCAGGCTGTCAGCCCTGCTGCCTTCCACTTAGGCTAAATCATTTCAGCGGCACCAAAAGGAAATGAAAGATTACTTCATGCAATCAGCTTTTGGTCCATTTACAACCTTCTGCATTAATATTAAGATGCACACTCTGCCTTCTGGCCAGGCTGCTAAAAACACAGGGATTTAAGAGGCTCCAAAGTTATTGAAGACTCCTGCCCTCTGAACAGCTGCCTCAGAAGGTGAACCATTAGGTCTTGGCCTCCCATTCAGATCTGACTCTCAAACACATTTGCTGCTTGTTAGCAGATTAACAGATGAGACAGAGGGGAGTTAAACATAGCCAAGGTGTGAAAGGTAATTATGGGCTGCTGCATCAGCCCGGGAATGAGAAAAGCCAGCGTTAAGTGTCTGCTCCAGGAGGTGATATCTATCTTTACTGGAAGAAGGCATAGCTGAACCTGCTTGTATCTTAAGCATGCAGAATCTCAGTCTGTGCCTCCAGGTGAACACAGCTCGGCCTGGCTGTGCTCAGACAAACCACACTCCCCTCAAAGCCTCCCTGTCTGGAGAGTCAGGTCCTGCAGAGCTGCTGTCGGACACAAGAGCTGCACTTCAAGCCTGGCACAAACTGCAAACCCACAATGACTCCAAGGGGCTATAACTGAGGGGTTGTGTTGAAGGGGATGAAAAAGCCTAAGTGGTTGCTCTGCTTGCAAAGGAGCCCTGTGCAGATGCCATACAGCCTGATGTGTCCAGCCTGGGAAAGATCAAACCCCCTTCAATTTACAACCCTAGGATCATAGAATCAATCAAGGTTGGAAGGGA
>WAAF01018893.1:0-10563 GCA_013400475.1 Tricholaema leucomelas | reverse complement strand
TGTACAAAGAATTTGTGTGGGTTAACTGTACGTAAGTTTGGGGGAAATTCCCTTTGTATATATTAATAAATTATTTAATAACCTTCAAATCGGCCTCAGATCTCACCCAAACTCAAATTCAAACCCCTCCACAACAGTCCCCCAGTCATCCTCTCGGGTCTCTGTTGGATTCTTTCCAGCAGGTCCCTGACTCTCTTAATTTAGGAAGCCCAAAGCTGGACACAATACTCCAGGTGTGATCTCACTAGGTCAGAGTAGAGGGGGAGTGTTAAGGCAGTTAAGAACTGGGCTTTCCAAAGAAATCAGTGAGTCACTATCTTCTGCCAGGTGCATCCTTCTACCACACTACAGCACCACAGCAATTCTGTCCCTTGGTGTCTGGGTGGAGAGCCTAGTACCTCAAAATAAACACCACCAACAACAATATTTTGAGCATCACAGGGGAAGTATTTAAAGAGTGATCATTGGGAGGACACAACAGCTTAAGCTTGGAGAAATGGACTCTCTCTTTCAAATCCCAGCTGCAGGTCCATAATGCAGCTGGAGCTGTCATTTAATGAATGCATTGCAGGAAGAAATAACAAATGAGTTATTGTGGCACTTCTGAACAGATCATATATCAGTCAGTATCTAGATCAAGATGATTTTATCACTTTTTAGACCATTTGTAACAATAAATAGTTAGCAAGATAATAAAAGAAATAAAACCACACCGAATTGAATGCAAACTCTGGGAAACAAAAGAATAATCAAATTTAGCACCAGAGTGTCACCAAACAGTTATCTGATGCTTAAAGCATATTTGTAGAGTGCTTCTGTAATTCAGTTGAGTGTTTTTAAACACCTTTGTCTGCAATAACAAACACTTAACTGAAGGGAAAAGCAATAAGAAACATTTTGAACAAAAGAAGCTGGGATTTTGTAAACAGGAACACAATGAATTATTCTGATCATTGTTCTTTGTTTTCTTGAACACTTGAATATCCACAATCTGAAACGGAGCTCACCTCTTTATAGGCCATAACTGTTGCACAAATGAAGAAGTGGAAACAACCAACAGCAGGGAGAAGGACTCCCCTTGTCTGTTATTAGAATGGTGTCACACACACACAATGCTTTCCTCTAATGTGGAATAGTCAAGAGCAGTAGCAAACTTTTTCACTCACCTTAAATGCAGAGTTCAAAAGCTATGCAGAAACTTGCCACTTGTAATGGAAAGCCTTTTTTTGCCAGATGGGCCCCAGTGCCCTCGTTTCTGCAGAGGCACAGAGCGTGCAGCCACCTGATTCACTGGCATGCAGGAGTCTACAGCTGAGCGTCCCAGTGCTAAGACAAGAAGAGGAGACAAAACTGAAGTGCGCAGTGAGAAGCTGGGCTTGAGAAGAAAAGGACAAAGACTATGAGGTAGCATGCAGAAATTCCAGCATCTTTCTCCACTACAGAACACCAGACATCCCTTCCCTTACACACAGAGAAGCTGCAGGCACTGAACCAGCATTTTCTTCACTCAGATGTAAGGCGTCAGCCTAATGACCAAACCCTCTTGAAACAGAACCAGAGAATTCATGGCCTTAGTTTTCAGGTTCATCAACATTACAGATAAAAGAAGGTCTTGAGTGTAGCACTGGGGGCACTTTGTTAAGTTTTAAATCCAGTTGTTCAGGTTCCAGTCACCAGACTGCTGCTGAAATACAAAGTGCAAAGCAAGAGCATTCCTCATACAGAGTTCAGGTTTGGTGGAAGGAGGGGTGGGATATGATTTACAGCTGCTCCTGAGCTGGAAAGCAGAGAATCACAGAATCATTTCGGTTGTTAAAGATCTTTAAGATCATCAAGTCAGAGTATCAGAGTCTCACAGTATCATCAGGGTTGGAAGAGACCTCACAGATCATCAAGTCCAACCTTTTACCACAGAGCTCAAGGCTAGACCATGGCACCAAGTGCCACGTCCAATCCTGCCTTGAACAGCTCCAGAGATGGCAACTCCACCACCTCCCTGGGCAGCCCATTCCAGCAGCCAGTGACTCTCTCAGGGAAGAACTTTCTCCTCACCTCGAGCCTAAATTTCCCCTGGCGCAGCCTGAGGCTGTGTCCTCTCGTTCTGGCGCTGGCCGCCTGAGAGAAGAGAGCAACCTCCCCCTGGCCACAACCACCCCTCAGGTAGTTGTAGACAGCAATAAGGTCTCCCCTGAGCCTCCTCTTCTCCAGGCTAAACAATCCCAGCTCCCTCAGCCTCTCCTCGTAGGGCTGTGCTCGAGGCCTCTCACCAGCCTCGTTGCCCTTCTCTGGACACGCTCAAGCATCTCAATGTCCCTCTTAAACTGGGGGGCCCAGAACTGGACACAGTACTCAAGGTGTGGTCTAACCAGTGCAGAGTACAGGGGCAGAATGACCTCCCTGCTCCTGCTGGCCACACCATTCCTGATGCAGGCCAGGATGCCATTGGCTCTCTTGGCCACCTGGGCACACTGCTGGCTCATGTTCAGGCGGGTATCAATCAGCACCCCCAGATCCCTCTCTGTCTGGCTGCTCTCCAGCCACTCCGACCCCAGCCTGTATCTCTGCATGGGGTTGTTGTGGCCAAAGTGCAGCACCCTGCACTTGGAGCCATTGAATGCCATCCCATTGGACTCTGCCCATCTGTCCAGGCGGTCAAGGTCCCGCTGCAGAGCCCTTCTGCCCTCCAACCCAGCCACATCAGCCCCCAGCTTGGTGTCATCTGCAAACTTGCTGATGACTGACTCAATGCCCTCATCCAGATCATCTATGAAGATGTTAAAGAGGATGGGGCCCAGCACTGATCCCTGAGGGACACCACTAGTGACTGGCCGCCAGCTGGATGTGGCACCATTCACCACCACTCTCTGGGCTCGGCCCTCCAGCCAGTTCCTCACCCAGCACAGAGTGTTGCCATCCAAGCCGTGGGCTGACAGCTTAGCCAGCAGTTTGCTGTGGGGGACAGTGTCAAAGGCCTTGCTGAAGTCCAGATAGACCACATCCACAGGCCTCCCCACATCCACCAAGCGGGTCACCTGATCATAGAAGGAGATCAGGTTGGAGAGGCAGGATCTGCCCTTCCTAAATCCATGTTGGCTGGACCTGAGCCCTTTGCCATCCCTCAGGTGCGCTGTTATCACCCCCAAGATAACCTGCTCCATCAGTTTCCCTGGCACTGAGGTCAGGCTGACAGGTCTGTAGTTCCCAGGTTCCTCCATCCGACCCTTCTTGTGGATGGGGACCACGTTGGCCACTTTCCAGTCTCCTGGGACCTCTCCGGTGAGCCAGGACTGCTGGAAAATGATGGAGAGCGGCTTGGCCAGCTCAGCTGCCAGCTCTCTCAGCACCCTGGGATGGATCCCATCTGGTCCCATGGACTTGTGGGTGTCCAGATGGCTCAGCAGGTCCTGAACTAATTCTTCATGAATTTCCAGGGGAACACATTGTTCCCCGACCCCATCCCCCAGTTCAAGAGGCCACTTGCCTCCTCCTCCCTCCTTGCTGTTGAAAACTGAGGCGAAGAAGGCATTCAGGACTTCAGCCTTTTCTTCGTCATCAGTTATAGTGTTCCCCTCCTGGTCCAGTAAGCAGTGGAGGCTCTTCTTGCCCTTCTTTTTAGCATTGATAAATTTATAAAAGTGCTTTTTATTATCTTTCACAGAAGTGGCCAGCCTAAGCTCTAGCTGGGCCTTAGCCTCTCTAATTTTACTCCTGCATAGTCTGGCTACCTCCTTAAACACGTCAGGAGAAGCCTTCCCCTCCTTCCAAAGGCGATACACCCTCTTTTTTCCCCCAATTCCTTCAGGAGCTGTTTGCTCATCCAGGCTGGTCGCCTTCCCCGCCGGCTTGTCTTTCGGCACATGGGGACTGCCAGCTCCTGTGCCTTCAAGAGCTCCTGTTTAAAGTAGGTCCAACCATCCTGGACCCCCTTGTTCTTAAGTCCAACCAATCTCTGAGGCTGCTCGTAACCCATGGCTCTGAGCACCACATCTCTGCCTCTTTGAAATACCTCCAGGGGTGGGGATTCCATCACCTCCCTGGGCAGCCTGTACCAGTGTCTGAGAACCCTTTAAGCGGAGAAGGTTCTTCTAACATCCAACCTAAACCTCTGTAGTGCAACTTGAAGCCATTTCCTGAGGCCAGTGATCTCTACAGGCTACAGTTAGAAGTGGAGTAATCTGGTTAAAACACTGTGCTGGTTTGAAGCTAATTGAGTTATTTTAGTGAGAGAACTTAGATCACTGGTTGTAAAAAGAAAATAATGATGATTTCTATATCATTCATTGGTTTGCTGAATGGGATAAAAAGTCAAAACACAGAATCATAGAATCAACCAGGTTGAAAGAGATCTCCATGTTCATCCAATCCAACCTAGCACCCAGCCCTGTGCAATCAACTAGACCATGGCACTAAATGCCCCATCCACTCTTTTCTTGAACACCTCCAGGGACAGCAACTCCACCATCTACACCACTCCTTAGGCAACTCATTCCAGTGCCAATCACTCTTTCTGTGAAGAACTTCCTCCTAACATCCAGCCTATACCTCCCCTGGCACAACATAAACAATGTTGGAGCACGTTCTCCTGGGATGTTGTCCCATTGACTTCTCTGTCTGGACTCTGTGTCGCTTGATCTAATCACTTTCTTCTAACCTCAGCCTGCTCTGACATCTCGCCTCTAGTTCCAGCAATTAACACATAAGCTTTGTTCATGTATAGGTTTCTGAGCTAGAAGAAGGAGGAAACAGAGTGGGGAGGTTAGCCTTGAGCCCTTCTGGGCAGTTTGCTTTGTCCAGGAGGGAATCAGGAGCTCTGTATTATTTCTAACTTGTATATAATGGTAAATACTTGCATATATTGTATATATATGCTTGTAGATTGATCAGTGCTGTAAATATAGCTTCATCTTACCTCCAAAACTATCTGACTTAGTCTGGCCAACTTCAAGTAGTGTGTGTGTGGAGGCTGCTAATTCATTACAAACACAATTCAGGTCACAGAAGCACAGAATGAGAGAATTTGGAATGAAATTCTGGAGATCATCTAGTCCAGTCTCCTGCCAGGTTGCTTGTACTACACCTCAGTACTGCCAGATCTTCAGACAAATTGTCAGATAGGCAATGTAGCACATACCCAGGGCAGAGCTGCTGGATTGGAGACCACCAGGAAGTACTTAGTGAAAGATCTGGAGTGAAACATACCCAGGGAGATGAATAGCACAGAAAAGAGAGGCGGGAAATTAAAGCGATTAGAAGAGATGAAGAGAGGACAAATGTTTGTTCCTGATCTGTGCTGAAACTATGGGTATAGAGTAGGACATGACAAAAGAGTGTAGTTATCACTCTGCAGAAACACAAAGTAGCTCATTATTAATGAGAAGGCCTTGTCCCTGACAAATTCATAGAATCATAGAATGGTTTAGGTTGGAAGGGACCTCAAGGATCATCCAGCTCCAACCCCCTGCCATAGGCAGGGACACCTCCCACTAGAGCAGGCTGCTCAAGGCCTCATCCAGCCTGGCTTTAAACGCCTCCAGGGAGGAAGCATCCACAACCTCCCTGGGCAACCTGTGCCACTGTCTCACCACCCTCACTGTAAAGAACTTCCTCCTAACATCCAGTCTAAATCTCCCCTCCTCCAGCTTAAACCCATTCCCCCTCGTCCTGACATTCCCAGACCTTGTCAATAGTCCCTCCCCAGCCTTCCTGTAGGCTCCCTTCAGATACTGCAAGGCCACTCCAAGGTCTCCTGGAAGCCTTCTCTTCTCCAGGCTGTAGAGCCCAAACTCTCTCAGCCTGTCCTCACAGCAGAGCTGCTGCAGCCCTCTGAGCATCTTCGTGGCTCTCCTCTGGACCCGCTCCAGCAGTTCCATGTCCTTCTTGTGTTGGGGGCTCCAGAACTGCACACAGTACTCCAGGTGGGGTCTGAGGAGAGCAGAGTAAAGGGGGAGAATCCCCTCCCTTGCCCTGCTGGCCACACTGCTCTTGATGCAGCCCAGCACAGGGTTGCTGTCTGGGCTGCATGTGCACACTGCAGGCTCATGTTGAGCTTTTCGTCAACCCAGACCCCCAGGTCCTTTTCCTCAGGGCTGCTCTCAGCCATTCACCACCCAGCCTGTATCTGTGCCTGGGATTGCACCGACCCAGGTGCAGGACCTTACACTTGGCCTTGTTAAACGTCATGAGGTTGGCCTGGGCCCACCTCTCCAGCCTGTCCAGGTCCCTCTGGATGGCATCCCTGCCCTCCAGCAAGTCAGCTGTGCCACACAGCTTGGTGTCATCTGCAAACTTGCTGAGGGCAAGAAATTTAGAAATTGTTCTAAAAGACACATGGTGAAAGTGCAAAAATCTTACAACCATCAGAACTACCTGCCATGAAACTGGAAATTATTTTGAAGCATGATTTTTGACCTGCTTAACTTGGCAGGCAACATTTGGAATGGTTCAAGTGAAAAAGAAAACTACCCCAGTTTTCATGTTGCATTGGTAAGCTGTGGGGTATCAGTTATTTCAGAGTACTTTCTCTAGCCCTAACCTGACTTTTCACACATGAGCAGACTGGAACTTGTCCATGCTCTGAATATTGTCTCTAAATGGACATTGCTTCATTGTGAGTTTGCCTTACATGATGGAATGCAAGTGTAGCAAGCTTAAGGTATTTCTTAATTACATTTGACCTAGAAGATAGAAGTTGTGAACTGATGCACTTCTCCTATGGGGACAGGCTGGGAGAGTTAGGGCTGTTCAGCCTGGAAAAGTGAAGGCTCTGGGAAGAGCTTAGAACAGCCTTCCAGTACCTGAAAGGTGGCTAACAGAAAGGCAGGAAGGGACTTTTTGGAAGTGGTAGAATGAGAGGAAATGGATTGAATCTTGAGGAGGGGAGATTTAAGCTAGAGGCTAGGAAGAAGTTCTGGGCAGTGAGGGTAGGGAGACACTGGAACAGGTTGCCCAGGTTGATTATGAATGCCCCCCTCCCTGGTGGTGTTCAAGGCCAAGATGGAAGGGGTTTTGAGCAGCCTGGGCTAGTGGGAGGTGTCCCTGCCCATGGCAGGGGGTTGGAACTAGATGGTCATTAAGATCCATTCCAACCCAACCCATTCTATGAATCTGACATACCATAAAAGCCATCTGCTCTTCTACATCCCAGTTTACATCAGTGTGACTCGACATAGAGTGAACAGAGTACAGAGCATGGCAGGGACTCAAGTAAGTAGGTAATGGCTTTAATTCTAGAAACTTGGATTCTGGAGCAAGGAATTTGCATGTAGCTCTCTACAGATTTCCTTTGATTAACCTGGAAAAGAAAAATATTGCTGAGGAAGAAAGAGAGAAGTGTAGGGAAAGCAGCAGTTCCTAAATTATTTTAGATATGGAAAAGAAAATGTTACCTAAGCAGAAATGGTAGAGGAGCAGCAGCACACATGCAAATACTCACATCCCTCATTCAGGTTGCTGCTAAGTAGTAAATGTCTTAAATGTCCCGAGATGAAACCAAACTAGGAACAAACGAGTCTCTGGCATGCATTTTGGAGCATGGTCTCACACAACTTGCAAGCAATAGTGCTGATTAGAGAGTAACAAAGATCAATTAAAGAGTCTTCATGGCCTCTTTGGACCAGTTTTTAGAAACTCTTTGATTGCTCTTTTCCTTGTCACTCACTCAGAAGTGTCCCTGCTACAAGTCCTTATTTTCCAATGATGTTGGGGATGCAATGAAGCAAAGGTGGGTGACATACTCTGAATTTCACTTTGTGCTGCTACTGAAATCACCTCTACTTGAATGCATTTCATCCAACAGTCAGTTTGCTGCTATAACTAAGGTATACCACAGTTGGAAAAGCCAAGTGTGCTGGTTTGAGGCAAATTGGAATGTTCTAGTGAGAGGAGTTAGATTATAGGCTTAGTCTGCAGAGGACTTAGGTCTGCTTAGTCTGAAGAGGAGGAGGCTGAGAAGGGATCTGAGCAATGTCTATAAATGTCTGAGGGCTGAGGATCAGGAAGGAAGGGACAGGAACAGCCTGTGCTCACTTGTACCCTGGCACAGGACAAGGACACTTGGGAACTGCAGCACAGGAAGTTCCACCTCACCATGAGAAAGAATTTCTTGAGTGTAAAGGTCCCAGAGCCCTGGCACAGGCTGCCCAGAGAGGTTGTGGAGTCTCCTTCTCTGGAGCCTTTCCAGCTCTGCCTGGATGCGTTCCTGTGTGACCTGTGCTGGATTCTCTGGTCCTGCTGCGGCATGGGGGTTGGGCTGGAAGATCAATGGAGATCCCTTCCAATCCCTAACATCCTGTGAGTTTGGATTTGCACTGTTAAAATGTAGCTCTTTGACTTTGCTGAGGAGTGGGGGGTTTACTATGCTGGTTGCAAACAGAAACTGCCACATGCCATAATGCAGAAGCCATGGTGCCTCGATGGAAAGAGAACAAACTGCAGGACAGAAAAGTAAAATTTCTCAGAGTGATTATTTCTGTCAGCTAAAGTTTAACAGAAGCCAGCAGAAGTCCAGGCTAAAATGCTCTTAACATTTTAATATATGCCACAAGGAGCTGGAGGATTCTGTTCACTGCATCCTCTTCGTAACTGCCTCAACCTACTGTGTAACAGTATGTTAAATTGCCCCCTTGTAAAACTGTGACAATAAGAGAAATCAAAGGAGACTCTATTAGGAAGGGAAAGCATTTTTCCCACTTTTGGCAGCAGCTCTGTTCAACAGAGAGAAGGTTAAAAGGATCACCTGATAGATATTGCCTAGATCTAGTCCATACAGTTGAATATTGAAGTTGCTCGCTCAGATTTCTTTAGGTGAGACACAAACACAGAGGCTCACACTGCTGGGCTCATCAGTTCAGATGGAATCCTGACACTACACAGCCCTGTCCCAGCCATCACTGCACTGCTTAATCACTGCTGGCAGAAACAGGCAAGCAAACAAATCAGCTGCTGGAGTAATGTAATCTGATTGGAAACATTTGATATCATAATGCTGCTGACTTCCTAATCACAAATGGAACAATCTTCTCAAAATCATGAGAAACTGAACCTGAACCAGGGTCAGTTAAGCCATTTCTGAGTATAGGACATAAAAACATCTAAAATTTACTTTGTGAAGACTTTCAAAATGTGGTTTGGGAAAATAGAATCATAGAATCATGGAATGGTTTGGATTGGAAGGGACCTTAAAGATCATCTAGGTCCAATGGGGATTGTGTCCTTGCCATGGGCAAAGACACTTCCTACCGCACCAGGGTGCTCAAGGTCCTTGGAGCCTGCACAACTTCTCTGGGCAACCTGTTCCCACGCCTCTGGTCTTATCACATAATAACCCATTAATATCTGTAGCATTAAGTAGTTTTATGTCTGGCAATGAAAGACTTGGACAACTTCACTTAAAGAAGGCTAAAATGTGACCATAAGCAAGGATAACAAATAAACTTATCAGAAAGGTGAAACTTTCAGGGCACCTTCTCAAATTCATAGATTCACAGAATGGTTTGGATTGCAAGGGGACCTTGAAGAACATCTAATGCCAATCCCATCCCTTTAGCCCAGGCTGCTCAAAGCTTTATCCAGCCTGGCCTTGAACACCTCCAGAGAGGGGGCAGCCTCAACCTCCCTGGGCAACCTGTGAAAGTGTCTTATCACCCTCACCATCAAGAATTTCTTCCTCATCTCCAGTCTCAATCTTCCCTCTCTCAGCCCAAAGCCATTGCCCCTCATCCTGTCACTACAAGCCCTTGTCAAATATCTCTCCCATTTCCCTCTCCTCTCCAACTTACTTAGACTGGGAGCAGATCAATTCAAAACTTCAATGGATCTGGTTGCTTACAGTAGCAATTTGTTTCCAGTGGAGGAAGAACAATGTTGCTAAAGCAATTTGTATTATGACACATTGATAATTCTTTATTTATCACAAATAACTACTTTAATTGCTTGATTTGGTTTTCTTTGCCCATTTATCTTTACATTAAACCTTTCCATACTCTCAAATCACCTTAGAATCATAGAATCATAGAATCAACCAGTTTGGAAGATACCTTCAAGATTGTCCAGTCCAACTTATCCAGCCAAANGGCAGAAGAACCTCCCTTGTCCTGCTGCCCACACTGCTCCTGAGCCAGCCCAGGATGCCATTGGCTCTGCTGCCCACCTGGGCACACTACTGCCTCATCTTCAACTACTCTCTACCAGCACCCCCAGCTGCCTGTCTGCCTGGCTGCTCTCAGCCATTCTGTCCCAAGCCTCTAGTGCTGCTTGGGGTTGTTGTGGCCAAAGTGTAGAACCCTGCACTTGGCCTTCTTCAGTCTCATCCTGTTGGCCTCTGCCCACCCATCCAGCCTGGCCAGGTCCTTCTTCAGGGCTCTCCTACCCTCCAACAGATTCACACTTGCTCCTAGCTTGGTGTCATCTGCAAACTTACTGATGCTGGACTCAATCCTGTGGTCCAGAACATCAATAAAGACATTGAACAGGGCTGTGCCCAGCACTGATTCTTGGGGAACACCACTAGTCCCATCTGCCAACTCTCTGAGCCTGGCCCTCCAGACAGTTCTTGACCTATATCAG
>WAAF01018892.1:0-22517 GCA_013400475.1 Tricholaema leucomelas | reverse complement strand
CTGAGAGAGTCATTGGACACTGGAATGGGCTGCCCAGGGAGGTGGTGGAGTCGCCGTCCCTGGAGCTGTTCAAGGCAGGATTGGACGTGGCACTTGGTGCCATGGTCTAGCCTTGAGCTCTGTGGTAACAGGTTGGACTTGATGATCTGTGAGGTCTCTTCCAACCCTGATGATACTGTGAGACTGTGATACTGTGTGTGATACTTCTAAAACATAGATACAGATATAGGTATAGATACAGGTATATAGACATAAATACAGATATATAGATACAGATATCTAGATACAGATGTAGATATAGGTATAGATAGATATAGACATAGCTATAGATATAGGTATAGATAGTTTGTTGTTGCTGCTGGTTTGCAGACAAAACGTTTTTAGGTGTGAACAGTGGTAAATGCAGTCCATGCTTGTCACAACTCAAAATGACTGCAGCTGTCTCAGTTCGTGGCCACTTGATGTCACTACTGATCCACTCCAGAAGACTAGCAGATAGTTACAAGAGCAAAGCAAACGCCCTCCTTGCTTGGAGAAAGTGAAACCTTATTTTACATGTCATTATTGTTTACAAGAATTTAGCAGCTCATGTTGCCAAGTCAGCAGAGCATGCCTGTCACCTTGGCTGTAACTGTGGAGGGGCACATGCACAGAGCGTTTGTTTGCACTGCCACACAAGCTTCTCAGCATGAAGGAGACCTCAGGATCCAGGAGGAGAAACTGCAGATTTTAGAGTGATGGCACCGTGTCAAGGCCTCTGTGGAGCAGGACCACCTCTGTACAACCTGGAATCATGAGCTGGGGAAATGCAGGAAGCAGGCAGGTATGAGTGGTAAGACCCCAGGAGGCAGGTAAGTGTGGGTGCTAGAACCACAAGAGGCAGACAGGTGTGGGTGCTGAGATCCCAGAAGGCAGGTGTGGGTGCTGGGACCCTGTTCCATGCTTTCCTGGAGCTTGTGTTAATTTATCATAGAATCATAGAACGATCTGGATTGGAAGGGCCCTCCAAAGGTCATTCAGTCCAACTGCCTCTGCAGTAAGCAGAGGCATCCTCAACTAGATCAAATTGCCCTCTTCGCCACCCTCTCCACCACCCTCTTACCCTGCATCTTCTGTGGAAACAGTGCAGATCTGCTTATTTTCTTGGGGATAAAAGACTGACCCCATTGTAAAAAGCAGTGGAGACAAAGCACCTGCCATGTCACTGAAAATGAGGTCTCTATGGCTCTGTGCTGGACACAGGTGAGAAGTGCACCTGCTTCTGAAGCCTTTCAAGAAGGAAGTAGCAGAGATGAGTGGACAAAGAGATTCTTTTCTGTAGTATCTTTGCTCTGCCCTTGCTGGCATTCTCACAGATAAGAGGGGAGACAGTCTGATGGGAGTCAATGAAATGGGGCACTAGGGAGGGAAGATGGCATCAAGATGAGAGACTGGAGGTTTGTGGCAAGGAAGGGGAACTTAAGGAGCTTCTGGAACAATGACATAAAAACCATAATGAAACCAGGAATTAGCCTTGCTTGCCTGAGCCCTCGGGCAGCCCATACACATTTAAATGCTCCATACAGTGCTCTGGAGGGTCTGACACCTCTCACCAGCCCAACCACTGGAGTGCCCTGCTGCACACTGCCGGTCCAGCCTTCACCCCCTGAGTCCCACCTCGTGCCAGGGCTGCTCAGTGCTTCCCAGAAGGTCCTCTTTGCCATTCAGCATAGCTTTACTAAACTTCTGTCATTCAAGCTGAAAATTTCTGTTAGGTTTTCTGCCTCAAGCTGAAAAACAAGAGAACAAAACTGTTAATCTAATTCTAAGAAAGGAAATTGAAAGAGAAATCATATATACTCAGCAGAGACTTCTAGAGATTAGTAATTGGACTTTTCCAAGATTTATCCCCTTTAGGCAAAGAGGAGCCCCCAGGCCATTTAAAGACTGGGTGACAGCCTGGGAAGAGGAAGGAGAACAGGACCAGAGAGCTAGAGGGATGGAGAGCTGATTTTACACACAAGGTGGAATTAAGTTGGTATAGACAACCCAAAACTACTGCCTTTGAGCCCCTCTTTGTCACCTTGAAGTGTTTTGAGTGTAATTTTTGGAGTGGTTATCTTCCCCTTGTGAAGCAGTTTAGGGTGGTTCAGGTATTTGCAAAGGTGGAAGACTTCTGATCTCTGAGGTTCCTGAGCTCCAGTACAGGCTGCCGAGGAGCAGAGCATGGCCATAGAGCCTCCTTATTCAGAAGTTCTTTACAGTAAGGGTGGTGAGACACTGGCACAGGTTGCCCAGGGATGTTGTGGCTGCTCCCTCCCTAGAAGTGTTCAGGGCCAGGTTGGATGAAGCCTTGAGCGACCTGTTCTCTAGTGGGAGGTGTCCCTGCCTATGGCAGCAGGTTGGAACTGGATGATCTCCGAGGTCACTTCCAAACTAAACCATTCTGTGATTCTATGATTCTAATCAAGGACCTTGGTCCGGTGTGAATTATGTGAATTACATCATTTTGTTGAATTACTTGTAGTGACACAGCCAGACAGAGATAGTGACAAATAACACCCAGTTATCTAATGGACCTGTGGATCCAGCAGGGCTCAGCTGGGGCTGTCCCCATCACCAGCCTCTGCAGCAGCCTACCAGCTCACTGAGCTCACTGGAAATCTGAGAAACTCGTTGATTTCTGCTGGGAGGCTCATTTTCACTTAATTAGTCTGGCTTTTTGCCAGGGTAAAGATTTCCTCTCTGAAATTTCCAACCTGTTTCAATGAGAGATAAAGCAAAGAGGTCTTCTGCATGGCTCCTGTGTGCCTCCTATTTCCTTATGTGTGAAGTTGTGTTAATGCCATGGGGAAATGGCACAATGCGCAGAGGTGCATTCATGGCCTAGAACCGTAGAATCAGTCAGAGTTGGAAGGGATCACAAAGATCATCTAGTTCCAAACCCCCTGCCATGGGCAGGGAGAACCTCACACTACATCAGGCTGTCTAGAGCCTCGCCCAGCCTGGCCTTAAACACCTCCAGGAATGAGGCTTCCACCACCTCCCTCAGCAACCCATTCCAGGCTATCACCACCCTTACGCTGAAGAACTTCCTAACACCCAGCCTGAATCTCCCCATTACTGGCTTTGTTTCTAACTGGTTTCAGGAGGATTACTTGCAGAGTAAGAATCTGTTCAGCCTGAGGGAGGGAACCTGAGCCCTTGTTTTGAACCGAAGATGTAAACTTTGGGGCGAGGATCGTTTCAGTTTCTCAGAGGCTCAGTTTGACCCCTGCTCAAGCTAGGGGAAAAGGTGAGCAGCCTTTCCTATTCCAGAGAGCAGCCTATTGCAAGAAAGCCATTTACCAGTACAAACCAAGAGACTGAGTATCAAATTTAAATCATCAGCAGCACAGTTTCACAATCGTGCAGTGTATCAGCCTAGTGAAGCTGAATTTTCCTAACAACAAAGCAGGAAGGGAAGAAGCTCGCTGGAGATTTCTGAAACACATTGGTAGGATCCTTCCTACTCTGCCCTGGTGAGGCTTCATCTGGAGTATTGTGTCCAGTTCTGGGCCTCCCAGTTCAAGAAGGACAGAGAGCTGCTTGAGACGGTCCAGCACAGAGCTACAGAAACGATTAAGGAAGTTGAACGCACTCCTTATGAGGAAAGCCTGATAGAGCTGGGGCTGTGCTGCTTGGAGAGGAGGAGGCTAAGGGGTGGTCTCATTCATGTTTATAAGTATTTAAGGGGTGAGTGCCAGGAGGATGGAGCCAGCCTCTTCTCAGTGATGACCAGTGACAGGCCAAGGGGCAATGGGTGGAAGTTGAGGCATAGGAGGATCTATGTGAACCTGAGGAAGAATTTTTTGTCCTGTAAGGGTGACAAAGCACTGGAACAGGCTGCCCAGGGAGGTTGTGGAGTCTCCCTCTCTGGAGATACTCAAGAACCATCTGGATGTGTTCCAGTGCGATCTGATATAGGTGATCCTGCTCTGGCAGGGGGGCTGAACCAGATGGTCTTTCAAGGTCCCTTCCAGTGCCTGACATTCTGTGATTCTGTGATTCCTTCCCCACTCCCTCACCTATCAGATGATTTTCCCAATATCATA
Source organism: Tricholaema leucomelas (assembly GCA_013400475.1). NCBI lineage: Eukaryota > Metazoa > Chordata > Aves > Piciformes > Lybiidae > Tricholaema lacrymosa > Tricholaema leucomelas. The sequence continues at coordinate 18,444 of WAAF01018892.1, read as the reverse complement.
GTACCAGCTGCATGCTTTCTGCCTTCTTCCTTGGAAGTATTGCTTTGTCCAGTGGAAACTCGAATACATGTGGTAATATCTGAGAAGTACTCACCAGCAATGTTTGTGAGCATTATGCAAGATGCCAGATGATGATCTAAGGCCTGCCTATCAACCTCACAGCATCAGAGGGATGCATGGAGGCTAGCAAGATAGGGAAACCCTGTGGTCAAAAGCTTTTGCAGAGAGCAGTTTCTCCTCCCACTTGCAGATACCACACTTACATAGTTGTGGTGTGATAAATATGCTCTTTAGTGTGCAGACTAACAGAGCTCTGGAATACATCTGGGTTTAGGAGCTCTGGACCCTCTGACTTGTGCAAGGCAAGGTGAGAAGCATCCAGTGTGTGCGCTGCGGATGTTGAGTGGGTGCCTGCTGGGCTCAGTGCCATTCTGTTTGATCCCCATCCAGGTATTAATGCAACCTGCCACCTCTACAGCTGTAGGAGTTTGAAATAACAGTTTTCTATCATTAATGTGGATGACTATAGCTTGAATATTATATATAGGGAGGAAAAGGCCCCATTCCTGGAAACATTCAAAGTCAGGCTTGATGAAGCTCTGATCAACCTGATCTATTTTGGGGTATTGAGGTCTCTTCCTAAGCCATTCCATGATTCTATATCCCTGTAGGGATGCTGAACTGGATGCACTTTAAAGGTCCCTTCCAAGCCAGTGCATTCTATGATTCATTCTAAAAATTACTACCATAGGGAGAAAACTTAACAAAACAGGCTTCTGATGCCTTATAGGTTCTGTAGCCACTCACACATGTAAGAAAAGCATATAGGATATTCTCAAATGTGATTATACAAACATACCATAATGCCATGCATTCCCTCAGTACAGTGATTTTATGCTAAAAGGGGTCATTTATATAACACAGTGCTGAAGCCTTGATCTAAAGTCTTAATTCCCTTCTTTGGGCATATTAAAACTCCTCCTTGGGGACAAATTCTCTTTTCTCCCATGCTCTTGTTCTCCTATGCTACTCATGTCCTCAGAGAAGTCTCTTCAGTCTCAAAAGCTGAGGTCCTTCCTAAGAAAAGCAAAGTTAAAGACATGCTGTAGGCTTTACTTGTGGAGGTTTGGTGTAAGAAGACAGCAGTCCCTCAGGGGGAGAGGGACTGAGGTTGACTTTAACGATTTCCTTCACGTCGAAAGGAAAGTTTAAATAGATTTCTGTGCCCTGAATGTGAGAGCAGAAGAAGTTATTTCTGTTTAAGTAGGTGTTAGGAGGTAGGAAAGAGCGTCGTAATAACAACCTGTCTCGAGCTGTGGAAGTGAGATGTTGAATCTGTACCCAAACAAAGAGTGGACTTGAGTCACAAGAACACTTTGTATTTTTAGGGCAGCTTTCATCAGAGAATTCCAGAGTGTTTCACCAACCTGGAGAGCCAGAGGTAAATACACAGATTTACACCAAGCCCTGCTTTCATTGGTGGTGTTGTGGAGCCAAACAGTTAAGAAGTGCAGACCCGGGGGCTGTTTCAGTATGAGTAAGAGGACTGAATTTGGCCCCACATGCTTGACTTTCACATCTTTTTCCCTCTAAAGCAAGCTTTCATTCCACTCTATAGATGGGCAACGAGTGCACAGAGATCCCAGGGAGTTTGTCCAAAGTCACAAACTGAGGAAGTTAATGAAAAAGGACTCGAGAGTTTTGACTTTGTGCTCTAACCCCAAGGAAAACTTAATTTGGCACTAGCAGCTGCTTGATCTTTAGGGCTTCTGCATGAGCAGGGAGTAGTTTGCTTAATGAAATAATATCCCAGGCACGTATGAAGAGCAATTACTTGCTCTCATATAAACTCTCATGTATTCATCTAGGAAAAATGTTCATGACTCAGTCATCTGGGATGGTTCAAGCTACTCACCCTCCAGCATGAGGCGTAGGCATTACAGTGGTGAAGTTACAAAGGAAGACACATGACCTCAATTACTCACAAGGAGTCAAATTATGATCTCAGATACAGTGGTATAAATCCAGAGTCATTCCCCCCGAAGTAATTGGCATCATACTGTATTTCTTTAACACAGAGGGAATCAGAATGCAGTCTATAATCTCAGTATGCTTGTGGAGCTTTATTCAGAGAGAGGCTGTGCTCTCCAGCAGTGGATGTTTGCAATGGAGAAAAATAAAGTTGGAAAAGATACAAGTAATGGAATGTGCCAAGCTTCCCTGTAGCAAGAGCAACAAATTATTGCCTAGTTTTAACAGCATACTTAATAGTCATTTCACTTCCCCCCCTCCCTTTTCCTTTTTAAATGAGATTTTCTCCACTTTTCTAACAAACAATATAAATTAGCTGATGCACAGGAATGCTTCATAAGGACCTGTCCAGTTGGAGCCTATCTTCAATTCCTCATTTTTTGCTCTGGGTACCATAAGTGATAAGGAAGGGAACATTTAACTATTAAGGAAGATGAAGAAAATGATGAACTTACAATTTTACAGATGTGATTACGACCACAGATCTAGAATTGGGGACATTGCAAGTTCCAAGAAAAGAATGATTGATGTAACAACTGCAATGAGCTGTCCTGGTGGGACATCTGGAACCATATGAAACTGCTTCCATCAGTGCAGAACGAAGAACCTATGTCCTGAAGAGCAGGGACAGTAGGCTCAGCACAGCAGGAGACCTCACAGCAAAATGTTCTAAATGGACCACTGATAATTTCTGAACTTTCAGAACTCTGATACTGTCAACCTTACAGTTCCAGTACTTTGGAACTGATAGGTGAGGATCTTGTCCCCCTGAAGCTACGGAAACCCTGGCAGAAATGAATGGGGAATGGATTCAGTTTGTCAGAGGAAACACATCAGAGGCACCTTACAAGTTTTCAGCTCATCAGGCAACCCAGAGTTTGCACGAGTATGTATGTTTAGGACATTTTCTAAGCCTACAGAAGCAGTCTGTAGCTGCAGACCTTGTAGATTTAGGAGAGCAATACCTCTGTTACATGCATGAATGCAAAGTAGGTGTACTTACTTAAACATCAGTTCACAGGATCACAGGATGTTAAGGGTCGGAAGGGACCTCCAGAGATCATTGAATCCAACCCCCCTGACAGAGCAGGACCATACAATCTAGCGCAGGTCACACAAGAACACATCCAGACAGAGCTGGAAAGTCTCCAGAGAAGGAGGCTCCACGACCTCTCTGGGCAGCCTGTTCCAGTGCTCTGGGACCCTTACAGTAAAGAAGTTCTTCCTCATGTTGAAGTGAAACTTCCTGTGCTGCAGTTTGTACCCACTGCCCCTGTTCTAAGTGCTTCTGCAATAGAGGACAGCATGCTGTGTGCTGGAGCACAAGGCAGGGTCCAGGGCTATCCTTGGGGGACACTTGAGTGAAGGTGGTAAAGAAACTGTTTGCACTAGCACCACTGAAATACTGGAGCCTTCTGCTTCTTTTCAAAGGGAGGCATTGGGACATCTTGCAATGTTTTTGTGACAGATCCAAGAGCAGTAAGCCTTTCCCAGCACTAAGTAGAGCTGAAATGACAGCTTGCAGTTGCTTGCTGAGTGTGACAGCTCATCCTATCTGCATCAATCAAGACTTCTGCTGCAGGACTTCCACGTATCTGGTAACACTCCTGCTTTTCTGGTGGAGAGACAGTTAAAATTGGATCACAGAATCACAGAATGTCAGGGGCTGGGAGAGACCTCAAAAGCTCATCCTACTCAATCACACAGGAACACATCCAGGTGGGTTTTGAATATCTCCAGAGAGGAAGACCCCACAACCTTCCTGGGCAGCCTGTTCCAGTGTTCTGTCACCCTCACAGGGAAAAAAAATCCTCTTCATGTTTCCATGGAACTTCTGTGCCTCAACTCACCCACTGCCCCTTGTCCTGTCATTGGGCATCACCCAAGCAGAGCCTGACTCCAGCCTCCTGGCATTTACTCTTTACATATTTATAAACACTCATGAGGTGACTTCTCAGTTTCCTCTTTTCCAAGCTAAAGAGCCCCAGCTCCCTCAGGCTCTCCTCGTAAGAGAGATGTTCCATGGCTTGGTAGTGCAAAGAGATCAATAATCAGGAATTTTGATGGGAGATTCTCCTTAAGCCTGGACATGTTGCTGTTAACTTGTCACAGCAAAACTCCTCTCCATCTGAAAGCTAAAACACTTGAGTGAGCATTGCAGAGCTGCAGCTCAGCACCTCAAACAGTGTTTTCCCCATACTGGATGAACAGAGAAATACTTGATTGGGACTTATTTAATGTACCAGAGTCAGCAGGTGAAGGTAATTCAGAACTGCTGAGGACAAATCACCACATGTAAGGTTAAGGCAATTACTCCAGGGAGGGGAAAATGCCACATAACAGCATGGTTATCTCCTCATACATCCTCTCTTCTCTTTGCATAATATTCCAGTCCTGTGGGCCCCTGCCAGCAAAATAAAGCAGTGACCCTTAGACCTGTGGGCTCGTTGCTATTGATTTCTAAAATACCCCCAGCCAGGTGTGTTAAATGTGTTATTCCACTGCAAGAAAGGGTTGCTGGGCACGCAAGTGGTGGTGTTATTATGCTACATTATGCATTTTGCCATTGGAATGGGCTGCCCAGGGAGGTGGTGGAGTCACCATCCCTGGAGGTGTTCAAGAAAAGACTGAATGAGGCACTTAGTGCCATGGTCTAGTTGACTGGATAGGGCTGGGTGCTAGGTTGGACTGGATGATCTTGGAAGTCTCTTCCAACCTGGTTGATTCTATTCTATTCTATTCTACCTGAGTTAGCCACAGAGGCATCTTCAAAATGTCTCCTGCTTTTTGGGGCATTTCCACCCCTTTGTGGAAAGCCATCTGGAAATAAATGTAGCTGGTCTAATGTATATAATGAGTTTAATGTGCTGTTCTTCCACATTAAGGGGGAACAAAAATCTAATGGGATGATTGAGTGGGGGCAAAGTTCTGCAGGAAATTCCTCTGTAATACACGATTGAATTGTTGTTTTTCTGTTAGGGCAGCCAAAACATTCGGTGTCCTCGACAATACAGGATGTGTGCCGGAGCTGTTTCGCCACTAAGCTAGGCACGCTGCAGCTGGCCACGTGCCCAGCTACTTGAGCATTCCCACTCCAATGATTTATTTATTTTCCAAGGGGGAAAAAACTACCTAAGTTCAGCAGAACTCAACAGATTTCTTTCAGTCCAGACGACGGAGCTGGGTGCCTGGCTGCCAAAGGAATGAAATCTCAGGAATCCAGAGGCATTTGCAGCAAAGCTGAGATTTGCCTAATGAATGCCTCAAAGCTTTTGCTCATGGAACTCTTGACTCTTTTCTCAACAGGAGCTGAGCACCTAAACTACCTATGTCTCAAGTCTGCGTTCAAGCCCCTGAATATCCTGGTTTTCAAAAACAGAATAGAATAGAATCAACCAGGTTGGAAGAGACCTCCAAGATCATCCAGTCCAACCTAGCACCCAGCCCAGTCAACTAGACCATGTCACTAAGTGCCTCATCCAGTCCTCTCTTGAACACCCCCAGGGATGGTGACTCCACCACCTCCCTGGGCAGCCCATTCCAATGCCAATCACTCTCTCTGGCAACAACTTCCTCCTAACATCCAGCCTGTACTCCCCCCAGCACAACTTGAGACTGTGTCCCCTTGTTCTGTTGCTGGTTGCATGGCAGAAGAGACCAACCCCCACCTGGCTACAACCTCCCTTCAGGTAGTTGTAGAGAGCAATGAGGTCTGCCCTGAGCCTCCTCTTCTCCAGGCTAAACAACCCCAGCTCCCTCAGCCTCTCCTCATAGGGTTTGTGTTCCAGGCCCCTCACCAGCTTTGTTGCCCTTCTCTGGACACGTTCCAGCACCTCAACATCTCTCTTGAATTGAGGAGCCCAGAACTGGACACAGTACTCAAGGTGTGGCCTGACCAGTGTTGAGTACAGGGGAAGAAGAACCTCCCTCGTCCTACTGGCCACACTGTTCCTGATACAGGCCAGGATGCCATTGGCTCTCTTGGCCACCTGGGCACACTGCTGGCTCATCTTCAGCCTACTATCCACCAGTACCCCCAGGTCCCTTTCCTCCTGGCTGCTCTCAGCCACTCTGTCCCCAGCCTGTAGCGTTGCTTGGGGTTGTTGTGGCCAAAGTGCAGAACCCTGCACTTGGCCTTGTTAAATCTCATCCCATTGGCCTCTGCCCACCCATCCAGCCTGTCCAGGTCCCTCTGCAGGGCTCTCCTACCTTCCAACAGATCAACACCTGCTCCTAGCTTGGTGTCATCTGCAAAGTTACTGATGCTGTGAGCACCTAAGCTGGGAGAACACAGCACGTGTGAAAAATCATAAGATTTATTTATTAGCCTAAATAGGGCCCTAGGAGCCTGACTTTAAATGCCTTTTAAAACCTAAGGCAAGCAAGGCCGCAATGATGCTCAGAGGGCTGGAGCAGCACTTCTATGAGGACAAACTACAACAGTTGGGGCTCTGCAGCCTGGAGAAGAGAAGGCTTCAAGGAGACCTTGTAGTAGCCTCCCAGTATCTGAAGGGGGCTGCAGAAGAGCTGAGGAAGGACTATTGACAAGGTCTTGTAATGACAAGGCAAGTAATGGGTTTAAACTGTGAGAGGGGAGATTTAAACTAGATGTTAGGAAGAAGTTCTTTGCAGTGAGGGTGGTGAGACACTGGCACAGGTTGCCCAGGGAGGTTGTGGCTGCTCCCTCCCTGGAGGTGTTCAAGGCCAGGTTGGATGAGGCCTTGAGCAACCTGTTCTAGTGAGAGATATCCCTGCCTATGGCAGGGAGTTGGAACTGGATGATCTTTGAGGTCCCTTCCAACCTAAACCACTCTATGATTCTTTAGTACTTTTACCCATTCAAATTGCACAGAACAAGATGTTTTACAAACCTCACAGGAGATAGATTTAGACTGGATACTGGAAAGAAATTCTTTACAATGAGGATGGTGAGACTCTGGAACAGATTGCCTGGAGAAGTTGTTGATGCCCCCTCCCTGGAAGTGTTCAAGACAAAGTGGGATGGGGCTTTGAGCAACCTGGACTAGTCAAAGGTGTCCCTGCTTGTGGTAGGGGAGGGTGGGAACTGGAGGATCTTTAGGCTCCCTTCCAACGCCAGCCATTCTGTGAGTCTATGATAAGATGTGAAGCTAAACACTTGCAGCATGGATGTTACGACAGCATTTTAAACACACTGAAGAACTGATATATTCTGAGCTGGTAGTTCAAGCTCCCTCCACCCTTCCCCCCCCAAAAAAAAAACCAAACAACCAACTATGGTTGTTGTGATATGTCAGAGGAAGGAAGCAAATAATTGGAATGGTTTTTCTGGAAAGTCATTGTGTATTTGGGACATTTACTTTGCATTCCCAGGGGTTACAGCTATAAAATGTGTCAAATTATTGCCACACATCACAAGAATATGCCAGTGGTTTTGAGATACCCTGGAAACCCATAGGAAAGTGAGTATGTATCTATAAGAATGGAGGAGGAGAACTCCAGATTTTTTGAACTGTAGCTTGGGAAAAAGTGATGTATGTTACTATAGCCACCTAACCTTGTCCACAAGACCTCAAGGCTCATTTTCCATAGCAGTAGATTCTCTTCCCTTCCATCTTCTTAAGAGGGGATGGCAGTTGGTTCTTCCTTCTGTGAATAAAGATTTTGACACCCTCCCCCCCCCCAAAAAAAAATTAGTCCTGGGTCAAATTAGTCATACAGTTGCAGCTGGAACTGGTTTACAACACTGTGGAGGATATCCAGATACTCTACCAAATATTTAGGGCACTTGGCCAAGGTGTGGGAGATGCAGGTTGAGATATCTCTGAGAAAGTTGATTTGAATTCACCTCTGGGAGGTAAACAGCATCTTCCTATACAGAGTGAGAGAGAATGATTCGAGCAGCCTGAGGTTTGAATGGGTACCTCTCTCACTTGAGCTGTGTGGCCTTCTGGAGCACCCAAGATTCAGGGAAGCTGAGTTGTGGTACTGAACAAAGCAGGAGACTCGATTTGACCTCTCAGCCTAAACTAGACCTCTTTCTCACTCAGTCATTATATGTTTCAGCCCTGTAGAGGCAAAGTAGGGCTCATCTTCTCCCTGTCCCTCTCTCAGTGAAGCCAAAGTTTGATTTCTGTGTTTGGTTTTCCATTAATCCTCCTTACACTGAAACTCAGAGCTCATCTACCACTGAGCCAGGATCCTTACTCATCCTGGCAGAGATCAGGTTCTGACCTCTGGGACACTAAATAAAAGCAAAGAGAGGGTAATATTTATTGGCTTTGTTTGTAACAGAAAATGAAAGGCACCCAAGTGGGTAAAACTGGAATGACTAAGTACCTGCTCTGCACACAGAAAAGGCTTGGCCTTTCCTCGTGACAGCATTTCATTACGTGTGCCCCGCAGCCTCGCTCCTCAACTTCATCCCGAGTCAAACAGCTCAGCAGGTTAACCCACACGTTTTGTGCAGGATCCTGAGGCCAGCCAAGTGTTTATCATCCTCAAGGAATCTAGTCTGTAGAGGTTTGATTAACTTTTTTCATACACACATAAACAGATTCAAGATGTTCTCCTCCAGCCAGTGGATAAAAGTTTCTCCTGATATCTCAGTTCCCCATCAGAAAAACGGCAGAGCCCAACGTGCCAAGATTCTCCCCAAGGCGTAATTGCCATCATCTGTGTTTACTAATGCAGGCTTGCAGGCATCCTGAAAAACATGGACAGTGTCCTTTCCCAGCACAAACTCTGAAGTCTGGCTAGTCTCAGGTTTGAACTGCTTCTTAAGAACACCTACACCCAGGATGCCTCTCATCTAAGACCAGAAGATCCCATTCACCTTGCAGGAGCAACATTAGTCAACTTCAATCAGTGGCCCAGCCTCTCAAAAGCAAGAACCACAGAATCACAGAACTTTAGAGGTTGGAAGGGACCTCCAGAGATCGAGTCCAACCCACATCTCAGAGAAGGATCTCCTAGGATAGTCTGCACAGGAACGCATCCAGGTGGGTTTTCAAAGTCTCCAGAGAAGGAGACTCCACAACCTCTCTGGGCAGCCTGTTCCAGGGCGCTGTCACTCTCACTGTAAAGAAGTTTCTCCTCACGTTGAGCTGAAACCTTCTCCGTTCCAGTTTGTAGCTGTTGCTCCTTGTCTTACTGCTGTGCACCACTGAAAAGAGCTTGGCCCCAGCCATTTGACACCCACCCCTCAGGTATTTGTACACATTGATCAGATTTGCTCTCAGTCTTCTCTTCTCCAAACTAAGCAGCCCCAGGTTTCTCAGAGTGTTAGACCTGCGATTCCAGTTTGGACAAGTACAGAGCATGACTTAAATCTTCTTGGTTCACTGAGTCTTCTCTTTCCCTCCTAAGGTACCAAATCATGCTGTCAGACACCACACAACTGCTGATACAGTTTTGCACAGTTAGTGCCACGTTCTTTAGCGGATCCTCATTTGCTATACAAGAAGGACTACAGCATCACTGAAACCTCATCAGAGGATCAAGCCTTAGACATCCATGCATGGCTCCCATGGCATCGTAGACCTGCCTCTCCTTTCCTCCAAAGCAGAGAGCAGGCTATTTGTCCACATCCAGTCCAATCAAACTAACAGTCTCTGAGTGATGTCATTGATCTTAAATGAAGAAAAGATTATTTGGTGTAGGATTCAAAGAAGCAAAAAATGTCCACCCTTCCTTGCCAAACCCCAAGTACTTAAATTGAATGCAACTGGACAAAACCCCCAACAAAACAAAACAACAACAACAACCCAGAATATTTCAATTATCTGGGATCTCAGCCTAGTTACTGAGAAATCAAGCTGCAGAAAGTTGCAAAGAGAGTACATCTTAGCATATCCTTGGTCCTATTGCTACAGCCTTGCCCTTATGTCAGTGTTCTAAGAGTACATGAGGTCATCAGTTGCCCAATTGCCTTTTAATTCTTTGTGTGAGCAGATGTCTACCTATACAGGCTGCTATACCCTGTCTGTACTGTCTCACTTGCAGTCTAACTACCAGCTGTATCTCAAGCAGACAAGATGTGCATCCAGGTTCAGCCTCCTTCCTTTTTAGTTTTCTCCTTCTAATTTTCATGCATGCACATCCACACTTCAGATACACCAAATTCTGTCAGGTTTTAAACTTTCCTTGACCACAGAGAATTGTGCAAAGAAGAAGTCTTACTTCTGAAAGCCTGGAACATGTCAAATGGGCTGCCCAGGCAGGTGGTGGAGTCGCCGTCCCTGGAGCTGTTCAAGGCAGGATTGGACGTGGCACTTGGTGCCATGGTCTAGCCTTGAGCTCTGTGGTAAAGGGTTGGACTTGATGATCTATGAGGTCTCTTCCAACCCTGATGATACTGTGAGACTGTGATTTCTCTTTGCAACTTTTTACTGACCTGTCTTTGTTGTAATAAAATAAATGCCAGAATAATACAACATGCCTTTGTAGCCAAGAGAGCAAATGACATCCTGGGGTGCATCAGGAAAAGTGTGGCCAGCAGGGATAGGGAGGTTCTTCTCCCCCTCTACTCTGCCCTGGTGAGACCACACCTGGAACACTCAGTTCAGTTTTGGGCTCCCCAGTTCAGGAGAGACAGGGACCTGCTGGAGAGAGGATGACTGGGGGACTTGAGCATCTCCCCTGTGCAGAGAGACTGAGAGCCCTGGGGCTGTTTAGTCTGGAGAAGACTGAGAGGAGATCTGATCAACATGTACAAATATCTGAGGGATGAGTGTCAAGTGGCTGCAGCCAATCTCCTTTCAGTGGTGCACAGCAATGAGACAAGGAGCAACAGCTGCAAACTGGAACACAGAAGGTTTCAGCTCAACATGAGGAGAAACTTCCTTAGAATGAGGGTGACAGAGCCCTAGAATAGGCTGCCCGGAGAGGTTGTGGAATCTCCTTCTCTGGAGACTTTGAAAATCCACATGGATGCATTCCTGTGCAGACTATTCTAGAGGATCCTGCCTTGGCAGGTGGGTTGGACTCAATGATCTCCAGAGGTCCCTTCCAACCTCTAAAGTTCTGTGATTCTGTAATTTGGAGCTCTGTGTAGCATGTGGACAGCTTTCCAGAGCAGTCTGGGAAAGGAGCTTGTTCCCTGATTGCTACAGCTATACAATGTTAATAAGTGTCATTATCAATTTCCTTCATTAAGCAAAATAATATGAATCCTTCCCTCATGGCTTTGTACAGTAACTTCTCCCTGTGGCATGCTGGCAAGAATCATACATCTCATTATGGGACACGTGCTTTAATGTGTTTTAATGTCATGTTTCCCTTTAATTGTATTATATCATAACCCTGCTCTAGAAATAACACCATTTAAAGTTTCCTTTCAAAACACAGATCAATCAAAGAGACAGGCAATTATTTCATTATCCTTAAGAAGCTGGTAACATAATGAAAGGAATGTTAAAAATAAACTAAGGGGATGCACTTGATTGAGAGAATAGATCAGTCCTAGTGACTTTTCTCACAGAGTAGAACATTATTCAGGCTTCAGTTTTCACAGCTTGGAGTATATTATGGGTTCTCTGTTTCTAATAATTGACTGGGGAAGCCTTTCTTCAATAGTAAACTGAGAATTAAATCAGCAGTGGTTATATCTGCATAGAAGCAAACACTCAGGGCTAAAAGCTGGAAGTTCTGCAGATCAGACCTCGTTAGATGGTTTTTTGGGTTAACTGAGTCCTCTCCAGCCTGGCTTGGAGAAGACTGCTGTCTTGGGAATGCCATTCCTGCCAACAGGTCCCTGTCAGCCTCAGCCCTGTGGCTTAACAGCAGGTCTCAGAATCAGAGAATGGTCTGGGTTGGACTACATGACCTTTGGAGGTCCCTTCTAACTGTAGCGGTTCAGGAGCTTTCCTCCCACCACAAGATTCACCAGACTAACTCAGCTGGCTGGTAGTTAAGGATGAAACTGTATTTTACAGCACAGCACAAGTTTACAAGCATATATACAGAATATATACAGATATTTACAACTATATACAATTATATACAAGTTAAAAGCAATACAGAAATTCAAAACCCCTCCTGAACAGCAGAACCACCTAGGAGGTCTCCAAACTAACTCCTCTCCTTCTTCCCACCCTCTCCCTTATCCTGGAAGGCTTTTGTGCAGGGGTGAGATGCCAGGTAAGAGATTAGAAGGAGAACGATTAGATTGAGTCATGCAGGTCCAGGCAAAGGAGTTAATGAAGCAGGCTGCAGCCAGACAGAGACTGAAAATCTTTGTTTATGTTTTGGCTTTTTATGTATCTATAAGCAAGACCAATGGGTAGTATAGATATCACTATTGTTTTCTTTTCACAGCCAGGGATCTAATTTCTCTCATTAAAATATTCCAGTTAGCTTCAAACCAGCACACCAGCCCCCTCTGTAGTGAGCAGGAGCATCCTCAACTAGATCAGGTAGCCCAGAACCCTGCCGAGGTTGAGATAGAATAGAATGGAATCAACCAGGTTGGAAGAGACCTCCATGATCATCCACTCCAACCTAGCACCCAGCCTTAGCCAGTCAACCAGACCATGGCACTAAGTGCCTCATCCAGGCTTTTCCTGAACACCCCCAGGGACGGTGACTCCGCCACCTCCCTGGGCAGCCCATTCCAATGCCAATCACTCTCTCTGTGAAGAACTTCCTCCTAACATCCAGCCTGTACTTCCCCCAGCACAACTTGAGACTGTGTCCCCTTGTCCTGTTGCTGGTTGCCTGGGAGAAGAGACCAACCCCCACCTGGCTACAGCCTCCCTTCAGGTAGTTGTGGACAGCAATGAGGTCTGCCCTGAGCCTCCTCTTCTCCAGGCTAAACACCCCCAGCTCCCTCAGCCTCTCCTCATAGGATTTGTGATGGCATTGCCTGTGGCTGTAATCAGTTCCTATCAGTAAGTCTCTGGCCTTTCAGCATGGCTTGGGAGGCAGTTTGAGGTGTAACAAAAAATGGAGGTTGCAGTGGACAAAGCCCTGCTGGGATGATTACCCTGTGGTTGTGCAACTGGGCAAGAAAGAAGGGGCCCTGCCATGAGCATGGGTATACACGACTCCAGATACTCCAACAATGGAAGTGCTCCTCCCTGTTCTGCAGGACACAGCATCTGTCTCTTTTGAAGAGAGTGAGTGAGGTTCCTTTCCCAAGGAACCTCTCTGAAGGAGATTTTGCAGAGCTTCATTTATAAGCCTCACTTTGATTGTTTTTTTTGGGTTTTCTTTTTGCAGCTTCCTGTAACACTGGAACCTTTGAGAAGCTCAGATACAGAGGAAAGAAGCAACGGGGAAAGGCATGAGAGAAGAACTTTTGTAACAGAAAAACTCTCCCAAAACACTGTAAAGAGAAAATTCTAGGCAGGTAGGAAATGGATCATGGAAGGAATTTGTCTCTCCTTGGTCCCCTATCTGGATCTTTTCTGAACATTAAGCCAAACTTCATAGTGTCTGGCAACCTGCTTGCAGAAGGCAGATATCTTTAGTGAGCTTTAAGGAACACAGGCTGTGTAACAATGGTGCCAGATGGATTCTGCAGCACAGAAGCCAAAGTTTGAAAGGATCAGAAAGAGCAAACTTCATATTTCACAGGTGGAGCAAGATGGCTGAAGCAGAGACTTACCTCTCCTCTAGGCTGCCTTCCTCAGTGAAAGGATAAGCCGAGATGAGCAAGGAGCAATCTCAATTTATCCCCTGCTCCCTCAAGCACACCAAGTGAGCTTAATTGCTGCCCATGTGCTCTCTATCCAGCAAACATCCAGGCCAATATGAACAAGCTGTGCTGGAAGTATTTGTCTGGACATCAGTTCTGCCCGTGTGGCCATTTCCACCAGCATAACGCTCTCAGACAGATGCGGCTTTTCTCCTCACAGCAGAACTGTGCTCTGAGTCTCATTTCAGACACTGGAATGAGCTGCCCAGGGAGGTGATGGAGTCACCAACCCTGAATGTGTTTAAGGGTGGTTTGGATGTGCTGCTTTGCTTAGGGATATGGTTTAAGTTGAATCTTGTAGAATAGGGTTATAAGTTGGACTTGGTCATCCTGAAGGGCTGTGTCAACCTGGATGTTTCTGTGTTTCTGTGATTGTTCCTGCCATTGGTTGGACCTGGACTTGAACTGACTTATTTCATCCTACCAATACTGCTTATGTCAAAGAATATGAAATAAATTGCAGTATCTCCAGGGATATTTATTTTTGTAGAATAAAATGTGCCAGTCGTTGAGACAGCTGTAAGAATAGATGCATATTACATGCATTTTTATGTGGTTTCTAAGTTGCCTGGATTTTTTGGGGGGCTCCTATTGCTCCCATTTCCCTAAGCAAGGCAAATAGTGGCCATGACACCAGGGAACAGACAAGAGGCTGGGTACAAAGGCTCCATCCTGCTTTCTGTTAGCAGCAACACTGAGCTGGGTCCTAACTTTTAGCCACAGTATGCTGCATGGCATCACTGCATCCCAGCACAGCACCATTGTTGGTTTAACTGCTTTCTCAGTCCATATAACCAGTTCAGCCTGCTTGAGGTGTATGCATTAGTGTTAATTAAAGCAGACTCTCTTGTGTCACCAGTACAGGCTGGGAGGTGATCTGCTGGAGAGCAGCCCTGTGGAGAGGGACGTGGGAGTGCTGGTGGATAACATCCATGGGATAGCAATGTGCCTTTGTGGCCAAGAGAGCCAATGGGATCCTGAGGCGTATTTAAGAAGAGTGTGTGCAGCAGATCAAGGGAGGCTCTCCTCCACCTCTACTCTGCCCTGATGAGACCTCATCTTGAGTACTGCATTCAGTTTTGGGCTCCCCAGTTTAAGAGGGATAGGGATCTGCTGGAGAAGGTCCAGCAAAGGGCTATGAAGATGATTATGGGACTGGAGCACTGTCTGATGAGGAGAGGCTGAGGGACCTGAGGCTTTTTATTCTGGAGAAGACTGAGATGGGATGTAATAATGTTTATAACTAACATTATAGCGGTGGTGGGGGATAGGCTCTGCTCACTTGCTCCCTGGGAGAAGACAAGGAGCAATGGATGTTAGCTGCAGGACAGGAGGTTCCACCTCAACACAAGGGGGAACTTCTTGACTGTAAGAGTCGCAGAGCACTGGCACAGGCTGCCCAGAGAGGTTGTGGAGTCTCCTTCTCTGGAGCCTTTCAAGGCCTGTCTGGATGTGTTCCTCTGTGACCTGAGATAGATCATATGGTCCTGCTCTGGCAGGGGGGGTTGGACTCGATGATCTCTTTGGGTCCTTTCCAACCCCTACCATCCTGTGATCCTGTAATCCTGTGTCTTATATTTGCCAACACAAACTCTCTGCCTGACCCTTTCCGTCCTTTTGTAGCTGTCCCTTTCTCTCAAGGAGGCCTTGCTGTGGCAATGTTCAAACTGTCCATTTTCTAACACAAAAATACTGTAAGGTTTCAAAAACTTAGCGTGGAAGATACATTTCTAAGTCGTGTTTCTTGCCAGAGGAGTAGTGAACACGAAATCTTGGCTGTAGACAGTGGTAGACTAGGGATTTGGTAGTTAACCAGTAAAAATATTAGAACAGGCAAAGTCTGTCATCACATAAGAGACAGCTTTCAACTTTACTAAATGTCTTTCTACTTACAAAGTTAATGGAAACCAGTCACAATGATAAAATCTGTGACTGTCTTAAATAGAAAGAATTCTTGGTTCCTTGTGGTAGAAAGAAGACTGGAATCTAAATTCTTGGGCTTTCCTTCCTCGTTTTTTTAATTCCTTTCATTTGATTAAAAGAAAGCTTTAAAAATGAACAGTCACATGCAGGAAGGAAAGAAAAAAGTCAAAAGAAAGAGCAAAATAAAAACCCAGCCCTTAAAAAAAAAATATAAAAATACCCAAACCTTGCAATCATGAGAAACTTAACAGCCCCAAAACATGTGGGCCCATGGGAGAAAAGGAAGGTAAACACAACCTTGGGCAAAAGAAGGCAAATGCAGGAATGTTACTGGAGGACGCCTGATAAAAAACTGACAGGAGAAACCACCACGCAAACCGCTTGCAGCTCAGGGAAAGGAATAGCAACGAAGCAGAGATGGGAGCTGCAGATAAGAAGGCTGGGAACATTTCTGAGCAAAATCAGGAAGGAAAATAAGTGCAATATTCACAGAAAGAGGAATCTAAGAGGTCCAGATGTGCTGGAAGGCCAGCAGAGAAGAGGAAGTCACAAAGGAAAGAAGTTGTGAGAACATGGAGTTGATAAAGCTGAACCTTAACAGTTTGCTGAGCAGATCTTCTGCCTCACCTCAAACATCTCTGCCTGACGTTGGAGGTTGGACTACAGCATAGTACTGCTTGGACAACCTTACTGCAGGTCAGCTCTGGAAGCAAACTTCAGCTCTTGTAAGCACTTTGGGAGAGAGGCTTTGCTTTTAGTTGGCTTTACCTGATGCAGCATCCTGCAGGCTCAGTCCTGTGCCAGGCATCAGACAACTGCAATGGTCCAAACAATAAATAGCAGAGTACAGTCTGAATCTCACAGCACCAGAACTGAAAGAACTGGCTCTCATTAGCCTAGAAAGACAATACTGGGCACTACAAGGAAGCCAAAATGCAAAGCCAACTAGTATTTAGTGCAGATTTTTGTCTCCCCTCTGGAATACTCTAAGTGATGAAAGGGGAACTAAAATTTTCTACCCTATGAAAACCTCTATTGCAAAATGGTCTGATCAGTGCTAGAATGACTAACTTCCTGACATTTTACATG
Source organism: Tricholaema leucomelas (assembly GCA_013400475.1). Classification (NCBI taxonomy): domain Eukaryota; kingdom Metazoa; phylum Chordata; class Aves; order Piciformes; family Lybiidae; genus Tricholaema lacrymosa; species Tricholaema leucomelas. The sequence continues at coordinate 1,724 of WAAF01018892.1, read as the reverse complement.
AGCAACCAGAGAAAGAGAATCACAGGATCTCAGGATGTCAGGAATTGGAAGGGGCCCAAAAAGATCACTGAGTCCAATCTCGCTGCCAGAGCAGGACCATACAATCTAGCTCAGGTTACAGAAGAACACATCCAGACAGGCCTTGAAAGTCGCCAGAGAAGGAGACTCCACGACCTCTCTGAGGAGCTTGTTTCAGTGCTACATGACCTTTACAGTCAAGAAGTTCCTCCTTGTGTTGTGGTGGAACCTCCTGTGCTGCAGCTTGCATCCATTGCTCCTTGTCCTATCATAGGGAGCAAATGAGGAGAGCCAAAGCAGAGAAAGACTTAACCACAGCAGGTTTCAGCCCAGTGAACTTCACACCTGCCTAGTAAGACCTACTGTTAGGGTCAGCTCTCCCCTGTCTCAAGTGGATCACCACAATGTTATCTAGTGGTTGGAGTCTTTTCTTCATTTTGATAACAAATGCTAGCTTGGATTGAGAAATCTTCCCCATTTAAAGTTAGTGGTTAATGGTTCCCCTACCCTGACAAAAGAGTTTTGCTTTGGACAAACAGACATTTTTCCCAGTTAAAAGGCTTAGCTGCTTCTTTCCCCAGCTAACTCTACTTCAGGATGTACATGGCCTTGTAGAATCTCATCTAAATCGTCAAAGGCAGCTGAGTGGATTGTCCTAACCCTGTGCAAGTTGGATGCTTATGATCCAGGCAAGCTGGATGTTTAAAGTAAGCAAATCCTCAGGTTGCTCTTCTGGTCTGTGGAGCAAAAGGAAAGTAACCATATGTGCTGACTCACCCATTTTAGGTACCTGCATCAGGGTGATATGAATCATCCACTGGAATTTCTCATAGTCTCATTCATTGGAGACTGTATTGCTCCATGCTGAAAGAAGACACCTAGCTGGTTACCTGCTGCTTACCTAGTTGGTAAACCACAATATCAAAGGTCATAGAATCATAGAATCATAGAATGTCAGGGGCTGGCAGGGACCCCGAAAGATCACAGTATCACAGTATCACCAAGGTTGGAAAGAGACCTCACAGATCATCAAGTCCAACCTTTTACCACAGAGCTCAAGGCTAGACCATGGCACCAAGTGCCACGTCCAATCCTGCCTTGAACAGCCCCAGGGACGGCGACTCCACCACCTCCCTGGGCAGCCCATTCCAGTAGCCAATGACTCTCTCAGTGAAGAATTTTCTCCTCACCTAAAGCCTAAACTTCCCCCGGCGCAGCCTGAGGCTGTGTCCTCTTGTTCTGGCGCTGGCCACCTGAGAGAAGAGAGCAACCTCCTCCTGGCTACAACCACCCCTCAGGTGGTTCAACCCCCCTACCAGGGCAGGATCACCTATACCAGATCACAAAACAGATCACAGTCTGTTTTGCAATAAACTTGGGGTAGGTTTGGGATCCTTCATGTTCCATTATAAATATATCAAAGGACGATGGAAGAACCAAAAGCTACTGCGGTCCCAGCTGTTCCTGTTGGAGAAACCTGAGCTTCATCTGGGAGGCCAAAATACCAACTGAAAGCCATAGATACAAACCTGTCAAAATGGCATTCACTAAACATGTAACTTGTCATTATCTCTCCTCTTCCTCAGGCCCTCCTCTACTGATAGACCTGTATCTTAGCAATGTTAATGTCTGCCTGGAGAGCTGCCTGGCAGAAAGGGGTTTGGGGGTTGTAGTAGACAGGCAACTGAATATGAGCCAGCAGTGTG
>WAAF01018891.1:16101-27246 GCA_013400475.1 Tricholaema leucomelas | reverse complement strand
CCAACCCTGATGATACTGTGATACTATGGTTTAGTCTTACTTTAATGAAACACAAGTCTTTGCAGGGTCAAGCCCAAACTTAACATCTAATTAACCCAGTGCTTAACATGCATGCTCAGTTTTTGCTTTGAAGGCGAATGGAACGGATTTATATGTTCAATTTAAACACAGTCCCTCGGTCAGGATAGGGGCTGCCAGCAACACCAGCCCCTTCTTATGAGAAATGCTCCATTCTCACAGTGGGGAGAGACCTTCATCTCACAGAACCACAGAATTAACCAGGTTGGAAGAGACCTCTAAGATCACTGAGTTCAACCTATCACCTAACCCTTCTAATTACCTAACCCATGGCACTAAGGGCCTCATCCAGCCTCCTCTTAAACACCTCCAGGGATGGCGATTTCACCATCTCTCCAGGCAGCTCATTCCAATGCCAATCGCTCCATGAGGAACTTCCTAACACCCAGCCTTAACCTGCTCTGGCACATCTTGGGATTGTGTCCTCTTGTTCTGTCCCTGGGTGCTTGGGAGAAGAGACCAACTCCACCTGGCTACAACCTCCCTGCAGGTAGTCACAGAGAGCAATAAGGTCTGCCTTGAACCTCCTCTTCTGCAGGCTGCACACCCCCAGCTCCCTCAGCCTCTCCTGACAGGGCTGTGCTCCAGGTCCCTTCACAGCCTTGCTGCCCTTCTCTGGACACCTTCCAGCACCTCAACATCTTTCTTAGAATAGAACAGAATCAACCAGGTTGGAAGAGACCTCCAAGATCATCCAGTCCAACCTAGCACCCAAACCTATCCAGTCAACCAGACCACGGCACTAAGTGCCTCATCCAGGCTTTTCTTAAATGGATGGGCCCAGAAGTGGACACAGTACCCAATGTGGCCTAATGAGTGCTGAGTACAGGGGCAGAAGGACTTCCCTGGTCCTGCTGGCTGCACTGTTCCTGATACAGGCCAGGATTGGCCTTCTTGGCCACTTGGGCACACTGCTGGCTCACGTTCTGTTACCTGTCAACTAGTACCCCCAGGTCCCTCTTTGCTGGGTCTGTGCTGATCCTCATAGCCATGAACAGCACCGTAAGTAAGAGCCTTTGATGACAGCAATGAATTTAAGGTGAAAAGGATATTGACCTGTTGAAAAGAACTGCAGGAAGTCATTACAAAAATGAGCAATAACATGACAGAAGAATTTTTAAAGCAGCATGAAGTGACACACAAGGCTAAAGAAACCCCTTCTGTTCATTTCCAAGATGGTAATCACTGAGATAAATATTACATCAGGAGCAAGACCTTGGGTGATGATAACCTCATGAAAAGTACAGCTTAATGTTCAGCTCTGGTCAAAAGAGTGTATCATACATTGGAAGTCACTGAGAAGAACACAGAGACCAAGTAAGGATTGCTGTGCTGTGGTACAATCTGCGACTTTTTTCCATCTTAAACAGATGTTTCTGCCTAAATTTGAGACACACAGCAAGAGTTGCTGTCTGACATCTGTTATCTACTGTTAGTCATAATCAGGAGAGTTAGACTTGCTAAACAAAATACTGTATTGCTCTTAGCAATACAGGGGAAAAAACACTCTGAAGGAAAAATTGCTTTGGAACACAGTATTTTGATCTTCTCTAGGAGAATCACAGAATGAACCAAGTTGGAAGAGACCTCCAAGATCATCCAGTCCAACCTAGCACCCAAACCTATCCAGTCAACCAGACCATGGCACTAAGTGCCTCATCCAGGCTTTTCCTGAACACCCCCAGGGATGGTGACTCCACCACCTCCCTGGGCAGCCCATTCCAATGCCAATCATTCTCTCTGCCAACAACTTCCTCCTAACGTCCAGCCTAGACCTCCCCTGGCACAACTTGAGACTGTGTCCCCTCATTCTGTTGCTGAGTGTCTGGGAGTAAAGCCCAACCCCACCTGGCTACAGCCTCCCTTCAGGTAGTTGCAGACAGCAATGAGGTCTGCCCTGAGCCTCCTCTTCTTCAGGCTGCACATCCCCAGCTCCCTCAGCCTCCCCTGAGACTTAGGAACCTGAAAGTGCACATCTCTCTAAGTCCTGCTGAGATGCACCCATGCAGGTCTGCAGGGAACTGGTGGATGAAGCGGCTAAGACACAACCCATCACAACTGAGAACCTGCATGAGTCCAGTGAAGCTCCCACTGATGGAAAGAAGTGGGAAACATAATCCCCATGTTTGGACAGGGAAAAAAGGACAAGTCAGGAAAACCACAGGCTAGTTCTGGATTTGACAGATGCCCCACCCAGTGGATAAAGCATCAGCTGGGCGGTTGCACTCAAAGACACTTGTGGTCAGCACCTTGATGTCCAGGTGGAAACAGTGACAGGTAGCACCCCTAGGGGCTGGAACTGTGACCAGCGTTATCTGATCATCATTTTTCAGCAACACAGGCAGAGGAACTGAGTGCACTCTCAGCAAGTTTGTAGACCACAACAAGCTGAGCCGTGTGGTCAGTGCACTGTCCATTACTTAATGAGAGCCTGTGGAAAGCTGGGGGAGGGACTTCTTATCAGTGAGTGTAGTGAGAGGATGAGGGGTAATGGTTTTAAACTGAAAGAGGATAGATTTAGATTAGCATTAGGAAGAAATTTACTGTGAGAATGGTGAGATGCTGGAACAGGTTGCCCAGAGAAACTGTGGATGTCTCACCTCTGGAAGTGTTCAAGGTCAGGCAGTACAAGGCTTTGAGCAACCCTCTCCAGTGAAAGGCATCTCTGCCCATGGCAGGGAGGTCAGAACTACATTATATTTGAAGTCTCTTTCAACCCAAACTTTGTTTTGATTCTGTGACTCTACACATTAAACACTCAGTGACTGAGCTACTCATGTTTCCCATTTTCATTGCTTTTCTTTCAGAAAATTCCCTGAGTTAAAGGCAAAGCTCTTACGAAACACTGATTAAAATAAGAAACAAAAAGGACCAATGGATGAATGGTACTGACTGTGACAAGGGGCAAACAGCAAAATCTCAACCACTTTGCCATCACAGCCTTAGAGAAGGCTGAAGGCTCCCATCTACATTTCATCAGATTAATTTTATCTCTTGTGTCCATACACTTTGATCTTGGATTGAATCTCTAGGCACTAAGAGGAATAAAAAATAAAGAGTAACAACTATTATGACCTTGGAGGTTACAGTTGGTATCTCAGTGAATGAGCTACTGGAATGCAGATCGAGTTATTAATAGCAGTTATTAATTATATAATGGGAGTCCTTGCAAACCCCAGATGAACTCCAATATAAAACTGTGCTGGTGTTTTACTAGCAGCAGAAATAAACAGTCCCTGATCCACGGAACTCAAGAACCAAAATTCAGACAAGGCCAAACCAGACCTCATGGATCAAAGGTGAGCCAGAATGAAAAGTCAGCAACGACACCACGAAGTCAAGCAAAGTACGCAGAGACTCAGGTTTCTATTGGCATGAACAAATCAGAAAGCAAAGAAAGACCATCCAGAAAAGGGACTCAGATCACAATAACCGACGCAAATCATCCTGTTTCTCACAACCTGGGTGCCCTCCAGTAGTGTCAGTTGTCTTCAATGCACAGATTGCCTTTCTTCTCCCCAGCTGCCTCATGCCACCTTTACAGCAACATCCTCATTGCCTCTGCTCTGCCCTGGTGAGACCTCATCTTGAGTACCACACTCAGTTTTGGGCTCCCCAGTTGAAGAGGGATGGAGATCTGCTGGAGAGAGTCCACCAGAGGGCTATGAGGCTGATTAGGGGTCTGGAGCACTGCCTGATGAAGAGAGGCTGAGGGAACTGGGGCTGCTTAGTCTGGAGAAGACTGAGAGGGGATTTAAATAATGTCTATAAATATCTGAGGGCCAGGATGGGGTGGGGGACAGACTCTGCTCACTTTCTCCCTGGGATAGGACAAGGGGCAATGGATGTAAACTGCAGCACAGGAGGTTTCACCACAACACAAGGGAAAACTTCTTGACTGTAAGGGTCCCAGAGCACTGGCACAGGCTGCCCAGAGAGGTTGTGGAGTCTCCTTCTCTGGAGACTTTCAAGGCCTGCCTGATGTGTTCCTGTGTGACTTGAGCTAGATGGTACGGTCCTGCTCTGGTAGTGGGGGTTTGACTAGATGACTTCTTTAGGTCCCTTCCAGCCCTTAATGTCCTGTGAGTCTGTGACTGCCACAGCATCCATGCTGTCAGGGTACAATAAGAGAAGCATCAATGACGACAGCAACCCTCTAAGTACTGTCATAGAATCATAGAATCAAACAGGTTGGAAGAGACCTCCAAGATCATCCAGTCCAACCTAGCACCCAGCCCTATTCAGTCAACAAGACCATGGCACTAAGTGCCTCATCCAGGCTTTTCTTCAACACCTCCAGGGACAGTGACTCCACCACCTCCCTGGGCAGCCCATTCCAATGCCAACCACTCTCTCTGCCAACAACTTCCTTCTAAAATTCGAAGAGTCCTCAAAGAGTACTTTGAGAAGGAGCCATCAGAGTAAGGGTACTGGAAGCAGTTTTTGATTTCAAAAGCTAAAGTGGTCCTCAAAGAGCTGAAGTGACTACATTAACATGGTGCCCCTGGGATTAAAAGACAAGTAAAAGACTAATCCCCACCTGGCTACAACCTCCCTTCAGGTAATTGCTGTCTACTACTACCTGAAGGGAGGCTGGAGCCAGGTGGGGTTGGGCTCTACTGCCAGGCAACAAGCAAGAGAACAAGGGGACACAGCCTCAAGTTGTGCCAGGGAGGTCTAGGCTGGATGTTAGGAGGAAGTTGTTGGCAGAGGAAGTGATTGGCATTGGAATGGGCTGCCCAGGGAGGTGGTGGAGTCACTGTCCCTGGGGGTGTTCAGGAAAAGCCTGGATGAGGCACTTAGTGCCATGGTCTGGTTGATTGCCCAGGTCTGGGTGCTAGGTTGGACTGAATGATCCTGGAGGTCTCTTCCAACCTGGTTGATTCTATGATTCTATGTATAAACAAAATGGCTGCAGGAAGAACATTATGGACATGAGCAGGTAAAGGCTGACAAATAATTTCATGGAGTATCAATGTTGCTTTTCTGTCGAATGTATTTCATTTCTATTCACAGCCATCTCTTTGCATTGCAGGAACAATTTGCTAGAGCAAGGCGTTTTAAATCTGTACTAGAGAACACTAGAAAACAGTTATTGTTATTTATAGCTAGGAATACTTGTACCAGAAATATGATTTTTTTTTTTCCTGGCCAGGAAACCCAAGAACATGTGACCCATTTGTTCAGTTAAAATCATCCAAAATTTGAAGACCAGCTTCACCTTATGTTCCAGCAGATGAAACTGCAGATTCCAGCAGATGAGACTTGCCTTTTTTGATTCTTTATTTTTTTTTTCAGAAATAATCCAGCAAACACTCTCTATTCAATAAGTTTGGAACAATGCCATGCAAATAATGAAGAGGCAAAATCAGTTTTGACTGATTAATATTAATCTAGAGGAAAAATCGACTCATCTCTGTGTCAGAATCATTAAGCATGCAGGCATGCTTACACAGTAACAAGACTGTTAATCAAATAGCAGCAGGTCCCATCTCATCTATTTGTTGTGTATCTCAGTTAACTCCAAATTTGCACTGCAGTGTAACCAAGCAGTCAGGCATTAATAAGGAAAGTAGCATTTCTGGGATCATTTTTAGACAAGGAAATCAGTATATCTAGAACAAGCTTCATTTACTGAGGAAGCAATAAAGAACCCATGAATTATTCCAAGTGGAAAGAGAGCTTCTAATAAAATGTAACCAAGGTAATAACAGACCACAATACAACAACATGACAGTAGAGACAGAAGGTAATTTATAGCTCCCTAAGTTGGAAATCCACAGTGCTGCTACTAAGTCACTACGCCTGCCGTTGAGTGTGGCTCAACGAGACGTTTTGGCTTGTCTCAGGCAGCAGAAAGCAGATGGGCACCCCACAAGGCACTTTCTACATCTTGCACAGCTTTTCCCCATGATGTATACGAGCACATTCCTTGTCTCTTTTAATTATAAACTCAACATTGTTTTGAAAATTACTCATGGCTACTTCCAAAGTAATATGTTTCTCCTCTTGGAATGCAAGAGCACAGATTTTAAAGTGTTTGTTGTTCAAAATATCTGATCAGTAGAATCATAGAATCAGCCTGGTTGGAAGAGACCTATCACCCAGCCCTAGCCAGTCAACTAGACCACGGCACTAAGTGCTTCATCCGGCCTTTGCTCCAACACCTCCTGGCCTTGAACACCTCCAGAGATGATGACTCCACCACCTCCCTGGGCAGCCCATTCCAATGCCAATCACTCTCTCTGCCAACAACTTCCTCCTAACATCCAGCCTAGACCTCCCCTGGCACGACTTGAGACTCTGTCTCCTCGTTCTGTTTGCTGGTTGCCTGGCAGAAGAGACCAACCCCACCTGGCTNTAGAATAGAATAGAATAGAATAGAATAGAATAGAATAGAACAGAATCAACCAGATTGGAAGAGACCTCCAAGATCACCCAGTCCAACCTAGCACCCAGCCCTACCCAGTCAACCAGACCATGGCACTAAGTGCCTCATCCAGGCTTTTCTTGAACACCCCCAGGTGACTCCACCACATCCCTGGGCAGCCCATTCCAATGCCAATCACTCTCTCTGTGAAGAGCTTCCTCCTAACATCATTTATGCATTCTAAGTGTCTGCACTGTCTGAACTGTTACAGAAAAATAACAGCACCTCAATTTTGTGAATTCTAATGTACCATATGTGTTAGACAGACTAACAAAACTCTTTTGTCTACAAAATGACACCTACTTTTCCTTTTCTTCACTAAGAAAACCACAGTAATTCCTGGCTTGAAAATAACTGAACGGTTGCAGTCATATTCCTTATGTTTCCTGTTTATCTAGAAAAGAAAACCCCACCAAAACACATGCTCCACAACATGCTCCTGGAGGAGAATATTGGTTGAAAAAAATAACTCTAAATCAGAGCAAATGATTGGCACTTCTCCTTCAAAGTCGTTGCCAGAACCTGCCCTTGTGTTTCTTCTTCATTATTAGAAATGTGCATACAATTAGTATATAATTTGTCTATTTCCACTGAGAGGCAGTAAGCCTTATCAGTGCCATTCCATGACTCTGGAGGTAGAATTATCAGGAAGTGTGTATTTCAGATGATGGTACACAGGGATACATTTTCTCTTAATTGTTCTCCACTGCTTTGTAATTACACTCGGTTTGTTTAGTTTTGCTTGTAATTATTAGACTTGATGTGTTCAGTCTAGCTCCTAACACCATACATATATAGAAGTATCATAGAATCACAGAATCAACCAGGTTGGAAGAGACCTCCAAGATCATCCAGTCCAACCTAGCACCCAGCCCTATCCAGTCAACCAGACCATGGCACTAAGTGCCTCATCCAGGCTTTTGTATTAGGAAAACTTAGTTCACTACAGTGAACTAAATAGGCCAACAGGATGCCTTCCATTTGCCTCTCTAAGAGCTAACAACCTTGGGCAGACATTCTCTGCATCTGAAACAATGTGACTCACAACATCAAATGAAGTATTTCAGGTAGCTACAGTGCAATTAATGAACAAATATAGAATGCCATTTGATGCCAGATGTCTTAAGAACTTGTCAATGGACTGTATGTGAATGTCTTTGTCCTACTTAGCTGAGACAAGGGCACAGATTGCATTATTCATTATAATACAAAACCCGAAGCAAGTCTTTGTTCCCTGCTCTTGCAATTTAACTGTGTGGCCTATGATATTAGCTTTTTATTTCATCTTCCAGTCTTGTGATGCTGCATTTAAATCCATTATTAGACTAGAATATCATCATTTAGAGGCTTAGATTTTGTTTAATCATTTTAATCGGGCAATACTGAAACTAGATAATGATTCTCTCCAATGTCTCTTAATGAGCTAATGTAATTTTTTAGGTACTTCTATAAAAATACTGATGAGTGTGTTCAGTTTATTCATATCCATTTCACTTGCTCCTCCACAAGATCAAAACACACGGATTTCACTGCACTTATTGGAAAAGTGATGAACAATGAAGCTCAAGACTCGAGTAATGGATGTGACACAATTTGGCCTTACACATTAAATGTCAAACAATACCAAAAATTGCTTACTGCAGAGAAATCAGGACAGCATACTCTCCTCCAAAGCTTTCATGCTGCTATCTTCAAGAACAGCTTCCATGTTACTAATTAGGAAATATCACTCTTTAGTTATGGCATTTTCAGGATTAGTTTAGCAGCTTAATAGATAAGGGAACGCAACTCAAAGTTAATGAACATTGAAGTACTAAAGACATATCTTAGAACCAGCAACTGGCCCATTTTACAGAAACTCTTTACAGGCACAGTCAAATAAGCTTACCCTCTCTCACTGACTCTTACCAGTTGTAAGGTAAAGATCACAGACTTCCACTCTGTCCCACAGCCCATGGCCTCATGGCAAACTGTTGCCACATCAGTGGAGCTTGTGCAGTATGTTGCCAAAAGATGAGCCAACAGTAGCCCACACAATTACATGACTGTTCCATGCAGAGAAAGTGTACTAAAATGAGAGCTTCAGGACAATCTGAAATTACACCTAGATGTAGACACTGCCTCAGGCAGAACACAAGAAAGCAGAAATCCATTAAATTGAGGTAATAAAGACATCACCTAACCTTAACTACACATATTTAAGTTTCCTGACATTGCTTCAGTTTTAGTATCACCTGCTATGGAACCAAAACTAACAACAGAGAACAGAGTACAGTCCAGCACGCTCCAGAAATAACATACAGTTATGTATGTTATTTATATTAGGGCCAGGAGGATACCAGATGCTCAGAGGGCTGGAGCAGCTCTGCTGTGAGGACAGGGTGAAAGAGTTGGGGCTGTGCAGGCTGGAGAAGAGGAGGCTCCCAGGTGACGTTCTTGTGGCCTTCCAGGATCTGAAGGGGGCTACAAAAAAGCTGGGGAGAGACTTCTGAGGCTCTCAGGGAGTGACAGGACTGGGAGGAATGGAGGGAAGATGGAGGTGGGGAGATTCAGAGTGGATGTGAGGAGGAAGTTGTTGAGCATGAGAGTGGTGAGAGCCTGGAATGGGTTGCCCAGGGAGGTGGTTGAGGCCCCATGGCTGGAGGTGTTTAAGGCCAGGCTGGATGATACTGTGAGCAGCCTGCTCTAGGGTAGGGTGTCCCTGGCATGGCAGAGGGGTTGGAACTGGATGATCCTTGTGGTCCCTTCCAACCCTGACTGATTCTATGAGTCCATGTAGTAGCAGGGTTGTTGTCACTTGAAGTCAAATAAAACCCAGTAAGCTTATGCACATGATATGAAAGCTAAACTGCCATGTAAATTTAGGATTGCTAAAGTCCCATGAAAGCTGCTGCCTGTTTCCTTAAGTTCTTTGAAGGTGCTAATATTATGTCAAGATATTTAAGGTTTTGTGACAGCCCAAACAGCTTAGTGCTGACTTTCAACTTGAAACCATATGGGTACTTTAAATAAATGCTATCTATTTTTTCTCCTAATTTCCTGAAGGCCACTTTGGTAGGTATGCTCACAGAAAGCTCAAGCAAACCATCAAGTGTCAGCACCCCACAGAATCAGTAAAGCCACTACTTTTAGTAACAGTATAACTAGAATTTATGTGCTAGGGAAGGTCTAGGCTGCATGTTAGGAGGAAGCTCTTGAGACAGAGAGTGATTGGCATTGGAATGGGCTGCCCAGGGAGGTGGTGGAGTCACTGTCCCTGGAGGTGTTCAGGAAAAGCCTGGATGGGGCACTTAGTGCCATGGTCTGGTTGACTGGATAGGGCTGGGTGCTAGGTTGGACTGGATGATCTTGGAGATCTCTTCCAACCTGGTTGATTCTATGATTCTATGTAGTAGCTTAGTAAACTGATCTCTTCATGATGACAAAGGTGGGCCTCTCTTTCAGGCTAAAAGATCTCTGTAAGTGTGTTCAGGCACACCAGAGGATATATTCCCAAAACACCACAGTACCAACTGTATCAAAAGACAGAATCCTACACCACTCTGGTCTCTGTGTTTTCCATTATTTACCCAGCCTTTTCTGGATCAAGGTGAATTAATGCATTTGGTGGCAGAGCTTTTAGGACCATGTTGAACCCTGTTCTGAAACAAATTCCTTGGCACCAAGACTGGATGAGGCACTTAGTGCCATGGTCTAGTTGACTGGACAGGGTTAGGTGATAGGTTGGACTGAATGAGCTTGGAGGTTTCTTCCAACCTGTCTGATTCCATGATTCTATGACTCTATGATTGTTTAGGGCTGGGTGCTAGGTTGGACTGGAGGAGCTTGGAGGTCTCTTCTGACCTGGTTGATTCTATGATTCCATGACTAATGGCACAAAGACTGGGTACCACAAGTTCTCCCTACACATATTTTCCATGGTAATTTCTGTGCTTTCCATATTAGCTTTTAACTGTTTCAAAGAGCAGGGAAGGTATATCGACCTAAAGATGATAAAAGTATTAAATAATGTATGCTGTAATTGGACAGTGAAAGTCAGGCAACATCAAAAGTGTTCCAGGCAGTATGATGGTTTTTTTTATCTGTTCCTGAAAATGAGTCATTCTATTTCAGCAAATGCATGGTCGCTGATCTTAGTCTGCATAAAAAAACTGTTGTAAATTTATCTGACTCTGTAGCAGATCTAATAAAAAGAAAAATAATAAAGAATGTTCTAAAAATGCACTTCTTTGTAAATGAAAGAATGCCACTTATTCCAACACAGAATCACAGAGTCAACCAGGCTGGAAGAGACATCTATGATCATGCTCAGGAGAAGAACAAAGAGAGGTGTTATAAATCTGACAATGCTGAAATATCTTGACCCTCTATCAAAAAAAATTGTAACAACTGTACAGGAGGTTATTCTGCTCCTGTACTCAGCACTGGTCAGGCCACACCTTGAGTCCTGTGTCCAGTCCTGGGCTTCTCAATTCAAGAGAGATGTTGAGGTGCTGGAAGGTGTCCAGAGAAGGGCAACAAAGCTGGTGAGGGGCCTGGAACACAAACCCTATGAGGAGAGGCTGAGGGAGCTGGGGGTGTGCAGCCTGGAGAAGAGGAGGCTCAGGGCAGAGCTCATTGCTGTCTGCAGCTCCCTG
>WAAF01018888.1:68286-186630 GCA_013400475.1 Tricholaema leucomelas | reverse complement strand
AGCAAGGCAGAAGCAGCAAGGTAGAGGCAGCTCTGTGAGGCAGAAGTGGCCCAACTGCTTGCAACTTAGTTCAATTTCTATTACTTGCCTGAGTGTAATGGCTCCTTTGGCCACAGAGATTCACCAATCAAAATGGCATTTGCAAAACTGACCATATTAGGTGAAACCAGGGCTTGCTCCCCCTTATTTGGGCTAGACACCAGCAAGTACCTAAACACCTATGAGTACCTGTTTATTCACTTTGGAAGGGGACATAATGGCCGAAACCTTTGCTTTCCTCCCGCCTTTGCTTCCCCTCATCAGCAGAAGCGTAGGGCAAGCCAGGACATGTTTTAGGCCCATTAGCCTTCCAAGACACATACGCAACATGCTGTCTGCAAAGGGTAATATGCAAGGCAGGAGGAGGAAGGGATTTTTATTGATTTGTATATGGTTGTTTTCTCCAAATTCCACTCTGAATTTAGGTAGAAAGAATAAAACATGCATCCAAATTTTGAAAGTATACATAGACTATCAAGTGAAAGAGAATCCTGGGGTTATATGAAGTAGGGTATGGAGCTGGTTGTTTGAAGACCTGGGTAAAACCTGGAATTACTGTGGGAAATGAGGTGAAAAGAGACTTAATCCATGCCTAGAAGTGGATCAAACAATATGGGGATTAGTTTTTCAAAGCAAAAAGGTGGCACCTACTGCTATTTCTTCTGTGCCGCCTTTCTTGGACTGTCTTTCATCCTACCCTGGATATGCTGTCTGGTTTTCTGCCACTGACTTCTGAACCTATTCTTCTCCTCTTCTTCCTGCTATATGTATTCTGTTTGATTTCTAGGTGTTTTCTTCTTTCTTCTCTTGTCCACATATGCTTGTTATTGATGTTCTCATGAGAATTTAATTTGGTTTGAATATACTGATTTTTTTTCTTAAATATACTGCCTTATGTCAGGATTAACTCACTTCTCCTCTACGAAAGGTGAATTTACCCATTAAAAAAAAAAATGTAATGCTATATTGCTCTTTACTTCCAGAACTGGATACTCTTGCCTTGCCATCCCTCCCCTTCTTGAAATTATTATGGAGACACTTCAAGGATGACTCATGTTTTTTTCTCTGTAGTCCTCAAAGGGCAGCCGTGGCTTCAAAACTGTCCTTTTGGAGATCAAGCAACACAAATGCACAGTATCTTCTTTGAGCGTGACATTGGAGGTTAGAGGTGGGTACAGTATACTGAGAGTAATATAGAGTATAGAGAATATTAAATGTGATTTGAAAGCACATTTTGGATATTAGGCTCTAAATCTGATTATGGAGAGGGAAAAAGGGAACATTGCATATACATGCAGCCAAGTTTATTGCTCCTCTGATCAAAATCTTAACAATCTGGACAAGTACAATAAGGATGTTATTAATACATCAAAATAGCATTAGTAGAACAATGAACTCTGACTACATTAAATCAGAGAGGTTTCATTAATAATAACTGTTATGCTTGAAAATTTACTAGTATCAGTCTCTGGTGGTGTCTTCATTCTTTTGATGACCGTTTGTGTCCTGGTGTTGATGGTGCAAATATCTCTGAAACAGAGGGGATAGGCATGTCAAAGCAATTAATCTTTGCTGAAGTTCATTGTCTCAAGGAACATTTTGACAAGGGATGCAGGGAATTACCTCCTTTGAGTCTTGCCTGCTCGGCCTCTCAGGCCTTTATCATAGAGGGTGTTCCTGGTTCTCAAGCCAAAATGGGTCAGGGAACAATCACTGACCACTGCGCAACTCTGAAACCAAGATACAACCAGCTCAGGTCAGACAATCCTGAGGCTTTGCACTGCAAGTAAGTGTAAAGCCTGGGCCCTTCCCTGGTTAATGGGAAGAATTGTTTTTATGGAGCTGCAGAAGGGACTTGTAGGATTTTATGGGAGCTCTCACAATCACACCCCTGCTATGATAGGTGTCTCAGCGCTCACACTGAAGCATAATTTCTTGTCCCAATTCTTGGTAAGGACATCTGAGTTCTATGTCAAGATCTCTTGAGCAATGCATATTTTTCTCTTAAAACACAACCATAGTTTTGAGTCATATCAGAGACCCTGGGTTGTCAAATGCTTTGCTTGTGCTTCTGGGGAAGGTCTACTCCTGTGGAAAACCTAGCTGCCAGAGCCTGACAATTGTGATGAAGTCATCTTGTTTTGCTGTATGAAGCTGACAGACAGGTAAAGTAGCCCAAGTGGAGTTCTCTTTGTGCTTATCTAGAGTCTACCTGGAGTGGCAGATTGAAAAATCTGGAAAAGCTTTTTTCTCATATGTCATATCTCTTTATCAGATGTCTTCCATTTCCATCTGAAATCATTTTGACAATTTTCTTTTAAGAGGCAAATACTCTTTTCAAACGAGTATGGAAGAGATAGTATTCAATCACTTAACAAAAGCTTCTTTCTCACTGCCTGGACAGGATCCAGCTCTTCCTTTTCTCTTTTACTCATTTTTGATTACTGCAGCATCTTCAGACTTGTCATTTGTGGTATATGTTTCTGCTGTCTTTGAATGAGCTCTAGAGACATGCATACATCTGTGCTCAATAAAAGCAGGTACAAAAACCTGAGAAGGAGGATGATTTCGGTACTAGACCTTTAAGGTGACCTTTCTATGTACACTACTGCTGGGAGGATATACTTTAGAGAGAATGAAAGCAGATGTGCCTTCAGAAATGTGCAATTCCTCTTGTGCTGCAAGGAGTCAAATCTGCTAGGATTGAAGAGGTCTGAGAGACTGTGCCATAACTCCATCAGGAGGACATTCACACTGATGTTAGTATTGCAAGAGATGAGGTAGAAGAGGAGGAATAAGCCCTGAAGAGGTGCCATGTTCCCTCTGATCTTTCTGCTTTTTCTGTTGTATTATTCCCAACATCGATCATGTTGCTTTTGCTAATGGCAAATGAAGTAACAGCTCAGTTCATAGTTAATCTTCTGTTTGGACCTTCATGGCTTTAAGAAAAAATTAAACATTCTTGCTATTAGTGAGAGCCTGATTATGGCACTCCTTTGGTACGCTGCTTATGTCCTTCTTTTGACTAGAATGAAGGATTTTTTTTAAAATGGAATTTAAATGTACAGCATATGGACACAATGGGAACCTGCATCTTGCAGTATTCTCCTCTAAAGCAACTCTTACATTCTGAGAACTGGACAATAAAGTGGTAGATAGCTGAGATGGAAAAGAAAATCCTATGCTGTATGAGAGAGTTTGAATATCTGAGACATTTATGTATCTAATTCTGGACAGCTTATTATAGTTATACATTTCTGAAGTCTGGAAGAGGAGGGAGGGAAGGAAAATAGGTGGCTGAATCAAGGAACTTAGCTGCTTAAACTCAAGTAAACAGTGAAATCATGGAAATAAACCTAGTATAAATATATATTCAATCAATAAAATAGACATTTCCCATCTCTTATTACTCTGTGTGTTATTACCCTTGTATTTTCCTCCAGTGCTCTGGAGGAAATTCTAAAGTACAACAAATAACCCTTAAAACTTAGATCAATATGTGCAACATAATGCTCAAGAAAAATCTTTAAACTAGGCCTTAACCTTATTGTGACATGTGCCATAAGAAACACAATTTCTATTGGAAAGGCTGTTTGTATACTTCTCTTAAATTACTTTTTGTGTAACACACTGTATGTGGTTATAGGCTACACAAATACTTTGAGGATATAGGTAATAAATGGACTATGCCAGTACATATTTATTCTCGGTGTGTGAAGAGCAAGAGCAGCCTCAACATTTATGAATGGCAGCTTGTAGTTATAAGAGTCCAAAACAACAAATAAGTTGTGTCACCTTTTTTTTTTTGTTTAATCCTGTTACCAAGGAAATAAGGTTTTGTCCTCTGGTGAATACACTTGCCATGTAATAATTGGGTGTCATAAGAAATAAACCAAAGCCTATAAATACTTATAAAACATTGTACCATTTAATTTATCTTGTAATACACTGAGTTCCTCCTGATACCTTACAGAATTTCTAACTCTCTGAAAAGCAGACATAAGCCAGCTTGACTGCAGAATGAAAGGTGTCAATATTCAGGTAGCAGAGCGGTAGTGAGAATTGGGAGGGAAAGGTATTCAGGCCTGGTGCTTCTCAGTGAGAGGTATCAAATGCAGCAAATGTAAACCTGAATCCTATGAGGTTGATGTTACTGTAACTGCTCAGGTGGAGGATCTGCATGTCTAAAAAGATGGGCTATGTAGGCAGCAGTAGTAGTGAAAGGAGGCTGGAGAGGAAGGAAAAAATGTGAGTGAATGTGTTTGTGTGCTGGAAGGAATGAAGCCTGTGGGAGCCATCCAGGTTATTTTTCTAGAGTGCTCTAGTGTCTTACTGTAGTTGGGTTTCTGCATTAATGCAGCCTCATGTCACAGGACCAGCATCTGTTAGCTTGCAAAGAGAGTTGAAGGAGTCAGATTCGATAACAGTGAAGCAACTGAGATAAATCTAGCTGGTGTAGTGGACAGAGATAAATCTGATTGGCATCTGGTCACAAGAGGCATTCCCCAGAGTTCAGTCCTGGGACCTGTTCTCTTTAATATCTTTATTAATAATCTGGATGAGAATATTGAGTGCACCCTCAGTACATTTTCAGATGACACCAAGCTGGGTGGCTGTGTTGATCTGTTAGAGGGTAGGGAAACTGTACAGCAGGATCTGGATTAGACTGATGGGCCAAGGTTAATTGTAGGAGGGTCAACAAGGCAAAGAGTCATGTCCTGCGCTTAGGTCACAACGACCCCATGTCAAGTTATAGACCTGGGGAAGTGTGGTTGGAAATCTGCTGCTTGGAAAGAGACCTGGGTGCATTGGTTAATAGTCAATTGAATCATATAATCAACCAGATTGGAAGAGACCTCCAAGGTCATCCAGTCCAACCTATCACCCAGCCCTAGCCAATCAACTAGACCACGGCACTAAGTGCCTTATCCAGGCTTTGTTTGAACACCTCCAGGGATGGTGACTCCATCACCTCCCTGGGCAGCCCATTCCAATGCCAATCACTCTCTCTGGGAAGAACTTCCTCCTAACATCCAGCCTATACCTCCCCCAGCACAACTTGAAACTGTGTCCCTTTGTTCTGGTGCTGGTTGCCTGGGAGAGGAGACCAACTCCCACCTGCCTACAACCTCCGTTCAGGTAGTTGTAGACAGCAGAATCTGATTCAGCAGTGTACCTAGGTGGCCAAGAAAGCCAATGGCATCCTAACTTGTATTAGAACACTTGTAAAGGGACTGGAATACATGACCTATGAGGAGTGTCTGAGGGAGCTGGGGTCTAGAGGAAAGAAGGCTGAAGGGAGACCTCATCACTCTCTACAGCTATCTGAAGGGTGGTTGGAGCAAGAAGAGTGGCAAGTGACAGGACTAGAAGAAATGGTTTCAAGCTTCACCAGGATGGGTTTAGGCTGGATGTAGGAAGTACTTCCTCACTGAAAGGGTTGCGAAACATTGGAATGTTCTGCCCAGGGCAGTGGTGGAATCACTGTCCCTGGAGGCATTTCAATGTCATGTGCGTATGGTGCTTAGAGACATGGCTTATCCATCTATCTATCTATGTATCCATCCATCTAGTGGTCCACCCATCAAACCCGTGTTTCACCAGCTTGGAGACTAGGACGTGGTGCAGCACAGTGTCAAAGGCCTCACTCAGGTCCAGGCCTGGACGTGAGGAGGAAGTTCTTCACCATGAGAGTGACTCTGGAATGGGTTGCCCAGGGACGTAGTTGAGGTTCCATCCTTGGAGGTGTTTAAGGCCAGGCTGGATGAGGCTCTGGCCATCCTGATATAGGGTAAAGGTGTTCCTGACCATGGCATTGGAACTAGATGATCCTTGTGGTCCCTTCCAACCCTAACTGATTCTATGATTCTATGATTTAGTGTTGACCTTGCAGTGCTAGTTTGAAGGTTGAACTAGATGATGCTAAAGGTCTTTTCCAACCAAAGATATTTTGTGGTTCTGTAATTTGAAGATGTTTTGTCTAAAGGAGGAAGAGGATATCTGCTTCCACAGTAAAAGAATGTCACAACGATCTCTCACTGATTGCAAGTTAGAAGGAAGGTGTGTTTGAAATAAGATATTTGTACTGTGGAGAAGAGAATACATCTTTTCTAAGCAAATAGTTATGAAAAGTAGGAGAACAATTCAAAACCCTTTTTGAGTTACAGGGTGATAGCAATGCCTCACTGATTTAGAGAATGCCACAAAGACAGTAGTGGTCTTTGTAAGGAAAAATAGGAACTCACCTTTTGCCCCCTAAATACCCTTGTTCATTTATCCATTTCTATTTCTCTGCAGGTAACTCACAAACTGATATTGTGATACAGAGTGCTTGCTTTTTGTTGGTAAGTTCCACTGTTGTCTCATATATACTCTGGGTTTGGTGTTGCAATACAAACACAATGTAGTGAAGGGGTGAGGGCAGCAGAGCCATTTTGTGTTGGCCAGAACCGTCTGTGTTACTCTACCATAGTGCAGTATGTCACCGTTTCGCAACAGGAGGTCCTGCGTGTTCTTGGTTGCACTTCTAGCCACATGCAGAGGTGTACTTGACATTTGTTTGGGGTTTTCTTTGTTATTTGGTTGGTTTGCTGGGGTTTTTTTTGTTGGTTGGTGGGTCTTCTTTTTGTGTGCATGTGTGTTTTGGTTTTGGGGGGGGGTTTTTTTGGTTGTTTTTTTGTTTGTTCAGTTATAGGATTTTCATAGTGGATTTGAGGGGCTTTCGAAAATTTAGCATCCATGTATCTTGTGCTCTCCTGTCATAGCTTCATAGCTCTGTATCCTTTCACACAGAGGAGGCCTACTGGACACAACTTAACTGTAAGGGAGCTATGTAAAAGCCACAAGTTTCAGAATAGGATGTTTTCCCATACTTTATGTATTATGCCTTGAAACTACATGCTGTCACGAGTTGGTCCTGTAGAAATGCCCCATTTTTATGTCTTTCTCTATTGATTAAACTTTCTTCTATTGATTTAGCTTAGTCTTACTGTAGAGTTTTCTCCACCTTCTTCTTTGCATATACTTTTCAGGGTATTTTTTTCTGTAAATGTATTTATTGTGCACTCTTTATGGTGCTATTTTACAACAGAGCAAACAAATATTCTTTGCAGTGATACGGAGTATTAACAGTTGCAGCAAAGAGTCAAAGAAACACTGAGATGGCTTTCACCTCTCACTGAGCAATGTAGCATATTTGAAAAACAAAATGAACAAAAAAGCATCATACACAAACACACACACACACAAGAATGCTGGTTCTTATGGTTATGGGGAGGAAACAAAGCTCACAAATATTTCATGTACTATTTTATGTCTTCTAAATGAAGCAACCACTTCAGAGCACGTACTATAAAAATACTATGTTGTTTACAACTGTTAGTTCAGGGAAGCCATTCAGCATTTGGTGTCATGTGGAACTGTACAACTTATCTGGTGTGAAAGAAATTTTGTTGTTAAAACCAATGAACTGTATGTTTCAGAAGACGAATCAGTCACAAGAGAGTTGATGTTAACATTTCCGAGGTTTATTTGCTGGCTGACAGAGCTGGAAAATAGTGAACTTTCAACCTGATTCTAAAAGTCAGCATATATGGCAATGAGTAAACAAGGACAAAGGTGAACAATTTAAGAAAGGGCACACTAAACAAATAAATGTGTACCTCGAAAAATGTTGTTATTGTTGACCTAAATTCGTCTGAAGTAAATACGGGAATAGAATTTCTTTAACAAGCTAGATGAGCCTAACAAGGGTGTTTGCCAAGAGGAAAAAGGATGAATATTCAAGGATAATGTGGTGCTGCTTATTCTTCTGTGAAGACAGCAAATGCACAGTGGCAAAAAGAATGTGCTCAAGCTGGAGATTAGCCAGGGTGGCAATTTAAACCATTCTCACGGTTGGAAGAAATGTATAGAGGCTTTAGGAAAACTGCAGGACATATATTTGGAAAGGAATTAATCTGTCTCATTCTGATATCAATTTCTGTTTCTTTGGATGACAAAGGAGAGGACTATATCTGCAGTTGTCTCTGAGTTGCTTGTGCACAATCCACTTCTTTTAAACCTTTCTAACTGAAGCCACAAACCTAGTTCAACCCCCCTCCAGTGAGCAGGGGCATCCTCCACTAGGTCAGATTGCTCAGAGCCCTGTCAAGCCGGACCTTGAAAATCTCCAAAGATGGGGCCTCAGCTACCTCCTTGGGCAACCTGTCCCAGAGTTCCACTACCCTCATGGTAAAGAACTTCCTCCTAATGTCCAACCTAAATCTACTCTTTTCTAATTTAAAACCATTGCCCCTCATCCTATTGCTACAGGCCTTAGTAAGCAGTCTCTCTCCATCCTTCTTGTAAGCTCCCTTCAGGTACGGGAAGGCCACTCTTACGTCTCCCTGGAGTTTTCTCTTCTCAAGGCTGACCAACTACTATAGCTTCCTCAGCCTATCCTTGTGGAGAGGTGTTCCAGCCTTCTGATCATTTTTGTGGTCCTCCTCTAGACCTGCTTCATCAGGTCCATGTTCTTATGCTGAGGTCACTGGATGTACTACTTCAGATGAAATCTTACCACAGCAGAGTAAAGTGGCAGAATCACCTCTCCATCTACTGGCTACTGATTGCTCATGTCCAGCTTCTCATCCACCAGAACTCCCAAGTCCTTTTTCACAGGGCTGGGTTCTAATTCTAATTCTATTACCAAGAATTTTCACTGGCTCTAATAAACCCAACTCATCAGCTGTTTGGTCTTGGTTTGCTTTAATTTACTCCAAGAAAATTTTTGAATTTTAGCATGATCTCCTCTGCTGCCCAAGGTTGGCTTGAGATACCAGATTGTGACAACAAGCCATATTAATATCCTTTCCTATTTAAATCCTTGCTACCTCGGAGGTGTAAGGTGGTCACTGTCTCATCCCTGCTGATACCCAGTTGTCTAAAATGGGAGCAGGGCCTCCTCTTCACAACTGCATTGATATTTTATTGTTGTGTAAGCAGCAAAATGAAGTTCAAACAGAACAATGATCTGTAATTCTAGTAAGTAGTGTGTTAATTATTTATCTCATCTAAGCAACACTGAGTACAGACAGATGTGTAAACTAAAAGGCTGGCTGCAGCTCCTTCAACTTGAGAGGGTGATAGCTCAGCTGGGTCAGTTCCTAAGTTGGTGGTAAAAAGAGAATAGTAGAGAGATTTTGGAACTGATAATTTCAACACAAGGAGCCAGTCTGGTGTCGCGATCACACATTGAATGAGAAATTGTGGTCATCTTGAAATCCATTTATATTTTAATTCTAGCTAGGAATAAATAGATTTTAGATGCTTCAGAGAATATTTACAAATCAGCTTCAGACTGCAGTTCTCTCGCTGTCATGCTGGCTTTGGTAAGATAAATAAAGGGAGCATTGCTTTAGGTGTGTCAGACCAGATCTGTGCAGTGCTGGGTGATGAGCTCTCAGCTGTGCAGTCTGATGTCATCCTAAGATCTGAAACACAGTTGTCCCTTGGGTGTCTTTCATCTGTTCAATGTCAGATCCTGACTATGGCTGCAACTCTCACACACATTAGTTCTAAGTTTTTATGTATTTATTTTCCCCAGGGAAGAGTTTTCCTTGGTAATTTGTATACCAGGCAACCATGACAGTCTTGCTGTATAATACCCAGATTCACTAATTCGGGCTGGCATGCCATCTGCACTATTTAAAGGTCAGTTCAAGTGTTGTAATTCCGTGGCTTCTTAATCAGCAGCATCGTAGTGGTACACTGATCCGTGTTCCTTGGTAACAGGAACAGTAATCCAAATCCTGTTCCGAAAAAAACAAAGCATCCTCACCTGGAAGAAACCAAGATGTTTTACAGCTCAGGAGCTGCTGCTGCTGCAGCATTTCTGAGCACTCAGTTGCATTGCTCTGATCTGAATTTTGCTTTATTGAGATACATTCTGCTTTCCCAGCCCGCTCGTCTTCATTAGAAGAGTTAACAGCGCCCCCTTGTGGTCATAAAAGAAAGCTTTTGTCAGTGAGGGTTTCCAAATAAGCAGAGCAGGTTAGGCGCCCAAGCTGCTGCTGTGGCGTGTGGGTGAGTACGAACGCTGCGAGACGGTTCTGTTTGCTGTCTGCGAGGTTTACAGCTGAGTTAGGGGTAACAGCATTAGTCACAGTGAACATCAGAAGGAAAGGACAAATAATAGAAGAAATCTTGCAAATCTGTCTGGATGCAATGTCAAACCACTGGCTTCTCCTCAACATGCTGAGTGCTTGCTGGGATGTACTCTGGAAAAGAGCCTAGAGATAGAGTTAGGCAAGTGAAACACCTGAACAAGAGACAGACTCAGGCTTTGAGAGGGAAGAAATGTGAGCAAATGTATTATCTAGTCTCATAGAGAAATGGTTGGGGAAGAAGTGACTGACCAACAGCGACTGCCGCACTGGGGCACTGGCCTCTCTGGGAGCATGCATGACGGGTGTCTCAGCTAGAACTGAACCCTGGCTCACTTGCCAGTTATAGTCACAGGCAAAAGACAGACCTGAGGAGACAAAATTGATCACCTGTTGAATCAGAACTAGACAGTGATAAATAGTGGTGGATCTTACATACACTGTCCCCCAACCCCTCCTTTCCTCTCAGCCCAGCTCAGCTACCTCCTCCCTGCTACTGGTGCATAGGGGTTGGGGTCACTTCTAGTCCATTCATTCCATGTTCCTACAGCTCCCTCCTTCTCAGGTGGAAAACTCCCCACAGTCTTCCACTTTGGCAATGTGGCATCCCTCCCTTGAGAGACAGTCTTGCACAAACTACTCCAGCTAGCATGTGTGCCTTCTCTGGGCTGCAATCCTCTTAGCAACATAATGCTACAGTGTGGGCTTCCTTCAAGCATGGCCTCCCTTGGGAGCAATCACCATTTCTAGCATGGGGTCCTTCATGGCCTGCAGGTGGAATTCTGCTCTGCTATTAATCTCTAAGGGCTTCAAGGGCTCACCACAGTTTGAAGGGGAATAGCTGCTCCGACTCACCTCCCCCACTCCTTCCTCACTGATCTCTGTGTCCCCATGGTTGTATCTCCCTCTCCTGCTCCTCTACAAAGTGAAAGATCTCGCTCAACAGCTTTTTCTCCTCTGAAATATAGTATTGCTGACTGGCTTAGCTGTGGCCAGAGGTGAGTGCAAATCATGGGGACTGGGGAGTCTAGAGATTTCTTGAAGCTTCTTACAAGAGTCCCACTAACAGCTTCGTACCCCTGCTAGATGAAACCCAACCACATTAACATATTGACAAATCTATGTAGGAGTGCTCCTGTAGCAGTAGATTTCTGCAAAGCTTTGTTCCTAGGAAAAAAATACCATATCTACAGTGTTATGCTGCCTCAGAGAAGTGTAGAGGGAACTTCATTACAGGACATAGCAGACAATATTGCCATATGTAATTTAAATGAAAAGCTATTTCAGAAATAGGGTAGCAAAAAATAACCTCCCTGGTTTAGCTACCAAACTGAAAATTTCTTCCAGTAAAGCCTCATGAAAGCTCCTATGTCTTGCTGAAAAGAAACTAAAATAAAAACCCCAAAACACCCTTTTTTTGATGACCTTTAGTTCATCTTCAAAAGAGAGAAGATGCCTTCCTTTAACTAAAAAAAGGAACTGAAATAATTCACAAAACCAGAGAAGGGGCCAGTAAAACTGCTCTACACCTTTATTCAGTGCTGCCAACTGCTAAAACAGTTCTCCTTTTTATGGGAAACCTTGGTGAAATCTCTGTTTTACATAAAAGATTTTTTTTCTCCCTTTTTCCCCTCTCAAAGTCAGAGCTGGCTGCTGCATAAATTTGTCTCTCAGGAAATACTGAACTGGTTATCTTTGGGTGGTAATATAATATTTTTACCTGAACCCAAATTTCTGTCCCAGTTCCATAACAATCTGGATGAAAGCTTTTTTTGTCCTCTGATGTTGACTACATTCCTAACGTCACAGTGCCCATGTGAGATCTGCTTTTACATTAGATAAGGCTGAGCCATTTGGATGAATGCTTTTGATTATGGTCATGTTGGCAGGTGCTCTTTTGTCTCTTATGTGTTGGAACAAAGAAAACATAAAAGGATTGTACAAAGAATTTGAAAATGCCCAGACTGGTGCTATATGATTTGATTCAATTCTCATTTTACAAGCAGCAGACCAGGTTGTCTGGCTTGATGGTCTCAATTCACCTGTTTGCTCTGCTTCTGCTATTAGAATTTGCATTCTTTCTTAAATGCTGCATCCAAGGGGAGCTGGTACTTGATTTATGTTGCTCAGTATCCTGTCTTTGTCAATGACGACTCTTGTGGTCCTAAGTCAGTTGCAGTAGGTTGTGCTCCAGACAACATGGGCCTCTGATACTTAAGTGCTTTAGAAGTTTTGAGTCAGTGCTGTATTGTCTTTGATACCATTTATGCTTATTCATTAAGGTCAGTCTATTGTGTGATTTGCATGTTAAGACATTGCAAATCAGTGAAACAACTTTTCTCAGGCTGGACATCAGTGCAGTGAGGAAAACATCTGCTAGTCCTGAGCTCTTTGATTTTTCTCTTACACATTGATCTTCCACTAGTTCTATAGATTCTCTGGCAGAACTTTCTACGTTTAATGTTTTTTAAAATGAACTACGTTTGATGTGTGCAAGTTGTTCCTCAAACATTTTGGAATAATCTTACTCTGCACTTGACTTGCCAGAGTTTGTTCCTTCCTATTCTTCTCAATTTTGTATGATTCAAACCTGCTGCAGTTCATAGCCTTCCTTGTTTTGCTGTTGTATCATGCCAGTCTCTGTTGTGTCTTCCAAGTCTTGTTGAGATAAATGGTACAAGCTTGCCAATATGACATCTTGGTACAGTCTGTTCTCCAAGCTAAGGCTTGCCTTTTAGATGCCTGTCTTAGCTCTCCATTAAAAGCTTGCATGCTTTTGTGCCATTTGGATGTTTTTGATCATGAGAGAAAGAAGTTTTGGCTTTTGATGCTCCTACTAAGTTTTAAAATTAAGCTCTCTTGTTAAATAGTATGTCTTCAACAGTGTTATTACTCACTGGGCACTATGTACTGCAGAGGAGCAGCTCAAGAGCTGCTTTTGCTGTTTAGGGCTCATGGTGCATTTTATGTGGTGTCACTGACAGGACTGAGGTGGCAAGCTGTTTTACATCATGAGAGTGTGCATGAAATACCAAGACAAACGGGGATTGGGCAGAGGATATGTCTTGAGGCATACTGACCTGTCTTGAGGCAAGGTACTCACCTCATTGTAAAGAAAGAACACATTGGAATCGTGGGACAAGTAAGACATTAATTATGAATTACTATGAAATGCTCTGGTCATGACAACATTCCTTCTTGAATCATATTCTTTGAGCATCTGTAGGTGTTTGGTTACTAATAGGTGTTGATGTGTCTAAGCATTGTGAATGACAAAGACTGCTAAAGCACAGTATAGAAATGAGAGGAAATTCTTTTCCTGCTTAGGAGGGCTATCAACAGTGGCCCAGAAAATTTTTGCTATCTTCAAAGTTAGGTAAGACTTCAGCTTGAGGAGCACAGCTCTGTGCCTAGGTCTCAGAAAAGCCTGCACATTGAGCAAGAATTGCTCACGCTATAGCAAGGGACCCTCTAGGCTACAAATTTAAGTGTCTAGAATGCTTAAGACATGACCTGCTAAAAGACTTCTAAACTATTATTAGGGTATATTTGGCTGGACTTAAAGCAGAACTTCTCGCTGCCTCAGCTGCTCTCCAGTTTTAGTGGCTGTTTTCACTCTGATTTTAAACATTTCTCACATTTTGCTTCTGTGCATTCCTGGATCTGAGCTGATAATGTGTGTGTGGGGTTTGCTTTGTTCCTTTGCTTGTTTGTTTTATCCTACTGATGTTGGCTTGCTGTTCTTGTTTTCTTGGGTCAAAAGGTACATCTATCGCCTTCATCTTTTCCTGCTGCCCACGTTAGATCGCTCTCTGGCTTCCTCAGCATGAACTCTCTGGGTGATCAGTAAAAGATGTATGTTTGAACACTTTGTCTAATCTAACTCAGGCAAAGTAAGCTTTGTTCTCCCACTTTCCAGGTGTTTCTGAACAGCTGCACTGGAATTTTGGAACTCTGAAATTTGAGTGGGACAGAGTGGTGTTTGGCTTTAAAACAAAAAAAAAACTCAATACATGCAATCAAGCTCCAATTATAGAATCATAGAATCAGTCAGGATTGTGGAAGGGACCACAAGGATCATCTAGTTCCAACCCCCCTGCCATGGGCAAGGACACCCTACCCTAGATCAGGTTGGCCAGAGCTTCATCCAGCCTGGCCTTAAACACCTCCAGGGATGGGGCCTCAACCACCTCCCTGGGCAACCCATTCCAGGGTCTCACCACTCTCATGCTGAAGAACTTCCTCCTCACCTCCAGTCTGAATCTCCCCACCTCCAGCTTTGCTCCATTCCCCCCAATCCTGTCACTCCCTGATAGCCTAAAAAGTCCCTCCCCATCTTTTTTGTAGGCCCCCTTCAGATACTGGAAGGCCACAAGAAAGTCATGCTGCAGCATGTCCACATCCCTCTTGTAGTAGGGACTCCAGAACTGGATGCAGTACTCCAGGTGGGGTCTCACCAGAGCAGAGTAGAGGGGGAGAATCACCTCCCTTGCCCTGCTGGCCACACTTCTCCTGATGCAGCCCAGAATCTGGTTGGCCCTCTGGGCTGCAAGTGCACACTGCTGGCTCATGTTGAGCTTCTCATCCACCAGCACCCCCAAGTGCCTCTTCTCAGGGCTGCTCTCCAGCCACTCCCTGCCCAGCCTGGATTTGTGCTTGGGATTGCCTCGACCCAGATGCAGGACCCTGCACTTGGTCCTGTTGAACCTCATGAGGTTGCCTTGTGCCCACCTTTCCAATTATGAGGCTAATTGTATTTTTAGCTTTTTCTTCTGTCAGGTGATGTATTTTTTCCCTTCCATGAAACTCAAAGCAGAAGTTTCTCTTACTTCATGGTCATTGCAAAGTATTAATTGTTTATACAGAAGACCTTTACTGTCAGTACTTTGAGTTCACCAGAGAAGATACAGAAAATTAGAAAAGAGAAACTTTTTGATGCAGCAGCACGGATTTTTTTTTTCATGTGTGTTTCTTCAAAGTTAAAGGCAAGCCCCAAGAGCAATTCACCCTGCTTAGCATATTTTCCAATTGGTACCCTGGGGATTAATGCTGGTATGACTCATTCACATAATTGGCCTTCTCAGTAGTTTTTCTCATTCTGAAGATTTCTACTCCAAATGTACAAGAAAAGAAACTGAGAAATGATCATCTGCAGCAGAAAGTTTAGAAAGGCATGTGGCTCATCCTTACCTCTAAATGACACTGTGCACTCTTGTTAGAGCAATCATAATATTGGATTCCTGCTGGCAAGGTTTACTGTCCTTGGTTCTTGTGTGACTGCTGCAAGCACCTAACTCAGTGTGTGAAATTTTAAATGTATGTTGTGATTGGAATGCTTCCATGGATCAGCTTTAGCAATGGATGTTGGGCATTGGTAATCAATAAGCTTCTCTTTATCAGTACGTTCAGAAATTCACTTGCATAAAGGGGAAAGAATTCTAACAAGCTTTCTCTTAAAACTTTGTCTCTAAGATCAAAGCAAAGAACTCATTTTTTTCACTTTGCAGCTGTACTGGATGTTGTGCTGTACTCCAGATTTTTCTCCCCCACTCCAGCTGTGGCAGAATGAGTAATGTTGCCAAAATGAATGTCTGCTTCAGTGGTTTAATGGAGGCTTCATATTTTTAGGTGTTGGTTTTTTTTTTTTTTTATGAAGGCTTGTGTGGGCTTTAAAGCTATTTAATGATAAAAATTGGCAAGAGCTACAAAAAGAAACTAAGGCACCCACCTCTTGTCTGTCTGACTGGTGCACAAAGTGTGTGCAAAGCTTTGCTGTGATGTGTATAGAAACCTTATGTGGAGGCTTCATGTACTTGGTATGGCAGTTAGCTGCTAAAGTTCAGTGTGCAGGGCTGGGATCTGGCTAGACCTTGTGAACACAAAGGAAGGAGTCAGCCTAGGCACCTTGGTGAGCTGCACCTATTCAGCACTGGTCTTTGCCTGTAGACAGGTGTCTGCCATCTGACCTCTGACAGACCATGAACTAATCTCTACAGCTGTCTTCAAGTGCTTTGCAAATACATTACAGGTGGAGCAGTCCTTCTTCCTTCTCCATCCCAAATAAAACAGTGGATGTTGTTTCTTGCAGTTAACACTTCTTTAATGCTCTCTTTGGTATTAATCTTAGCAGATTCAGCTTTGTATCCCTAGGTCAGTACAGGAGCTCTCCTTGGTCTTGGTTGCTTGGGACTGTCCTTGTTTCGTGGAGGCAATGGGTAGAGCAGGGAAAAGTGGAAAATTGACCTGAATAAATTTCCTTGGAGAAGCAGAGACAAGCTGGTAATCTCTCTTCTTGTAAGCATATAGCCTCTATGGTGAAGTTCTCAGACCAGATGTGAGTGTGAAATATTGACCAAAAAAGGGTTTGTAGGATTACCTGTTGTTATTTCTACCTCAAATACTATTGATCAGATAGAACTGGTTCGTTCTCCACTCCAAGGCAAAATGATGTTTTATATGCTTCAAAGAAAATGTAGACAGTTCAGACCAGCAACAAGTTTGACTCGAAATCTGCTCAGTAAAGCTTAAAATTCTACTCAGTCAGATGTATTTCATAAATACAGAAAAAAAATCACTTTCTCATGAGTTAGCTAGAGTCCAGCAGGGAACTAGTAAAATGATTAAGAGATTGAAGCTTCTTTCTATATGAGGCTGAGAGAACTGAGACAGTCTGGGAGAGAGAAAGCTCAGTGGGGAACTTAGTAATGTTTATATAATATACCTTTATATTAAATACCTTATGTGTAGATGTGAAGAAAATAGGCTTTGCTCAGTGATGCCCTATAGCAGGACAAGCAGAAAAGGGCACAACCAAAATACAGGAAACTACATCAGAACATCAAATTCCTACATGAACACTGGAATAACTTGCCCAGAAAGGTTTTAGTCTGTCTTGAAGACAGTCAAGAGTTGTCTTCCAACCTTAAGTATTCTGTGATTCAGGATACTGCTTTAAGACCTTTTAATACAGGTAAACCAACTCCTCAAAAGCTGAGACATGAAGTTTGTACATCTTTAGCCACTTAAAAATCTGAATGAGGAGTCAGGTGAAATATTAACTGCCATTATGAGGACCTGCATGTGTGACTTCACAGAAATTCCCGATTTTAAAATCTTTGTATCGGAACAAATCATCTGCCCAATGCTTTTGAATAGCTTCTACTGAGTCAAACAGAAATGCTCTGCTGTACCACTGTATTAACTGAATAAAAAATGTCACCACCTTGGTCTTGTGTGTTGTTGTAGCTCATTGTGGGAAATCAGGTTTAATTACACTTACTGGACTTGAATTAGGCGATACTAGCTCCTGGTTCTTCTACAAAAGGAGCATTTGTTTAACAGGATCTTGATTCACCCACCAACTGCAAGGCTGCTGTGGAGTTGAAACTGCTTGGTATTTCCGTAAGAGACTGCTATGATGCCCTCTTGTCTTCTGCTACGAAGTATAACCTGGGAATCGCACAGTGCTGAGCAGCACAGTTCTTAAAAAAAAAAAAAAGCTCTTCTGATACTTTTGACATGAAGTTTTCATAAGCTGACTTGGGAGTCTGTTTGCAAAAGACACCGAATCCTTTTTGGCACAACGTTGTCTCTTAGACTTCAGGTCACAGTATTATGAATAAATGTATACTTAAGTGTTCATATTCCTGTTCCTCACTTTTCTCATTTTTCAAATGTTTTCAAACCTTTCTGCTGTAAATAAGTAACTTAAGAAAATAAATTTGTAGGGCAAGCTTTCATCTCTACCCAGAATTCTTATCAACTGAGAAATGATGCAAGCTTGTGCAGCATCTTCTACTTGATGGAATTCTGAGGTTCATGCCTACCGAGAAGCAGATATTAAGAAATCTTGTGCAGAACTGTCACTAAGCTTAATAGTTCAAGATGGATTTTATTAGGATCACTGCTTAGAATGCATGATACCCTTTACTCAGTTCTGTAAAATTCTTTTAAAGCTATTTAATAAGATGTTAACACTGGACCCAAGGTACAAAAGGCTCTTCATTATCAACATGAATATTGCAGCTCACAGCCAGAATGTGGTTTTGAACCAATTGATTTTAGCTTTTCAACAGATGTAACGAGATTCTTACCTGTATATAGACAAGTTAACACAGAAGAATGTCTCTTGGCTTTATCCTTTAATTCATCCATTTCTATCATACAGCTGCCAGGCTGGGAGTTGTTCCATTTTGTGCACTCCAAATACAAAGCCAGTACTCTTTTTTCCCTAGGTCATGAGAAAGCCTGGGCTTGGCTCTCGTGCCTGAGAGAACCTAGTATTGTACCTTTCAAGGCTACATTAACAACTCACTAATGTTATTGGAAACCCATTCTGATCTTGTGTCCCTCATGCAGATGACAGTTACCTTATTCCTTCAGCTTACCATCAGGGCAAACTTATGCTCAAGAACTTTGCTAGAGGCTTCGTTCTTTACTATCTAGAAAAGCAGTCAGATAATACACAAGCAAGCTATATCCTATCTTGACTATCTTGACTTTTTCAAGGTAAACTTCTAGTGTGAACTTTACGCAAAGAACAGAAATGGAAATCCAACTGCATAAAAACCCCAGCGTAGTCATCACAAACTCAGAAAGTGGCACAGAAATTTCATCATGCAAGTGCACAATCAAGGGACAACTATTTATATAACGATCCAGGTGACTAAGAAAGGAAGAAACTACTTTAAAGGTCTTGGGAATTTTCTGTATATGTTTTTGGGACTTCAGAAAAAGTACTCAGTAATTTACATAGCTGGTATTAGATGGTTAAAGAAAAATGCAAACTACCGAGAAGGCTACTGAAGTTTGATACCCATCAATCTTTATTCATACTGGCCCAATTACTTTTTAAAACACCATTAAGTAGACACACACTGCCATCTAGTTGAGCATCTCTAACATAGCTGCAGCTTGATTTCTGAGGAGAGGAAAACGTGTTGCTTGGAGCAAGTAACTTAATACAGTACAAAACATATACAGATTTAAAAATGCTGCACTGAATGCTTTGTCAATGGTATATTATATAATAGAGATACACAGAGCAAAGCTAAAGTATTTTATTAATAATTTATTGTCAGTAAGAAAGACTGGCTAATGGTAATTCTCAGTAAAAACCTTTACAAGACCATTGGATCACAAATATACAGACACTATAAAAACTGTGTCATGGTGGGTTTGGTTCTAAACTGGTATGTAGAGGGTCCCCAACACACTTTCCAAGAAGGGAAAAAATGTTTACAGTTCTAAAATACAGCAACCCATTTAAGACATTTCCATGTAGCTGACCCAGAAAAATATTGGACCTAACCTTTGTACAGTTGGAATTGTGTGAATATGTTGTTTATAATGAAATGGCAAACCTTAGTTTCCAGGGGAATACATACAGTGATGCTGTGATTATAAGAAGTCAGGGTGCTAGTTTTTAATGGCACACTAAGATCACTAGTTTCAGTGGAAAACAAATTCACAAAATATCTACAAAATCTAGTTAAAACTATTAAAATCAAAACTGTACATAAAATTTACAAAAAGTAGCAGAAAATTAATTGCATTAGAACTATATAAATATATGCATCATGCTAACATGGAGAAGTGGTATGTGATTTATTTTTTAACATAGACAATGCAAGTACAAAAAGGACATTCAGAAATGGCACAGCCAATGGAAATCTTGGAACTGTCCAATTACAGTAGGTCAGGAAATGGAAAAAGGCTGATTTAGTGAAAGGAACTGCATGATCCAATGCTGCCATGCCAGTTTAGCTCACTGAAAAAAGAACATTCCCTGTGGCTGGGAAAAGAAATATAAAATTAAAAAAAAAAAAGCTCTTGAAGGTTGTTCTAGAATTTTGACAAAGTTTTTTAGAGTCCAGGCACTTTTGTTAAGTGTGTCAGACTTCTGTATGTTGCTGAGAATCAAGTGGAGGAATTTTCACATGACCATCAAAATGACCATCGTCTCCACTCTCGTAGTCGCTCATCATGACTTCAGACTCCATTTCACAGCATGCTGACACATCGGAGCATGAAGCTGTGGAAGCATACACAGACATGGACATGTTGTCTACAGTGGGTGCTTCAAAGTCTCTATTGTACCCTAATGTGTAAGGAGCGTAGGGTTCTCTGTAGCTGCTGTTGATGCCATTGGTTGTGGTTTGAGGTTCTGACATGTCTGCAGGATAGTGATGAGGAAGGTACTGATTAAGGTTAAATCTCTGTCTGCTTCTTGTAGAAGAACCCAAGCTACCTACTGCTGGCATGTCTCTGGGTGGCTGTATTGACTCAAACTGGTCGCTGTATTCTGGTGGCAACGGTGGAAGCTCATCAGGTGCAGGGAAGTCATCAGGTGGAGGTGGAAAATCACTTTCTATGTCATAACCGCCAGGGTAATAGTCTGTATCAATGGCATTTGGATCAGTGTAGAGGGAAGCTGATTCTTCAACCACTTCATAATTGGGATACTCTTGGATACCTGGCAACTGAACACTTGGCATCCAGTCTGATGTATCCCAGTGATAACCTGGGACATTTAAGAAACAAAAAAAAAGAAGTAGTATTAGTATCTTGCCTTCAAGTCAGTCTGAACTGAAAAGTCAACACAGATATTAAGACAATGCAACCATTGTGATTAGGACACTACTTGTTAATTAGAAAGCAGTTTGCCCCAGTTCCACAAAAGACATTCAACACAACTTTACTTTATGCCATGCATCATTCACGCTTGAACTTTTAATGTTTTCTCAGACATCTCACCTAACATGGGAAGAGCTGTAGGTCACCTATGGAATGTGCTGTCACAATACATAACGGTATAGAATTGCCACTGGATTGCAAAGAACCAATAGCCTCCCTGGTGCTGCTAAATTATTAATCTTGAGTAATTGCAGTTAGGGTGGTAACAGCTACCTGTTTTCCTTAAGAATATATTTGGCCTATAAAGACCATACTTTTCTTACACAAAAGAAGTAATTTCTAACTGGTAAGTATCCAAACCACTTAAAGTGACTTTACCCTTAAAAGAAATACAAAGTTAACTTCACAAAATGCTGTTAGCTCTACAGTCACTGTCACACTTCTGATAAAAATGCTTCACTATTAGTAGAGACATTCCACATTCAAATACAAGAACAAACCAGGAAAATCAAACTCAATCATGCAAAAAAAATGGCCAAACTCGATCCTGTCTTGCAAACTCCCCTTGAGTAAGTTTGTATTTGTCTGCTGGAAACTAGAGGTGAGCCTAATCTCATTAAAATAACAATTGGTTTCCTCATCTGAACATCAAAAAATAAAATAATACAGAATTGTAATAAGGTGCAAATCTAGTAAACAGTAATCACTGCAGACAAATGCACAGCAAGCAACAGTAAGTCTGTGTTAAAACCAAAACAGAAGTATTTTGGTGAACACCAATGAACTGCATGCAGAAGTCACCTCTTGAATTGCTGAGGTCAGGAACAGCAAAAGATTCTTTAGGTGGCAGAATGAGAAGAAAAAGGAGAAAACATCTGTAGTTAGGAATCAAATAGTAGAACCAATGCAAAGACAAACAATGACTGTCACTATGATGGTGATGTTGCTTTTGTCCAGTTTACTTAGCAGTACTGAAGCTGGCATTTTTTCTATTGTTAGACTTGAACTGTTGAATAGCTACTGTGTTAAAGTAGCCTGGGATATGGCTGTATAGTGGCAAAATCTGCGCTCTATGGTTTGCCAAAATCCTCCTACCAGCGCATTAAGGGTTTCTGCTTAAAAAGGTAACAAGACTTGGTCTGATTTTTTTCTTTCCCTGTATCACCCCTCCCCTTGGTTTTCAATAGTGTATCTATTAGGACCTATACTTGCAAGTATCTCACGCAAAGGTGGAACTCTTCCTTTAGTATCTAGCTTCTAAGCACTGAGAGACCTGCTTCCTTTTGTACAGCAGTTCCAACAACTCATCAGCTCAGCAGAGAACTGTCCTGTATTATCTGACAATTTTTAAACCTTTCTCCCTTCAGGAACATGTTATTTTCTATTCAGGTCTGTAAGAACAGGTGATACTTATTCTAATACCAAAATCTTTTCTTAAGAATGTTTACTTTTACCTATTCTTGAAGACTGGAGGGACAGAGGTTGAGTCCTGGGGAAGATTTCCACCTCTCATTTTTTTTAAAGCTTGCCTAGCCCAGACAAGAAAAATATTTTCATGCTGCAAGGCATATAAAATCTGAGACTCTCAAAATATCACTGGCCTCATCTTCAGAAGGTTCTGATGATCAATCTACTTAGAAGACAGCAGACTACATGAATAGAGTCTGTCTTTCTACATGACAATCTCCTAGTCTGAAGCTGTGTTTTCTCTTGCACTTGCTGATTTGTAAAGACCTTCTCTTTGGACCAATGCAGAGAACACAGGCCTACAACTGTCCTAGAATGAGACTAGTTACAGTTCATACTTCCAGGGCACCTGTTGGACAGAAACTCTTTGAGAGACTAAAGGAAAAGGCCATCTGTCTCAGAATTTGATGTGGCTGATAGTTTGCCTAAGGTTCTTTGTTGAACTTGACTGTTGAACTAACACCTTTCTGAGTGTGCTTATATACAAAACTTTTTACCTAAGACGCTTTCAAAGAAGCAATGCTTGTTAATAGAAACTTCCAAGTGTTGAGAAGTACCTCAGCAAGACATCTTAAATCTCTCTACAAAAATTCTGCCATGCATGAAATATTTGTATTTATCTCACAGTGATACTCAAACATCAAGCAAGAGTTTCAATTTTGACTTGGTAACTACATCCATCATTTCTAGTTTCTACCAATTAGTATCTCAGAGAAAATCTGAATTGAGTTATCACATACTTCCCCTGACAGATTTTGCCTTCTAGCCTTCTACCCTTTCCTAAGTATTGAGCATTATAGTTTTTTAGCACTGAGGACTACAGTCTATAGGTTCACATTAACAAAATACTCTCACGTAATTAGAAGTCTTTTCATTTGTCTACTTTTTTGTGTGTCTGCATACATTAGATGGTATGTAATTCGAATACACTTTTTTTTTTTAATGTGGCTACTGTAATTAATTTTATGTTCTTAATTACTTGCATCTAACTGTAACTTTCAGGATTAAGTAAATAAAAATGAAAGAATTTCCACAGACTCACTGGCACCTTTATTACTAATGTAATTTTTTTTCAAGAGTTTGTGTTTTCCAGAGGAAAAGATTTTAAATGTGAGCAGAAAAGAAATTAATTTCCATTTAAATAGCTACTTCCAAAAGCCACATACACATTGATATATGCATGTGTGCATATATGCACCCAAACATACCTTTTGAATGTAAGGCTGAGTAGTAACTTACTGCTTAAACTGATAGTGATGTGTATGCCTATACCCCTCAACTGCATACCAGCAATCAGCTTTTTTTTTCTTCTAAAAAGACAGACTGATTTGAAGATCAAGAAGTGACTACTGATAACAGACTACCCCTATGCTGAACAGCTGGACAAGATGACAACAGACGTGGATGGGAGAAGAAGAAAAAGCAGCAACCCTCTCTTCCTCATCACAATAATGTATGTAGTTGCCTATGATGCTGTCTTAGCTCTGCTGGAAGCTTTAGTGCCATTATTTTCAGAAAGGATTATTTGTTTATGGTAAGAATTTTTTGGAAATCAGTCCACAGAGTAGCTACAGCATGCACATGAAAATATGAACATACATATATATATGTATATATATGCATTATAAACATATTCTTTGCTAAAATTTATCACAAAGTCCAAGTAAATAATATTTTACAACTCCCATCTGCAAAGGTTACATTACTAGAAGCAAAACGTGCATTATTCTGCTAAAGCAGTAAATAAGTATGAAAACATGTATATACCTTCTTTTTCCACCGAGTCAACAACAGCATTGACAAGGTGTATTACAGTCACTACGGAAGCTTGTAAAAGGTATAAAAGGAGCAAATTAAAACAAACCTATAGTTAGCATCACTTTAAACAACATACAGATACACAAAAAAGCACTACCAAATTGCAGCTCATTCATATTTTATAAAGCAAGCTTAACAGTGTGTATGTATACATTTACTTTCCAACTTGAAAGCAACTGAATGCAATACATAAAATACATCTTTAAGCTTGAATTTTTTTCTTGATAAACACAGAGAACATCCCTGAAGCAAATACTGCATGAGCACACAGCTGCTATAGTTGTGCTAGAATTTCTGAAATGTTGCCTAAATATAGCATTTCCATAATACTTCATGTAGACAGCAATAAACTAGGCTTTTCTAAAAGCTTGTGTTGGGTGAATTGAGGAGTATTGCATTAGGCTTTCCCTTTTAGGCTGCATGCTACGTTATATTTTCCCTCTCAATGAAAAAAAAAATCATTGAGATGAGCTAAAATATTAGAATATGAAAAGCATCTACTGAAAACTTCTGTTGACCTTCTTAAGTCGTGTGTGAACAGTGGTGTTCAACAGTAGGAATACCAAATTCAGGTTATGATATTCTCATTTATAAACAACCAAAATGAATGTACTTATGTCTTCCCTCTCCCAAGATGCTTTTGGAAGAGAGAAGGATTACTCTTGTAGGGTAGGATGGAATTAAGCACATGCAATTTGCTTGCATGGCTCAGGAATTAAATATCAAACTAATAAATTCCAAATCTGCCACAAAGGGAGGAAGGAAGGAACAATATCTGTGATGCTACAGCTATTTCTCGTAAAGTGATGTATTCATGAGTAATCAATACATTACAACTAAGAATATATGAAACATACAGCGTGGAGAAGAGGGAACAACATTTGCTGCACAACACTTAATACCACAGGAAAAAAGTTGGAAGTTGATATCAGATCTACTGATAAAATAATGAGTACTGTAAGCATACAATTTTACTTTCACCAATAATTAACACAGATTTTTCTTTTCATGCTGTTAAGAACAGATCATTCCACTTCATTTAGAAGCAGAATGTTTTTATTCCTATGCTAAAATAATTTGATTTTTTTACCACACAGAGATAAAAGCAGAAGTTGCAATAAAGAGTCAAAACACCTTAGATGAGTAAATTGAGATAACTGCCCAATCAGTCTGAAATATTTCTGAACAAATAGATGCATATTAAAGCATCTGTCATCACAATGGAAAAAGTAGAAGACTTCCAATTAGTAATAATAATAAACCTCACATATAGATATGTTGATTATATTTTGATAGACTGGAGTAATGATCAAAATATTTATATATTGGCTTTTTTCAATGTATGATTTTTTAAAATTAATTATTTTTAATCATGGTGAAAGCCAAATACACTCTTCTACTATAACAAAACTCCTTTTTGTGCAGCTTCCTTCATTACTAAAGTAATCAAACTTACAAGCAGTCCCTTAAACTCTGCTCTCACTCAGAATTGATCTGATCCATATGGGAGCTGAGGTCGCAGCAAGAAAAAGAGAAGGAAACAAATGAAACTGTAATACCAAAAAGCTTTTTTACTGACAGCTGAATGTCAAAGTTATAGTTGTGCAGAGGCCATAAAAAAAAAAAAATCACACTATTTTTGTATAAGGTGATAACTACTGATTACCTACAAGGGTTTCTGAAATTTGAACACACTTTTAACACCTTTTGAACACGAGGCTGCAAACAACTCATACTGCATTTTTATGGTTGATAGTCTAATAACAGAATGATTATTTAATTTTGATGTCATTAACACAAGGTATGAGACAGGGAGAACACTTAAAAAAATAACATATCTAGGTCTTGACATAAGCAAGTACAGATATATATTAAATAAGCTATTATTTAATATATATTTGATATATCTAAGTCCCATACTTAAGAGATATAGATCTAAAGATTGAAAAAGTGAACATACGTGGCAGTACAAAAAGGTTGTAATTTACGTACCATTGTCATCACATGATTCAGACTGGAAGGAGCTGAGAGACTGGACCTCAGACATGCTTTCTCTAGCACTGTAAGGATGGGAGCTCTTTTCATCTAGAGGCTTTTTTGAAAGGCAGGGGTCAAGATCTACTACTTTGGCTGAAAGAAAAAGTTTCAAGTGAGATGATCAATAGATTCCAGATCAAAGAATCAATAAAATCTGAAGCTGAGATCTACATGGTTTTACAGAACTTAATAAAGCACAAAGCCTGATCAGATTCAAAACTCAGTAAAGTCACAAAGCCTTCTGTATCCTAACAGGCACAGACAGAAACTTCACACTCATGTTACAAAAATGCACCAGCACACACATTTAACAGAAAAATTAAAAACTAAGAGCATTTCTTACTGTCATAGTCAAAATCCCAGCTGGGCTTTTGTATCGAATCGCTGTCTGAGGGAGAGTTGGAGGGAGGTGGTGGTGGCAAATTTGGGGCCACACTGCAAACAGCTACAGCTTTCCGGTGACCATGTACAGAATCTGGATTAAAGGTACTAAACTCTGGGTGCTCGGGAATAGCAGATCCCTCAAAAGAATTCCTGTCAAGGTTGTTCCTAGAGTCGCTTGGAATGCTTGGAGTGTATGAAATGGGACGAACAGGAACCTGTGGTGGAATATCAGAATAGATGTTCTTATTCAATTTTGCATCAAAATATGGTCTTTGCAGGAAAGCTGTTGTAGCTCCCAGCTGCTTGTCTTCAGGTTCTGGTTGGTGCTTCTTTTTTCTACTTATCACTTTGCGGCAAACAACAAAAATCACAACTAACAAGAATATTCCTGCGATGAAAACAATAATCCCAATCACTTCAGCTAAGCCAATATTCCAAGATGTTGAAACGTATTTGTTAAGAACAATGTCTGTGCAGTGTTTTCCTCCAAATCCATGGCTACAATTGCAGTGATATGACCCATAAGTATTTTCACAGAGGGCACCATTGAGACATGGGTTCTCTACGCATTCATCAACATCAGCCAGGCACCTACCAGAAACAAAGCAGAGAACTGACGGTTAGTTTACATCAGCAGTCTTTCTTGTAGTCTCCTTGTTTTCAACAATTCTAGTTACATTTGATATTCAGTACTGTGGTACTACCAGGCAACTTGCTCTTTTATCAACATTCCTGATTTCCACCTTAACTAATACTGTTTAAAAAAAGTTCAATGTATGTGCAACACTGCCTACCTTTCTCCACGAAAGCCTGCTTCACACTCACAAACTGGTCCATCCAAACTGTCAATACACTTGCCACTGTTTTTACAAGGATTATCTTTGCAATATGGACCCAGCTGGCATCTGAACATACAAAAAAAGAGTGGGAGAGAAAGGGAATCATGAACAAACTCTGCAGCAAGTGAGTATATATAGTGTGGGATTCAGGGCTGTAATATAAGGGGCTGGCATGAACTAACCCCAGTGGTCTTCAAAGTCTAAACATACCTTTGTCCTGTGTATTGCCCTCGGCACTGGCAGATAAAATCATCGCTGACGGGGATGCAAGTACCACCATAAAGGCAGGGGTTGGAAGCACAGGGGTTGACACTTACATCACAGTGAGTTCCCATAAACAAAGGTGCACACTTGCAGTAGTAACCTGGAATCAAATATACAGTCTTTCTGAAAGACACATGGCTCTACTGAATTAAAGTAAAATCTTCCCTGCCCACCTCTGGATATATGACAAAATCCTCCCTCCCCACCTACTTGTCTGAAAAGAGATGATGGGGAAAAAAACAGAAATACTCATATCGCAAGATGAAAGCAATATGTTTTTTTCTTGACCATGACTGAAGGATAACTTCCATTTCTGTCACAAAACTCAAACTTGTCACAGCAATTTCAGAATTTTTGAAGGAAGGCTCTAAAGTAGGCAGATAAGAGGATGGACCTCAGCTGCTGATACTGTAGACTTCTCATGGATTTTGCCTGCTCCATACTACAAGGAACTGAGTCTAGAACACAGCCTTCCTAACTGCTCAACAACCAGTCTTCTACAGCTCTCTGGGAAAGCATGAATTATTCAGAAAGTTGTTTTGTCCTTCAAGGCAAGTAAGTGAAAAAGCAGTTTTGAAACCTGAAAGGAGAAGAACATAGCATGGCTTACCTCCATTTGACAGTGCATTGCAGATGCCTCCATTCTGACATGGGCTGCTTGAACAACCTTCTGTGGTAGTCAGCAAGCATCCAGGAGTCACATCTACAGATTCTTCCATGTGTGCATAATTTCGTGGCTTACTGTTTAGAGGCAGCTCTTGTCCATTAAGTATAATAGAATCCATACAGCCTCTGAAACCATTGCTAACTTGAGGACTTCCACCATGTCTTGTACCTTGCTGCCGAATATGGCCACCAAAAAACACGTGATTATCTAAGTTAAGTGTCCTAAGTGTACCAGGAGCAGTACCAGATGCAGTATGTACCCTATCCAGAACAAGTCGTGCATAATTTCCATCCACTTCAAGAGATACGGAATGCCACTGGCCATCATTTATCTGAATGCTCTGCACAGAAACAATCCCAGGCCCACTGCCACAATCAAATTTATACTGCAGTCTTCCATGGTGAATCTACAGAGGAAAGACACAACATCAACAAATGGTCTGCACACTTAAAGAATATAAATGATTAATGTCCTTTCATCTTGTGCTTTAAGGGGCTTTTCCTGTACGGACTCAATGAGTATTATAAACAAATGATTTTAAGGTTGTTATTTAAAAGATAGTTCAGGTGGGGTTTTTTTGTGTTTCTTTTGTGGCTTTTCTTTCTTGTTACAATTCAGTATTCTGTTTGGTTTGTGTCCTTTCTTGTTACAATTCAGTATTTCATTGTGACATAAAAAATAGTAAGAAGATGGTAAGACGGAAAGAGGAGATGTGCAGTAGATTTTAATATACCTCTAAAATACTGTAGTCTGTTCCTCGAGCATACATAACAACTGCGTGAGCAGAGTAAGTTCTAAGTCTCATTGTCAGTTTCATTTCCTCTTTGTTCTCATTCTCCATGAGACGGTATTTCACATAGCTATTCCCAGTAAATGTCACA
This sequence comes from Tricholaema leucomelas, assembly GCA_013400475.1. NCBI lineage: Eukaryota > Metazoa > Chordata > Aves > Piciformes > Lybiidae > Tricholaema lacrymosa > Tricholaema leucomelas. The sequence continues at coordinate 157,454 of WAAF01018888.1, read as the reverse complement.
GCAGAGCTAGTTGGTGCTGAGGAATAGAGAAAAGCATAAAATGTGTTAAAACACAGGACTGGAATCAAATTTATGTTTAGAAATTGATATGGTTTTATGCAGAGGGTTTAACTTCTTACCAGAACACTGCCCAGTTTTGCTGTCTTGGCAAACACAGGTGTATTTTCCTTCCTTTGAATCTCCTAAACACTTGGTACCTTCAGGGCATGGGTTTCCTTCACACACATTATTAAGCAGTGGGCACTTCCCTTCTGTAAACCAAAATGCATATGGTGGTAATGGTATTTTGTGAAAAGGAACACTTAAGTAAAATAGCTGAAAGTAACTTAAATTACATTCCTAACAGACAGACAAGGAAGTGATTATTTCCAGGACATGAGTGGCACAAACACAGACTAGAAAATGGCATACATAGTGGGTGATACTCAGTTATCTTAATTCAAGTGGTAACATTTGAAAACTAGTGTTGTAGTTTAAAGTTCACCATTACTATCATACACCATAAAAACAATGTGTAGATATTAAACAGAGACAAAGTAGAGAGCAGAAGAAGAGTGTATCAGACAGAAACAGGCTTTAAATATTTCCCTCGGATGTGCAAGTTCACTCAGCATTGTCAAGTCATGCTTTTAAAGAGCAGTGTTTGTTTTCCTCAGAGCTAAAGATAAATTAATCTTCTGTTATAAATCAGTATACTTGTGTCTTAATCAATAGTCATTTCCCAGTTTTCCCTGTCATTACCAGCCAAGTATGAACACTCTGTGGGCTATTACTCTAAGTAGAAAGAAGCATTCTGGCACTTTGGAAGAACCTATCTCTGGCAATCTAAAACAAGTCACACAAGAAAAGGAACTTTTTTTTCATAAAATGGAAAGTGAAGGTGTGACAAAAAAAAAGTATATCCCATAAGCTTATTATGAGACCTTCTTCTGGATTAAGGGTTAACTACTGGACCCTAAGGTGGAAACTTGATTCTGGTGAGAAAATCCCACCTAAGATGGAGGCATCAGATTATGTTACTCCCTTCCCTTTCCAGCCTACTCTCTATTTAAGGGGCAGGAACTAACAGAGAGCTCTCTCTTACCTTTTGCTTTTGCTGTGTAGTGGGGAGCTTTGTGTTAGCTGGAAGTTGACTTGCCATGTGCCTGGGCCTAATCCACTGCCAATTCTGGTTTTGTATATATCTTTTTTATATATCCCTAGCTTGATAGTTCTGTACCTTCCCTTTATCCTAAACACCTTTTTTTTTTTTTTCTTTGGGTAAAATTACTTCTTTAACTCCCAATTTGGTGCAAAGTCTTTTGTTACCCCTTTTCATCTTTCCCTGCCTATCTTTTCCCTACGGGGGAAGTGGGAAGGGGGAAACTTAGGTTTCTGTCCCGTGGGTATTTGCCTTAGAAGCTTAAACCAGGACAGACGTGAGCTCTTAAAATGAGATAAGAGAAAAGAGTTACTCTGATTAGAATTATTAGGCAAATGGTGCAGTGAGGACTAGAGATTCTTAATCTTGTAGTATGTTACCTATGAATTACGGCTGTTCGAAACTACAACATGTAACTAGAAGGATGTAATTTTCTTTACTGCTTCTCTTACCTTTACAAAGACAAACTGCTGTTCTGTGATGTCGAGGAGTGACGAAACTCAACCTGGCTGTGCTGTGGGTTGACATGGTGTTCTCATCCACTGTTACTTTTTCTTCACAAAATTTCAAAGGGCAGTCTAGGCCTGCACAAAGCTTATGGAAAACATCAATTATCCGGACACCTAAAATCTCCTCTAGGTCAGGCACGGAAGAGTTTATCTTGTGAAGCAAAATTCTCATTGGTTGCTGAGAGTTACTAGACTTTTCAATATTCAGGAGGACATCGAGATTTGAAGGAGGATCAGAAGGCTGCAAACTAATAATCTGGATGTCATTTCTCCTCACGCCCAAGACGTTTCTTAGTGCTCTCTGGAAGTTGCGCCAGTAATCACCAATGAATTCTTCAGGGGCAAGGTTTGCAAAGCGTATGGCAATGCTGTGATTCAGCATATCTTGTGTGATTTGTCTGATGTGTACAGTAATGTCAGTAGCAGTTGTAAATTTTCCATCTGTGACACTGACATTTAGGAGGTACTGACCTACATCTAACCTTTTGTGTGCTATGAGTTTGCCACCTGTACTGGAAACAGAGAAGAAGGATTCCATTTTGGGGTCCAGACTGTATGTCAAAGTATCATAAACATCTTGATCAGTTGCATGAATTTTTCCGATGACACCACCTGAATATTCTTCCCCAAAGGCCGTGATAAAGATTTCTAGAGGCAGAATTGCTGGAGAGTAAATGCTTTCCTCAATAACTCTAATGTCAATGTAAGTCAAAGATGACAGTGGTGGTTTTCCATTATCTGCCACCTAAAGGAAGGTGAGGATAGAGTTAGATTTTTGCTTTATCTCAAATTCTACTGTAGATTCTTGTACTTTATATGGCAGAGTTGTATTTTTCAAAGAAAAAAAAAAGTTAAATAATAGTTTCTGCAGGAAGATTCTTTATGTAAATTTCATAAAGCAGGTCCTGACAAAACAGCTAATACTGACAATTTAAAAAGCTTTTTTATAAGAGCACATACACGCAAACATGTTTTCACTTCTTCTCAGACTAAAGGGCTTTAAATACCTGGCAATGCAAAGAAGTTACTAACACTTCTAGCAAATACAGAGGAAATGCACAGTAACTGATTTCAGACAGCAGATGGTGCTTGAAGCATTTGTATTTCAACTGCAGAAACATTACAAACTTGAAATGAGTCATGCACTAGAAATTTACAATGTGCTTCACCACAATGATTAGGAGGTGGTCTTGCAGACAGTCTAAATGCAGTATGCCAAACAGTACTTCTAAAGAAAAACAGTATATGTAAAAAGTTACAATTATGTTGTCTTTCAAGATTTGTTATCAGGGAGACAAAAATTCCCCCACTTGCAGTGGTGTTTGCTTCAGACAATTGAAGTAATTATCTTTTACAGAATCAGCATAATTCAAATTTAAAGCCTTTTTAAAGGCCACATGGCCTGTCCTCCACTCCTTTTTGACAAAAGCATAGTCTTGTTGTATGAAAAAGAGACAAAAAGAGTAGAAAAGGGAGAAATGAGAACTCCATTGGGTTCTTTCTTTCTGTTCCTCCATTTTTGTCCCCCATCTAACTTTTACCCAGAGCTGGAAGTTTCCCAGTTACTGAAAGTGAGACTAAGGAACTGAGAGTTGTGGAAGGGCAGAGGGTGTACACAGGGCTCAGAAGGTAGAAGATATCCTACATTGTTTAGAAGATTTCACAATAATTTTACAGTGACTACAGATAGTTAGTACATTTTGAAGACCTATGCAGAGAAGCAGATTATGATTTTTCACACAAATTTAAGCAAAAGAGGAAGATCTGTGGGTAAGCATATAATGGCAGCATTTTTAAAGGGTACTGTATGTCTCAAAGCACATCTCCATCAGTTAACTCCAAAATACAGGCATGGCTAGAAACTTGCCCTCTAGTTACCCGAACATAAATAACAAGACATAGAGCTGAAGCTGGCAAAGTTTTGTTTTGCCTAGATTTCTGCCTGGAAACACGACAAGGCAGGCAGTTTAGCTATAGGAGAAATATCCACAGGAAACAAGAAAGGGCTTAAAACAAACAGACAAGCAAAATTGTAACAAATGGGCAGCAAGCAGGAAAGAAGAGCCCCAGGAGAAATGATTGTTCAATAGAGTAGATATTAAAAAGTCTGCAGTGGTTTTAAACTAAAGCATTCAGAGTGTGGCACAAAGAACTGTATGACTCATAGCTGAAGATTTCACACACTAATGCTGCGAGACATTTGTTAATGGGTAATCTATTTCCTCTGGAGAGAGGGAAAGCAAATGTGAGCGGCATGCACGCAGGCTGCTTTTGGGGAAGAAAGAATCCTTATGGCTACTAAAACGACAAAAGTAAAAGTTTCATGGTGGTAATTGGTGTGTGGGGTGTGTATGGGAGGGTGGCTGTTTGTGAGTGCTTTGGTTTGCTTTATTTTTTAACAATTAACGTATGCCTGTAACATAAGAAGACCTCTGCCTCAGCAATCCAATTCAGGAAGCAACTAAGGTAAAAGCTGACAATACTGAAAAGCACATCAGTGAAGGTCAGTTGAAAGAAAATTAGTACTGAGAGATCATATACAGTCAATAACTTGTGAGCTGCAACATGGAAGTGCAAAAATAACAGAGAGTGCAAACTTGAGAAGATTCCTCCTCTACACTTTTCAAAAAGTTTTTCTTTCAAATGAAATAAGTACTTTTTTTTTCACATAAGTCATGCATCTGGTTTTGTGCGTATCACTAGAACTGAAGTCTCGTGATATGGAAGTGCCAGTTCTAGTCTTAGATACCTTCATACTCGTGTATAGTGACTCACAAAGGAGAAGATAACAGAAAGTTATAGGACTGCATCTGTCTAAAAAAAGCTATCATAATATAAAAGAACAACGGCAACAGTAAGACAATAGTGTATTTCCAGAATCTGGGCAAGGAACTTGTACGTCAATGGGTTAAAGAGGCACAAAATACTAAGACCAAGTAGTATAGGACACAAAAAAATCCACATTGGTAGAGCCTGATTGAATGATTTACAGTCTCTGAGAAGCATTTGTTCTAAATCAGTACATTTGTTTTAAGACATTTGTTTAGCTACCGGATGCCATTAAAACAGCCCTTCCTTAGGAAAAAAAACCCAAACACTTTTCAAGTGCTGTGCTAAAGAGAAGATATCTGAAGTACTGACAGGCTGTTTACAAGCATCCTGTGGCTTAGGAAATGAAAGAATTGCATGATTCCACCCAGAGAAAGGTGTTGGACAGGTGTCTCATGCTTAAGAAAAGGCAGGCACATTAGGAAGGGTCAAAGTTGCAGCTAAATCATGAAATGTGATGAAGATTGTAACTGCATATAGAACAGGCATAACTGCCTGTGCATACATTGACAAGAGTGTGTTTTAGAAGTAATATAAATAGGAATTAGTTACTGCTGAGAAAAATAAAATAACAAACACATGAGTATAATACTACACTGACTCAACAGACAGGAAAAACATTGCTGGTTCATTCTCCTTAAACAAAAAGGTGACTGAAATTAGTGTAGAATTTAGAAAGCCTGTATTAGGCAAGTGTGACACAGCCTAGCTCTACTGCTGTTTTGGGCTCATGTAGCCTGGGAAGGCCAGTGCTCTCCTTGGGTACTTTGAAGGCTAATCTGTTCAACCACTAACTGAGCAGATCACTCTTCAGAAAAAAAAAAAAAAAGCTAAGAGGAATGAGATTTCTCCCAACCCTAAATTTAAATACATTTAATCCCCAAAATAAATTCAAACCCCAAATTAAACTGCACTTAAATGGAACCCTTATCCACATCAGTTATTATAGAGATGGCTTGTGGTACCATAGTTCTAGTGACTCAAGCAGAAAATAGAGAATATGTGTGGGATTTTGTTTTCCCCCCCCAATAAAGAAGAGATAGACTCTCTGTAAACACATCATAATTGTTATCCTAGTGTGGAGAGTGTGCAATATACATTGATGCAGAGATGCAAACAGTACTGCTCTAAGATTCTGCAATTGCCTGCAATATTATGGATGGAGAATAATTTTGAGGTTTAAAGAAATTCCTTATGGAAAAATAAAGGTGAGAATTTTCTTAAAACACAAAACTGGAAATGAGGTTTAAGAATTAAGGCCAGCTAGTTTTAGTCTAACAATTTTAAGTCGCCTGTTCACAGCTGCTTAATTTATAACTGAATTAAAAAGGATTGGATAAGGTTATAAAATAAACCCAAAAACTCGTTTGTTTGAACTTTTCTTGTATCAAATTACAAAAAGTATTTTAGAGAACTTAGCTAAGTCAATATAACCTCAATTTTTTGGTTGTGGTCTGGTGTTTTTACACAACAATGGTAAAAGCAGGCATATATTACAGCATTTCAGCATAATTTTGAACTTTGTGTTCTGCTTTCCCCTGTAAGATTCTGAGGTCTCTATATACTGCACTGCAAGTTTCAATGTGATGACCAAGGTCCACTGACCTTGTTTTCCAAACTTCATAAAAGAGATGTTTTTAAAATGCTACTGGAAACAGAATGTGGGACTACAGAAAAACACTTCAGTGGTGCCATGATTTGCAGCTTTCAATATTCCTGTTTTCATCATCTCAGTGCAAACCAGCTCACAGCTTCAGCTGAGTGCCAAAAGGAAGTCTGTAGCAAATAGCAGTGGCGACAGGTCCCTGTTGCCTGCTGGTTTTGCAGCATCCCACGTGAAAGGCAAAGGGCTTATCGAGACCACTTACTCAGTTAACATTTCACTTACACCTTACCCTTACTGTGAATTTAATTAAGCTTACTATCAAACCTGTGTAGATTTCCACTTAAGTCAACAGACTCTGTCTCTAAAGGCAATGAATGACTACTTGGCATGTCAGGATCTTGTAATGGAGACAACAAGTAGGAAGGAAAAAATGATAGATTTAGCTTGAATGGCAAAAATTAATTAAATACTTAGACTAATAAGGTGAGACAATAAGAGATAGCATATCCTACCTTAACATGAAGTAAGTAATGATCCCTCACTTTGCGATTCAGAGTAGCTGTTGTTGTCAGTACTCCCTGCTGGTTAATCTGGAAAGTTTTCTCTTCATTTCCACTCAGGATGGTGAAGACAAAAGGAGGGCCATTGTGAGAAGAATCCTTGTCTGTTACCACTAGCTGGAGCACACTAAATCCAATAGGCTTATTTTCCTATAAATGTATAATAAAATGACATTTGTGTTGTTATAACTAAGGATGTAAGCTGACATTATTTTTCACACCATTTTAATTAAACAAATTAAAAAAAAAATCAAATTACTGTCAAACCATTTAATGAATATGAGAGAAATCAGAACGACAGAACTGTTAAAGGAAAAATACTGCCTCCTGAGAGTAATGAGGAAAACAGTAAAAAAGTAGTACATTTTTAAACTCTGCTCTTTTATTTTTAAAAGTAGCTCAGCCTTGAAACTACATTTTCCACTTTAGGTCTGAATTAAGATTACTGTAGATTAATTACCAAGCCAAAGATTTCAAATTTAGCTAAAATATCTGTCTCTGTTGAGATGACTAGAAAAACACACTCCTCCGTCTGACTCCTTGTATCTCTAGTTAGTGCTCCCACTATAGCTGTGGTTGCTATAGCCACAGTCTGGTCAAAACATGAATTCCAGATTTTAAAATTCACCTCATAAAATCCCTCCAAGTTTCCACCATGTGGATGCCTGAGGTTTCACAGACACTTACACACTTTGCTTTATCATGTATCTGATAGACGTACACACGACCTTGTCTAACGCTTGTAGTAACTCCCCCAGAATATTCACACTACATTGTATTGAACAGGTATGTTATACATACACATACTTAAAGAGAGAAAGAAAAAAAGTGTTATTGTGAAGTATAAAAATAACAGAATTGCTTTCCTTTCCCAGTTGCAAAAGCTCCTAACAACAAGCATACTATTTATCCTTGAGAAAGTCAATTATCATGTACAGCAGCTGAAGCTTTTCCCCCCTCCCTTCAGAGAAACAGACAAGGATCATCACTTCAAAATACAAATATTTACACTGGAAGACTTAAAGTAATTTGATTTTCATAACAGCTAAGCACATTTCCAACTGTGTACTAATATGTCTATTTCTAATACATCAAGAAATGCACACCAGCATTCTTGGGCAACTCCTCCAAGCTTTTTTTCCGCTACCCTTGATACTGGGACAGGCTGATATGAATCACCTGTAAGACATGGTCTTCATTTTCAGTTGAGAGAAACATTACAGACATTGTCTATACAGTCTGCCATTCTAGGGGATACATTAATAACATTCACTCTGTTATGTTTATTACAAGACTGTAACTGGGGAGAGCAAAATACCTTTTATAGAACAAGAACAAATGTGTTGCTTTGGAAAAAAAGGGGGGGGAAAAAGTTAGATCAAGAACTTGTTTGCTCTGTATATGTTGGGTAGAGATGAACGACTTCCCTCTTCTACAAATCATGCACGTGGTCCCCAAAACAAGTGGTACGTGTAGGATGGCACAGTGCACTGGATAACACTGCCTGATCCCCACTTAATCTATTGTACAAGGCAACAGTGAAAGGACTCACATTACCACCAAACAGGCCTTAATACAGTTCCTTTATTTCCTCCCTTTTCTTCTCCACTGGAGTCAGGAAGATGCTCCCTCCCTCTTTGCTTTAGCACAGAGTTTATTGAATCAGGCAAGTACATGCCACCCATTTGAGAATCTGGCTCTCTACTACCATCCTAAGATGCAAAATTAGTTAAAATATTGGTATGCAGCAACATGAACTACTACTTCTCTTTGAACTGCCTCTGATCCCAGAGAAGGCCAATAGGAATTAAGTCTTGATGTATGTGTCACAGCATTGCTTCACAGTAACAGGTACCTAAAGTATCTTTTCCTAAGCAGTAACTCCTGAGATTAAAAAGAAACAGCAAAATTATTATGTTTTTTAACCTACCTGTATAATGCTAAGAATGTTGTAAACAAACATAAATGCTCTGTATAATATATGTATAGACATACACGAGAAGTATATGAAAAAAGAACACACTTGCAATCTAGATGTCTAAATAGACTGCACAAAATAACACTTATTCAGGTAAGCAGCCCAATGGACAACCACAATAACTAAAAATACAGGAAATTAAAAGTGAAGCATTAGGAGTATCACATCTTGCAGAATTTCTCAAGCCACAAGTTAATACTCAAATAATGTTATTGATTTGCCTGCTTCATTATCTCTATTTACCTGAATGATAACACTATAGTTTCCTTTGGAGAATACTGGAGGATTGTCATTTACATCAGAAATATCAATATTAACCGTGGTTGTGTTAACTCGAGGTGAATTTCCATTATCTGATGCTTGAACTGTCAAGGTATATCCTGAAATCTAGGAAATAATAAAAACAAAAATAAATTTCACACATTCACTAGGGAGCAAAAAGTACCAAGTTCAGGTTTTAAGGCAGAAATATTTCTGTACAAACACCTAGTAAAGCTTGCCTTTGTATATTTAATCCTTTCTCTCCTTCCTTATTCCCCAGAGCCACTGACATAAATAGATGCTTTTACTTTATTACAGCTTTATTAATTCTGAAACACAACATGGTGATTTACAAATACATTTTTAAGTGGTGGTCATCATCTATCATTTATAGTTAAATTACTCCAAGCTGCTCAAAGAGTGTCAAAAACTTACCTTTTCTCTGTCTAGAAGTTTAGTCACTTTAATTTCACCCCTTGCAGGGTCAATTGTAAAAGGATTTCCCTGATTGCCATCTATAATTGTGTAGTGAATGCGGTTGTTTGAAGGTCCATCAGCGTCATCTGCCATAACCTAAGGGACATTACAGTCTCATTTAAGACAGGTTCAAATAGACTTTACCATGCTTTAGGTACCTTCAGGATGAGTTTAAATACAGTTGCCTTGGTCTAACACATGTCATAGCTCTCAGGAAATATGTCAATTGAACAGCAAACACCAACATCACTTAATTTCCTAAATCTCTTCTGAAAATGAAGCCACATTCTCATGGCAATAGCACAAACACATCACAAAATACCATCCATTTTCACAAAATGTCACCTACTATTAGGTATCTCAAGTATCTACTTCTGAAACTTTTTCAAAATAAATTCTCAGTTCACTCAGTGGCAAAATTATCTACTTGTGTCCTTCTACCTATTCTTTCAAGACCAAAGGCACTACTGTCACAACAGAGTATTTCAAAGTAAAAAAACACCACACGTACCGTAATGACTGATTGTTCAAGCACAGCATCTTCACTGATTACTGCAGCATAAGTGTCTTGGCTAAACACTGGAGTATTGTCATTGATATCTGTTACATTAATATTCACTGTTACAACATCACTCAATGAAGGCGTGCCTCCATCTGTGGCTTCCACTGTCAAATAGTACTCATGAGAACTTTCATAATCCAAGCTCTCAATGATAAAAATGGCTCCTAGGGAAGAAAAAAAATCAAACTATCTCATATAGACTCTGCTATTGCTGTACCATATTGCAGATTTTGATTTTGGTCTGACAAATATTCATCGTTTTCAGAGCTTGATTTATGGAGCTGGAGCTACACAGTGAAATGATCAGACTTTACACATAGAAGTAAAAAGGTGAAAGTTCCTGCCATTATCATGGAAGACTCTTGCTTCAAAAATGTCCTTTTCCTAATTTTCAATTAAAACTAACCAAAACTATGACATGGCCTTTAACTTAGCTTTCCTCACAACCAGCATTAATGTCAGGCATGGAGTATACAGAGGGTGTAGAAGAAGTGTCTGACCACGGATTTTGACTGATAGAAATATCTGAGTTAAAAGTGTGAGCTTCTAACCAACTAGTTAAGAAAGAGCAGTTCCTAACATCCACACTGATTTGCTGTTAGAAGACTGTTTTTTCTGGAACCTTTTTCCTACTTTCAAGTATGTGAAGAAGTTAAACTGACAAAGTACTTCTAAGCCATAGTACTGGCATGCACACAGGTATAAGCAGCTGGAAGAATTATCATTTCAATTACACCAGTGTAATTGATTACTATGAACTTTTGAGTAAAAATCTTATTTTAAAAAAGCAAGCTTTACCAGAAATTAACTCTAGAAAAAGAATTATATAAGAATGCAAGCTAGAATTGCAGTGTACATTGATTTTTAACCAATGAATTGTCACCAACAAGGAAAATATGTCCACACAATCTAAACACTGCCACAGACTAGATCTGACTAATACACAAGTCCAAACCCTCCACTGTCATGCTGGATATGTAATTAAGCAGATTATTTCAGCTCCTCTTTAATGCCATATCAAACTCCTTTAGCATTACTATCTTTGTGGCCCAATGACTAGTTTTCCCAATTAGTTTAATTTCTGATCTTTTTTTTACCAAGTCTGGCCACTCATTCTGATTATACAGCTACTGTAAAAAGACTACTACACTTCAATTAACACAGATCTGTATCTTTCCAACCCCTTTGTCTACAAGGTGAGGAACACTGCAGCCAGGAAATCTTGTCTTCACCAAGTAAATGAATCTAATCCGAACAGCAATAAATACCAGTAACAAATAAAGATCTTTATTCAATGCTCTTCTGTATTCTGCTGGTAAGCATGCTGGTAAAATGGGTGAACAGGTAGTAGCACCAGCTTTATAACCAGAATGATACAAACAAATTATACATAACCTGTCTGGTGGAAACGCTGTAGAACACAATACACTACTGTGCTCGTTTTGCCTAAAGTATATTCTCAGTTGTAATCTGTTACCTGTTGTTGAATCGATGCTGAATTTTCCATGTTCGTTGCCACTGACTATTGAGTATGTGATTTCAGCATTGGCTTCAATGTCCCTGCTTGCGGCGTAGATCTGCAGGACTTCAGTTCCAACCAAAATGTCCTCTGATACACTTGCACTATACTCCCTATGCTCAAATACAGGTGGATTATCATTTATATCCAAAACAGAAACAATAAGACTACTTGTTGAAGACAGTCTTCTAGGTAAACCTTCATCCACAGCCTTCAAAGTTAGAGTGTACACAGCTTGTAATTCCCGATCCAAAGGCTTCTCCAAACGAATGATTCCAGAGAATTCATCAATAGAGAACTGGCCCTCTGCAGAGCTCACCAGTGAATAATGGATTTTACGGTTCATCCCTGCATTTTGAAACAATTGCAAAGTATGAAGATGATGTTAAACTACACCAACAAAATAATCTGGTAGCTACAGAAATAAAACATGCATGCTAAATATTATCATTCATGGCAAATTTCAGCAAGAGTTAAGGGCTCTTGTAAAAGGCAATACGATTTCCAGAAAGGTGCAGTCTTATTCAAAAATAAAGCTAGTACTTCATTGAACCAATTTTCTGCCACGTGAAAAACATGAAGTATGGCTCTGCTTCAGTCACATTAGTAGCTAATATGAAACAATCAGTAATACAAATCTGATTGTAACTTCAGAACAACAATATATGCTTAGCTGACTTATAAATAACAGTGGAGGATATGGGAGAGTTAGGCTGCAACAAATAACCAGACCAAATACTAGCAAGTTTGTTTAAGAACCATGTCCCAAAATTAACAAGAACATAATTTCTGGCAACATTTCTGTATAAAACAAACCCACCTACATTTTTGGCCAAGTATATTTGCTTCTATGATTCTATGATTCCTTCTGAGACTCAGACTACTGAAGTGTGAAAACATTTGTTTGTTATCTTTCAATTCAGCAACCTAGCTTTATCATAGCACAAAGGAGCTTGGTTTTTTCATGAGACTGAGATAACAATTAATACCATTTGATTAGTAACTGATGACATATGGAAATCATACACATCTAAAAAGACCTTATGCTGTTGTATTCTACACAACAAAACCTAAGAACACTTTCTAATGTCATTTTCTGCTTGTGTTCACTTGAATACCTGTAACTAAACAGTGGAAATAAAGAGGAGGCAAACCTCTTAATAGGACAGCATACACAGAAAGCTACAATTGAGCAAAGTTCTCTTTATGGTATGGTCATTGAAGGCTAGCCAAAGAAGCACACATTTGAAAATCTATGAATGCACATTTACTTGAGTTGACATGGCTTGATATTCCCTTTATTTACACCAGAAGTAAAAGGATTGCCCTAACGCATCACAACTTTAATAGCTTGTCACACTAAAAATATCCTGGATTTTGTCTCTCTCCCTGCCTCTTTTTGCTGATACACAAAAAGGATATCTTCCAAGTTACTCAAGTAAACATGGAAGTCAGGTGTTACATGATTTAGTAGACCTAAATGTATCTTTCAGGAGTGTAATCCTGAGTGGTATTGAACAACTGTCAGTTCTACTGAAAGACTTAACATGTCTCAGGATAAGACTACATAAACATTACAGTTACTTTGAGACCTCTGCAAAAATATCAGTTGAACAATGCATACCTGCATCTGCATCTGTTGCCTGCACTCTTGTCAAAAAGGTTTTAGGCTCTGTGTTTTCAAATACTGTAATGGTGTAAGGATCAGCTGTAAACTCCGGTGCATTATCATTCACATCTTCCAGAGTCAGAATAATATTAGCTTGGCAGAATCTTCCTCCTCCATCTGTGGCCTTCACTAGCAGATAATAAACTGCTTGCTGCTCACGATCGAGTGGCATTAACGTTTTGAGTTCACCTACAGACCAAACAGCATAAGTAAGTTAATCTGTGTTGCAAGACTTTAAGGTGTTTTATTCCAAAATATTTGTACTCAGAAAACTAAACAACCTTCTTTTTAACGACAGTGGCTAATTCAACATCTGGACTAACAAGCTCCTCCTTGGACAAAACATCTCAGTGGCCTGTCTTTTCTGATTTTAAAGATTAAATACTAAAATGCTCTCCTTTTTTTTTTTTTTTAAGCCTCTGAAACACAAATGGGCTAAAGTAAAACTACCAGATGGTGCAGAAAGACAGCCAGTATATGTGTATGCACAAATCCAGGTGGTTTTCTGTAAAAAAAAATTAAAATACCAGCACTCTGGCTTTAAAAAAATGCAAAGTAAAATCCATGTATAGATTCCTGGACTATTTATTTGTGTTCCTTCCACAGCTACTAAGCTGACTTTCCTTCTCCAACATTTCATGAATGAAGAGAGCTCTTCACACTGTCAAACAGACTTCCAGAAGTTTGTCTGCAGCAGCAAGTTATAACACATACTTTATTTACAACATGAAAAAACACGTGATTACAGGCACAATGTAGGGTCATTGTCTCCTTTTAATCAATTCAGAAAGTACTCTGAAGTACTGTTTTCAAGTATTCTACTCCCATCAATTCTGAGTTGATGTAAGATTCTTCTCATTTATTTTGCTTAAGTATTTTAATTTTCTCCATATTTCCACTGTACTTTTGTGTTTATCTTAATGTTTTTCTATATTGTTTACTACTCCATTCCTACTGCTTGTCCATTGCAGCCCACAAAGCACAAGATTTTGACATCAGCTTTGAACTATATTATAATCCGGAAGATAGCAGTGCCATGAAAACCTAGAAGTCAGGCAAGTTAAGTTAATCTTGTTTATATAATGCTTCAAATAAAACCAGAGACACTTCTACTGTTTACTATGGAAAGGAAATTTAAGCCCCATCTAACCTCATCCCATTTAATATGCTAAACCAAATGATAGCAAAGAGAATTTGAATGATGAAATTTTCAGATATAAACCTTTATTGCTACTGCTACAATGAATATAAAATGTACAAAATTTATAGCATACTTTTACTCCAGCCAGTTCAGCATGGAAGCTTCTGGCTCAAGGACAATTACCCTATTTACTCCTTAGTTCTTTATATATTAAAATACTTGCTTTTTTTGCCTGAGCTCTATTCAGCAAATTATTTGTGCAGTAGAAACTCACATTTTAAACAGTTATATAATAAACTAACCCTTAATGGAAAGCTTAAAGTACTGACATTTATGTATATATTAATGCAGCAGCAAAATACTGTTAGAAAATGAGACGATGATTGGCATTTTGTGGAAGTACTATTACCTGTGTCTGGAGTGAGCCTGAATTTTTCTGCTCCTGTGCCATGTAGTGTGTAAGTAATTTCTGCATTGGAACGAATATCTGCATCTGTAGCAGATACCTGTGTTATCAGCTTGCCAGGAAGGGCATCCTCGGGAACAGAATCAGTGTATAAAACCTGTAAAATTTTAAAGTTACACTGAAAGACTAAACACATGAAGAAAGTAGAAACTTGGGAGAGGGCAAAGGAAGGAGAAATGGCAGATAACATCCTCTTTGATTTTTTTGTAACATATAAAGTGAACCAAAGGACAAAATACCTGAAAATTAGAAGAACTTATGATTTTCTAATTTATTATTCAGAAAGGTAATTAATAGTGAAAATGGGGAAGACTCCTGAGTGTTACTCCACAGCTAAGAACTCTAAACACTAGTAATTGATTAACTGATAATTAAATGCATTCCCAAAATCAGAGTTATGAATTTTTGATAATATGAGTTTTAAGTCTTTTAGTAACTCATCTTTTCTATGTCTGACTCAGTCTAAAATAATTAAATACCTGTCTTTTTTGTAAAGGCACTAAATAAAAGCTTCCACTTAAAAGAAAAACTAAGAGAAAAGCCTCCAGAATTTAAAGCACTCTTGCAGTTCAACTATGACAAGGATGTGAAAAAAAGCCACCCTGATTTTTTTACCATTCTTTGTTTTTCATGATTTTTTTTTTTTCAGACTATCTAATCTAGTAACTCTGTAACAACAAAGTATTTCAGGACTAGGTATTTCTGGTGCTACTGAGTACAACTGCAGGATAATATTCCAGTCTTTTCAACTCTTTGATCATAGGAAATGCATAAATACATCAACTAAGGGACGGTATACAGCCTCCTTCAAGATTTTGATTCCTTTAGAAAATAGATCATATAAACTATTATGGCTGCAGCTTGAACCAGCTCCTTTTGGAAACGCATGCATTAGCACAGAAGAAATGTACCATAATTCTCCTCATACTCTTCAAATAGCCATTAAGTGTGAAAATTACATCAATGAATTGTATTTGGATTTTTATTTAAGAAAACTGTCTGTGAAATAACTTTTCTGTAGCAGCATTCTATCTTGCCAGGATTATCTATCTGTAAGGCTCCTGAGAAGCAATTTCACAGAAAATGTAGATTTTAGGTATGGAAGGAGCTAGACATGGTAGACATAAGATTATACCCACCTTTTCGCAAACAGGGCTATTATCATTAGCATCAAGTACTTTAACTTCCACCACAGCTTTAGTTGCAAAGGTCCCATCAGTAGCTGTGATATTTAGGAAGTAATTATCCTTTTCTTCCCTGTCCAGAGGCTTTTTGACATAGACCTTCCATTCATTCTGTATATTTTCAATTGCAAACTGTCCCAAAGGATCACCTCCTGAAATATAAAAAGAAACATTTAAAGACAAGAGAAAGACTGCTACTATTACTTCATCAACATTACATTACAGCTAAGAGAAAAAAAAATTAAAAGCAAGTAGACACTGTGGCTTTACAAGAAAACAGCTTCA
This sequence comes from Tricholaema leucomelas, assembly GCA_013400475.1. Lineage (NCBI taxonomy): Eukaryota > Metazoa > Chordata > Aves > Piciformes > Lybiidae > Tricholaema lacrymosa > Tricholaema leucomelas. Next base: position 141,267 of record WAAF01018888.1, on the reverse strand, counting down.
TTTTTCAGGTACAAAGAGTAAGTAGATTCTCACGCAACAAATTTAGGTGCAGCCAGCAGAATCTATAAAATTCAGTGTATAAATCTATGTAGCATCTATGTGGCATAATATCAAGGCACGCTAAATAACAAAGGCAATATAATACTCTATGAGGAATTAATAGTCTTATATTGCGAAATTTCTTTCTTTCTTCCTTAACTGTATCACTAAAGTGTAAGTATACACATTTCACATTTTATTTTAAATAAGGAACATAGGAAAACATTTCAAACAAGCCACACGTGAAACAAAGACATGTTTTCTAAAAACTAATGTTTTTCCCCTTTATGTTTTTAATGTTAAGACATAGACTTTTGTTTCTTTGTAATTCAATGGTTTCAGATACTTCTCAATAATTTGAAAGACGAAGCTCTATCTTGCATCATTCCAGGAACACTCAAATGACTATTCTGACATTAATCAAAAAGATTTACCTGTAATGTAATAAAAGACTTGTCTATTGATCTCCTCTGTATCAGCATCAGTTGTGCTTAGGATGGCAATCACCCCATCAAGGGGGTCATCTTCACTGACCGTTCCTTTATATATCTCTGCAGTAAAGCGTGGAGGATTGTCATTCACATCTGTAACTGTAACTTCAACCACAGCTGTAGAAGACAGTTGAATTTTTTCACCCCGATCAGATGCAACCACTGTGATTGTGTATTTGTCTCGTTTCTCGTGATCAAGTTCTTTGAGAGTGGTGATCCAGCCAGTTTCTAAGTTTATGGCAAAAGACTCTACAATATCTAGTTCTTGAGAAGGATCCAAGCTGTAAGTAACCTGCCCATTGAGTCCTGAATCTAAGTCAGCTCCTTTAACCTGGATGACTCTTGTTCCAGCTGGCATGTTTTCTACGATAAATGCTTCATATGGATTGGACTCCAAAAGTGGTTTGTTATCATTTGCATCTTTTACCTGAATGCTTACCTCTACTGAGGAAACAATATTATAATCTTCATTTGCATACTGTGCCCGAACTGAGAACTGATACCATTTAGTTGTTTCATGGTCAAGATTCTTCTCAAGTTTTAACTGTCCAGTCTGTCGGTCAATCACAAAAAAATCATCTCTATTGCTTTCAGGAGTGTTCCCTTTAATCAAACTATATACCAAAGTCTGATTGTGCTCGGCTTTAATAACATCTATCTCAGTCCCAATTGGAATGTCCTCAGAAACTGTGTAAGAATAAAATGGCTCTGGAAATTTCGGAAGAGGCACTTCTGGAGGGAGTATTCTAGCATAGACAGGAACAACTGACTCTTTTTTTGGAGATCCACCATCAACTGCTCTAACAAAAAAGGTCAGAAACTCATTTTCTAAACCAATTAAGCTTTCTTTGGTAGTAATTATACCAGATAATGAATCAATTTCTAAATTCTCTTTAACATTTTCAGATTCTGCTTCAATAGCATATGTGATGTCTGCATTGGTACCCTCATCAGCATCAGATGCCCAGACTTTGACAACAGAAGTACCCCGTGGAACATCAGATCCAATATTTACTTCATACTCTGTTGCTCGGAACTGAGGAGCGTTATCATTGTCGTCTGTAAGGATGACATTAACAGTACAGAAAGCAACTTTTCCTCCTGAATCTTTGGCCATCAAACTAATGGCAATGACTTTTTCTGCTTGTGTTTCACGGTCAAGGTTTTCAGAGGTAAATATCTGCCCCCTATCATTCGTATAAAACCTGTCTGTGGCAAAGTCATTCACAATGTGGTAAGTGATGTGGCCATATGTACCAGAATCTTCATCTGTTGCTTTAACTTCAGTCACTAAAGTATGCAATGGAGCATTTTCAGCTAGTTCAACCTCATATTCATTCTGGCTGAAAACAGGACTGTGCATATTGGCACTGGTCACAATTATATGGACCTGGGCTGAGCTTCTGAAGACCCCATCAGAAACAGAGACGTTGAGATTATAATGTGACTTTAGTGTTTGTCTGCGTAGGTTTGAGGTGGAGATAATGCCAGTTTTGCTATTAATTACAAAATTCTTTTGGTCATTGCCTGTCAAAATAGAATACTCCAGCTTGTCAACGTCTGAACTATCTGCATCTGAAGCTTGCACACACGTTACAAAATGCCCTCGGGGAGCCAGTTCACTAATTTTAGCTTCATAAAGCAATTGGTTAAAAATAGGAGGGTTATCATTGAGATCAGTTACATCAACAGTTACAACAGTATCACTGCTCAAGGGCAGCATGCCACCATCTATGGCCCTTATTAGTAACTTGTGTTGTTTGATTTGTTCATAATCTAAAGTTCTTGCTGTAATAATGAGTCCAGTGATGCTATCTATGTGGAAGTAGTCATGACTTCCACTACTATCCTCAACCATGTGGTAAGAAATTCCCCTGTTTGTTCCAGAATCAGCATCTGTGGCGCTCACTTGTACAACAGATGTTCCAACAACAGATGCCTCAGAAAGGGTTGCAGTGTAAGATTGCTCTGCAAATACAGGAGGATTGTCATTGATGTCTTCCACTATTATGTCTACAAAGACATCAGCATGTGCCCCAGTTAGGGAATCTGTTGCTCGAATGCTCAGTTTGTAGGCTGGATGAGACTCAAAGTCAAGAGGAGCAACAACATTTAAAACTCCAGTGTTAAAGTTGATATTGAACTGATTGAAAGGATCTCCATCTGTGATGCTGTAAAACACCTTAAGTCCTTCTGGGCTGTTGGCTTGTACATGGACTACAGGACTGTGGAGCTGAATGTTTTCTGGAATCTCTGCACTGTAGAAAGGTTTTTCAAAAACTGGCATAGCTTTACTCATTACTGTAATTGGGACTACAACTTCAGCAGAAAAAGCAGGGTCTCCTCCATCTCTTGCCACTACTGTGACCAGATACTCCTTATTTAAAGTATCTGGTTCAAATGATTTCTTCAGTGAGATTTCACCAGTGGGATCAATTTGGAAATGTTCATGATGTTCTTTGAGATAGTAATGGATCTCTCCATTTCTGCCTGTATCTTTATCTACTGCAGTGACACGCTGAATAACATGGCCTACTTCAGAGTCTACTTTAACAATAGCGTAATATGGAAGATTGACAAAAAATGGAGCATTATCATTTACATCTTCCACTGTGACTTTAACTACGATGTGAGCAACAACTGAAGGTTTGTATTCCTCTGTCACTTCTATGACCACATCAAAAGATTCTTGCTGTTCACGATCAAATGGTATTCCTGTTGTTGAGAGGACTCCTGAAGTTTGGCTTACTTTAAATCTGCTGTCTGGATTTAGAATATGGTAAAACAATGGCTCATTTATTTGATTCCCTACAGCAGTAACAACAGCTATTGTTTTTGCCTCTGTGGAATTCTCCTGCACTGTTGCAGAGTAAGAACTCTGTGTGAACTTCAGTTGGCTTGCTTTGCTTTCTTTCACATTAATTTTCACAGATGTGGTGCTTGCAAATCTGCCGTCAGATGCTCTCACAGTCAACTCATATCTGCTTCTTAGCTGAGTTGTATTTTGTACTTTTATATCTCCAGTCTTGGGGCCTATTGAAAATTTTTCTCCAATGTTGCCTTCAATAATGGAATAAATCAATTGTGAAAAAACACCTGAATCGGCGTCGGTGGCATTTACGCTGATGACTTGCACGCCCTTATAGGTTGGGACCAAAATGGATGTCTCATACAACTCTCTTGGAAACACAGGAGGGCAGTCATTGATGTCAATTACATAAATAGTAACGTTAGCTGCATATTCTGCATATAAATGTGGTATCCCTGTGTCTCGTACTTGCACTGAAAAGCGGAAAATATTTGTCTCCTCGTAGTCCAGACTCATTACTGTCCGAATGGCACCAGTGCTCGAATCAATGGCAAAATACTTGCGGACAGATGGCTCAACTATTTGATAAACAAGCAAAGCGTTAGATTCTTTATCAGCATCTGTAGCTCGAATTACTAATGGGATATTCTTGTCAGTCAGAACCACGCTGTTAATTGAAGCTGATTCACTGATGAGTCCTGTATATTCAGCCTGTGTGAAAACTGGAGCATTGTCATTCTCATCCCGAAGATGTACCAAAACTGTTGCGTTAGTAGAAAAGCCAGCCATGTTCGTTCCTTGCACGGTTAGTGTGTAGAGAGGCAAAGTTTCAAAATCAAGTATCTTCTGAGAAATAATGACACCCGAGTTTGGGTTAATAGTGAAGGCATCACCTATATTACCATCTTTTATTTCATAAACTACAGAAGACTGACTGGATGCTGTAACCATTCCAACAAAACTGCCAATGCTAGCACTTTCACTGATTTCTGTCGAATACTCTTTGGCTGTGAATTTTGGTGAGGCATTATCAGAAACTGTAACAAATATATGCACAGAGGTCACTTCACTCATTGGAGGATCTCCTTTGTCTGTAGCTTTCACCATCAGGTTATATTCTTCTTGGTTACTGCGATCTAATTCCTTTGCAATTTTAATCATACCCAAAATAGGATCTATGGAGAAGGAATTTCCAATATTCCCTGTGAAGAGAAGGAAGAGTAATTAACAAAGATATATATAGAACTTAAAGGATGATTGCTTATTAAGTGATATACTAAAAGAGATCACACAGTGAGAAGACAGGGAATATTGAAGTTTTTTAGTTTTGTTTAACAAACATTTGTTAGCCTTTCTGTAAAGTTTCCTGTAATCAAGAAGCATTAATTCTGTTTCCTTGTTGTGCTAGTTTGAGCCTAGCTAGCATGTTTTGGTGAGAAGAACTAGATGATAGGCTGTAAAATGAAAACAATGGTGAGGTCTACTTCGCTCACAGTCTTGCTGAGATGTATACAAAAGAAGAAAGGCAAAACAAGAAAGGCAAAAGAAGAAAGGCAAAACTAGCACACTTGTGGAAACACTGCATAAAGCATATTTAGCAAAGCCAACCAAGCCTGGAAAATAAATGCAAAAAAAGCTTCATTTTCTACCAAAAAATCCTTAAGATAACAAGGATTTTGCAAGTTTTGACATTACAAATTATGTATTTTCTTCATGTTATCTTTGTCATTGAATTCACATTTAAGTCAATTTAAATATCCTACCAAAGCTGAAACAAAATTATATTCAGAAGATAACAATAGTGCAATAGAAGTTAAAGATAACTAGACTGCTATGAAAAAAGAGAGAAGCATTTTAATAGTTTTTTGTGAATCTTAATTGCACTGTTTAAATCACTGCTTCAAAATTAAATATTCTGAATCAGAGCAATAGTTATCTCTCTCATAACTTCCTATTAATACATAGGCAAGTCATTCTGTATGATTCTCTATTAAAAAGATTACCTGCTGAGGGTTAACAGCTAACATTTGGTAAATACATTTTCTTTTTATTTTCAAATATATAGCTGAACCACACTACATACAATATCTGTATCTATATACTAAATATGCTAACATTTAACATTTTACTTCCTCAATAAATTACACTATTAAAGCCACTTTCTCAGCATGGAAAAAAAAAATCATTAAAAACTTCTGAGTTATGTACATAAGTAGGCAAGAGGGGATTTTTTTCTCTTTTAGTGGAGGCTCTAAAACAGTGGCATTCCTAGAATATCCCATTACAAATCTAAGCAGCCATTACAAACATGTAAGGAATGTTCCTTCCATATACTTAGAACATCAGTTATAATGCTTTAACCCCCCAGTAGATCACAGTCCTGTAAAACAAACCTAAGAAAGTCTTACATTTACTCCTACAAAAAGCTAGAAGAAAAGAACAGGGTGTGAATTCATTCTAGGCACTACGCAAACACATTTTTTTCCTTGCTGTGCTTTGGCATTCGTAAAACAAGCACTACTGAAATGGGAAAGGCAAGAGAAAAGTTCCATGGACATTAGTGTACTGCTTGGTAAAACAAAGCTGTACAAGTATGAGAAAATAAATATATATTTTAAGCAACTTATGAGGCACTTAAATACATTCTTCCTCTTTAGTAATCACGTTTTCATTTTAATAGAGTGTTAAAGGATGCTTTTTAATCGAAACAATACTTTGTAGTGTGGGAAGAACAGCAAAATATTTACAGTACATTCTTATGCTTCTCAAAGCAACTTATGTCAAATAAAAAGAAGCATTTGCATGTATCACCTTGCATGCAGCAGTAACTCAGTTACTGCTTTTTGCTAACCTTTTGCCTGCTGTTCTCATACGGTTTCTTCTGCTTGTTACTGGGATTTTTATTTTAAATTACTTTCTTCCTTGAAAGTAGTACCGTACATAAGTAATGACATTTAAATTACAAATTTTTCTAGTCATAACAGTCCAAATAGTTCAGGACCTTGGTAATGGCTGAGCTGCATCTAGAATTAATGGAATTCTGGTTCAAAACTACTTCTATCTGGTAAGCAAACTCAGTCCATGTCATTATGTCTTCATACTACTCAAACCTGCCATCATATGAATTGCACTGCTACAGGCAAGTTTAGAAAAATACTTTTGACTTTAAAAATAAGCAGCAGCACCTAATGCTTTTCTCTGGCTTGCAACCTGAAAGGAGCACTAATGTCAAATTAGACAGTCATTAAAGAATTTCTTATATTTTTTCATCAAGTAGAATAGCAGCCCCATTATCTAAAATCAGACAGAGGACACCATGCAAAGAAATTCCCCTTCCTTGCTACGTCTACCAGAAACTTAAAAACTGGCACTATGTAGTGGTTAAATGTATGGATATTTGTAAGTTATTTCTGAGCTCCTTTTTTCATATTCTGCCAATCTCAAAAGCACTTGTCTCAGTCTTCTACCTTTTCATCAAATTGTTGCTTTGCCTATGCCACAAAATGTCACTTATATTATCATAAAAGAATGCTTTCTTCAGATCTGAATGTAATGCTCCAGCAGTTTATAAAGACAACACCCCTCTGAAGGGTTTAAAGGTAGCTTTTTCTCCTAGCACTAAAACATTCAGAATGTATCTAAGAGATAATATAAATAGCTAAGTGAAGGAGATGAATATTTGTCATTGTAGTTTTCATTTGAACGCTCTGAGACTGTATCTTAAATACATCTCAAAGAATACAATACACTCCCGTGTATCTCTTATTTTTTCAGGTAGCTGTTTTTATTACATGTTTACAGTTGAAGTAAGGTATTATCAAGCACTGTTTTGAAATAAACTGAAGATGTAAGAAAGTCAATATACCTGATTCAATAGAGTACACAATTTCTGCATTTTTTCCTTTGTCCTTATCTAATGCTGTAACCTGGAGCACTGCTGATCCAACAGCTGCTGATTCATACACCCGTCCTTCATAGGAAGAGCTGGTGAACCATGGAGCATGATCATTTGTGTCACTGACATTAATGATGATCCTAGCATAGTTGCGCTTTACAGGGACATCTTGATCTCGAACCTGAAACAGTTAGCATATTACTAGTAATTAGCATTGTTATTTCATTAGTTCATTAAATATTAGTAATAATTCAAGATTCAGTCTGCTCCAGTCACAGAGACAAACACACACTGCATACAAATTAAACAGACAAATAAATGTTTAAATAAAGGGGACATATTAAAAAGCCATTAAAAAATGTATGTTTGCTATTGACTACAGAAGAAATTTTGTGTTTATTTACCATTACTGTGAGAATGTGCTGGTTCATGGTTTCATGATCCAGTTTTTCTGCAGTATAAAGAGAGCCAGTTCCAGGGTCCAGGCGAAATTTTTTAAGACTGATGGGATCAGTGCTGCCCTGCATAGTATAAATCAGTTTGTTCTTCTCATCTCTGTCTGTGGCACTGATTTGCAGAACTTCTGTCTCTGGTATGATGTCTTCAGGTATAACAACTTCATATTTCGAAGCAGAAAACTGAGGCCTGTGATTATTTGTGTCTATGACTTTGATGTACACCTGAAATGATGCAATGGGAAGAGAAAAGCAGTGATTATATTTGGGAAACAGAGATGACAAAGTGTATTTCGTCAAAAATCAGACTATAACACTGAAATAATTCTACTCCAAGACAAATTTTTCCCAGGGAGTACAACAGATTTAAGAGGTGTAGGGAAAAATGTCACTAAACTCCAATCTGACTCACCTTGCCCGAAGCCAATGCAATCTCTGAAACAAAACTATCTCGAACTAAAGAAAGTTGTCTTATTTTGCAAGGCTACACATGGGCTGCATTGCACACCTGCCCTCTACTCATAGAGCTAAATGAGAGTGATGCAACTTGTATAGACAGTAAACAAAGCAGCTCAGGATGTTTTAGGGGAAAGACTTGAAATCTATTAATTATTTGACTTGACTTTGCATAGGAATGCATTGATTCTATGTTATAGAGGAGATGCATGCCATTGACAACATGGCATAATATTTAAACATGATGATTCTATGGATTGTTTTAATCAAATTTTTATTTGCTGATTTTATGTGGAGTTTAAAATTTCCTCCTCTTTCTCCATTCATACTTACATTACAGTTACATTGACATGTTTATAATCATTTTCATAAACAAAAAGTTATATTATGCATGGATAACGTAACTGAATCCCGGTTCTAAAATGCCTCTCTGGAGCAGTGTGAAGATTGCAAGAAAAACAGCACACTCAATCAATGAAGAACATTTTATACTTCAATCCCATATAATAATACCCATAAAAATTTTGAATAAACAAGATTAAATATTCTGCAAGAGCACAATAGATAAAACTTCAATTCACTTTAATGCATCTGAAGTATTACTTCCAAGGAAAAAAGTAAGACACAGGAATGACCGGAAGTGGCTACAGCTAGAAACGGGAATTGTTTTTATTTCCTTTTTGCTTTCCTCCAAAAAGCAACTCAATAGTTCATACACTGCTACTTACAGCCTGTGGATAACCTTTTCTGTTTCAAGCCAAAACACTATACAACAAAAACATAAGTACAGGGATTTGAGCTTTTTCAACGATATTCCTTTCTAGTGTGATGCTAGTCATCTCTAATATCATCTGCAGACCACCACAGAATTGTCAGGGTTGAAAGAGACCCCAAGGATCATTTATTTCCAACCCCTCTGCCATGGGCAGGGACACCTTCCACTAGATCAGGTTGCCCAGAGCCACATTCAGCCTGGCCTTAAAAACATCCAGGGATGGTGCTTCTCACATCTCCCTGGGCACCCTGTTCCAGTGTCTCACCACCCTTATGGTGAAGAACTTCTTCCTAATGTCTGATCTAAATCTACCCTCCTCTACTTTGGATCCATTACCCCTGGTCCTGTAACTACCTGACACACTAACAATTCCCTCCCCAGCTTTCTTGTAGGCCCCCTTCAGATACTTGAAGGCCACAATAAGGTTTCCCTGGAGCCTTCTCTTCTCGAAACTGAATAACCCCAACTGTCTCAGCCCGTCCTCATAGGAGAGGTGTCTCAGCCTTCTCCAGCCCCCGATCATCTTTGTGGCCCTTTCCTGGACATATTCCAGCATGTCTGTATCTTTCTTGTAGTAAGGGTTCCAGAACTGGACACAGTACTCCAGATAGGTTCTCCTGAGAGCAGTGTAGGGGGGTTGAATCACCTCTCTCAACCTGCTGGCCACAATTCTCTTGATGCAGCCCAGAATACAGTTGGCTTTCTGGGCTGCAAGTGCACACTGGCAGCTCATATTGAGCTTCTCATGTACCAGCACCCATAAGTCTTTTTCTTCAGAGCTGCTCTCAAGCCAGTCACTGCCCAGCCTATAGGCCTGGAATTTGTTTGTCCTTGCTTTGCATCATGCATTTGGCATTTAGATGTATGCAAAATTCTAATAGCCTCCACGCCTACTGCTGCTGTATTTTTCAAAAAAGCTATTTAACTGAAGTTCTGAAAGAGTAAAATACTCTACAGATGTTAATGGCCTGAGGCCAGCAAATGCCTACTAGTTAGAAGTCAGATTCATACACTGCTTTTACACAATAAGACTTCAGTTTCTTGTCTCCCCTCCCCAGTGTCTTCAAAATGTTATTTCCTTTTTCAAATTAAACACAAAATTACTTAATCTGCTGATGATTAATGTTTGTTAAATTGTTTGCTGTTATTTACAATGTTGACAGTAACTACTTTATGAGCTAAAAGCTGTGTTATGGCAAATTGTTGCTCCTAATGTACGTACTCAGTATTCAGAATTTCTTTTGCCTGTGACTCCAACCGTGTACCAGCTTTTAAAAGAATTCAACAACACATCAACATTCAAACTGTAACAATCAATCATTTCAGCAGTAATAGAATTTACACACTGGCAGTCATAAATTGCACCTTCAACTTGGATTTAGTATCAACATTTTTAATTCCTTTGTGAAGTTAAGCCTCATCTGAAATATATCTTCTTAATGACAGTCCTGAAGTATATCTTAACAGATCAGTCCATTTGGGTGGGCGAAGAGTTATGGGGGAAGATAGTGAATCAGTTAAAATCAGAAGTTTGTTCATACACCAGCAGTTGCAGAGTTTGAATCAATCTGTGCTCCTCAATCTATAGACCACAGTAACCTGAGACTCAAACAGCAACAGCATAACTTGGGCTTATCCCAGAAGCATGGGAAAAAAAAGATGATAATGCAAAGGAAGTCTTTGTGTTTGCTTGTAACAAAAACCATAACCCCTGCTCCTGCCAACTCTAGCTGAGAGAAGACAGAAAAACCATACAAAAAGCAATCACAGAAAAAAAAGATGATAAATTTGAGACTACTACTTCAACTCTCCTGCAGAAAACTGCTGTGGTCCACATTTATAACATTCTCTCAGCTTTACAAAATGCTAAATTAACACAATAAAGAAACTGGACAAAAGCTAGACTAGACTTTCAAGAAAAATGAATTGTATAACTCAGAGGAAGAGAAGGAGTGAGGTTAAAACATTTTTTTGACCTTTCACTTCTTGGTTGTTCTATAAGACAAAGCAGATCATGGTTCAACTGTGACAGCTCAGGACGCCCGCATAAATTCAGCTATATAAGCAGCAGCACTGGATAAAATATCTACAGTCACTGAAACTACATATTCAGCCTTCACCAGTCCCCAGGCTATCCCAACAAACTCTGCATGGTGACATTTTTGACTGCATTCCTGGGGGAGGGGGAAGTGTGTGTGGAAAGCCTCTTACTGTCTTTCTGAATTTCCTGGCAAAATGAATTATTTTTTAGTTGGATTTGTGTTTCTTCTAATTACTTTCAAACTAATTCATGCCTTTTCTTCAGAATTCTGTAATTAGAAGAAATAAATCTGCTCAATATTACAAATAGGTAATTAAATTATGACAAGATTTTCCAGACCTTTTATGGTGATTATCAGCGCCAGAAGCGATGGCACCATGGCTATCACAGCAGCAAGTTCTAACCTGAGGACATCGTGTTTGGTAATTAATGGTCCAGAATATCACTCACAATTGTCACCACTAAAGGACAAGAGAGCTCTTCAATGAAACTGCTCATCTTTCATCCTTCTGCTACTGAATTTAGAATATTTGACCTAACAAGCCTCCAGACAGGCAGTTGGGTCAATAAAGATTCCATTACAAATATTAAACATTGACAAGAAATATTTTTCCCTCTGGCCAAAATGAGGAAGACAACATTTAAGACATTAGCTGAGAGGAAAACATACATACTGCACAGAAGTAGAACAAGAAATTGCATTTATAACATAAATTTTCATGTACAGATGACAGAAGCAACTTGCTCACTGCTCTTCTGAGCTCCTGAGGGGCAGATTCAATGAGAGAGGCAGGTAACAAGACATACAACTGTTCCAATCCAACAGTCTTAAGTCAGTAAATAAATAATTTCCTTTCTACTTGGAAATAAAGCACAACATCTCAAAGCTCCATTCACACCAACCTCAGCTAAACTTTCCTTCTAAATATATTCAGATTCTGGGCTGAGGAAGGAAACTAGATGGCAAAAAACAGAGGGCTATACATCATAACCTACTTTACTATGAGTTACTTCCAGTAGTTTCACAAAGGGCTTCTGTCTGAAAGTGAACTTATTAAATTAAAGAATTGCCACCACCATGGAGTCTTAGTAAAGAGATAATTTGGAAAAAAAGATTGGTTTGTCTGAGATTGTTGCTTTGGAGAATGTTTGACAATCTCTACCTCCACTGAAGGCAAAAGAAAGAATTTAAAAAGAAAGAAGACACAACAAGATGTTATCATATAAACTTTGTTTCTGTATGCACACCATACAGAAGGAGCAATTCAGTTTCATAAACCAATATTTAGACATTGTACAATTTGTCACCGACATATCACTGGGGACAACAACGTGGACATACCAAGCAAACTTGCAGTGGTTGTCTTTTAAATTTAAAGCTAGGTAATCCTGTTACTTTGTGAGTTGAGAGGAGATGGGTAAAGGATGGTAGTTCAGGTAAGTAGTATTAACATTTTTCTTGTAAATCATGCATGGAAGGACTTAGTTTGTTTGCATTTATTTGGTTAATGTAGAAACATGATGCAACTTAAAAGTTGCTGATTCAGACACACCATAGCATAGTAACCTGCCACTCGAACCACCACACAACATGGTTCTACAGATATCAGAATCTACTTCCATTTTAGACAAGAGTCTCTATGACCATATTCATTGTCCAGGATGAAAAAAAAATGGTAAGGAAAAAATGCAACACTCACTCCACTCCATAGCTACAATTTCTTTCTTCTATAAGTGCTTCATTAGAATTCATTACCTGAGTACTGATAGATCGAGTTCCATCTGTTGCTTCTACTGTCAAGTTGTAATTTGATTTCTGTTCTGCATCAAGAGGTCTAGCGACAATGATAGTTCCACTTCCCTTGTCCACATCAAATCGACTGTCATAGTTGCCACCTTGTTCAGGAAATTAGGAAAGGGAGAAGTTCATAAAACACAGCACTGCTCCAATGTTTTCATGTATGACCATGTTCTGTCTTCAGATGCTTAATGAAGGTGGAAATATATACACGCACACACACACACATATATACACACACACACTTATTTTCAACTCTTCTGTTTTGCCTTTTTTTTTTCCTGGTAATGTGATATGTTGTTACTTACAGATGTTTAAAACTGATTAGGTTTAAACAAAGCTGATGTGTCTGGCTCATGGAAAGTCAGCAGGTTAATTTTTAAGAAGTTTCTCTAAGTTTTTAAAACCAGATTTTAAAGATTCCAAATAGCAGGAAACTGAGAATTATGAGGTGCAATGCGCAAGTTTATTTTGTGCAGAATGTCAAGATAATTGGTAAAAATCATACTTTCTATCAAAATAAACTTAAGTTCTGAATCAAATATATAGTCAAATTTTTGTCTTTTGCATCAGAGTACAAATTCCTGTGATCTGATATGTATGGTACAGGAAAGACTGAAAAAGTACCTCCATCTCAGTGCTATCTAAAGAATTCACTGTCTTACTCTATTGAGATAAGCAAGACCGATCTGAGTGCCAAATGTTTAAATGCCTGGTGTTTAAATATGGCCAAGCTCTCCTTCTGAAGCAAATTATCTTTTGCTCCCTTGCAAAACTTTCAAATTTCAAAGAGTAATATAGTTAAATAATCGTGTAGATCGATAGTTATGTTTAGTTGTTTAAACATTTAATTGATCATCACCATGTCACCTCGAGCAGATTGTCATGAGAATACAAGGTCTATTAGGTTCAAATATTGTTAGCAATGATAAATCCTGCCATTTAACTACAGTTGCTTCAGACCTCTCAATAAACTGCATAAAATGGAGGAATCAATTTTAATTTTGGTCAAGCCGGTGAAATAGCAAACCAATTTCTCTTAATTGTGTGCACGTGTTTTTTGAATTATATTTTACAAAGATAGCATTCAGAGATCATCTGAGTGCCCCCCCCCTCCATTTTTTTTTTTCTAAGAAGAGTTTTGACATGCTGTTTTGGAAATCATTAAATGCCTTTCATGAAAAGCCAAGGCTAGAAGCAAGAGGGTGAAGTTTCAAAAAGTTGCAAATTTACACTAAATCAAATAAAGAACAGTGAATACTGAAATGAAGCCCTCTTCACATATAAAAAGGACTTCACCTTTAGAATATTCCATTGCATGACAGACATATCAGTTCAGGAATGATGGGCTGAATTCTGCTTCACTGGATTTCACATATTTGATAATGACAATGTAATTTTTTTAGTTTCACTGAAAATCAGCTCCTGTCACTGGCCCAGCAGCAGTTTCAGAATCACATGAATGGATGTTATCTATTCATGCTTTTTTTCAGTGCTCATGTTTTATTTTTTGTTTGTCTGGTTTGCTTGTTTGGTTTGGGTTTTTTTGTTGTTGTTGTTTTTTATGTTTGTTTAACAAGTGTACATGATTTCTTTAAATGGAGTTTGTGCAAAATGTCACCTTCAGAAGGTGAGTTTCTAGTTTTTCTTTTATAGTTAGCTTTCTTTCAGTTGGTAAGCAATACCATTTTCTCAGATGGCCCCATGAAGTCATCTCCATTTTAAAGGGAAGAGAAAGGTGAGCAGGTACAAATCTCTTCATTTAGTTTCTCTGATACAAGGGTAAACTTTAACCTCTTTTTGCTGTTGTTGCTTTTTTTCCCATTATCAAGGAAATCCTACTGGCAATAGCTGTAATCCACTGAAGCAGAACTCAGCCCAAACTTCTGCAGCTGGTACACTCAAAGTGTAACAGCAACAGTTTTGGCCAAAGCCAAAACTGGATGCTCTGAATTGATGCTGTATAAATGTAATGATGACAAAACAAAACAAAAACGAACCTGTCACAAATGCAACTGTGAGCACTTTGATTTCCGAAGGGTTAATTAAATAAATATTTTATAAATGTACGCTTTCATTTCAGATCTCATAATCTGGTAATAAATTATGTGATCTCAGCAGATACCTTCTGCTGTACAGTTCAGGTCACAAGCCATCTGAAAGATGTAAAATACTTCACTAGCAAGCTTGTCTCCTGGCTCAGCCAAAAAGAAAGAAAGCATGGAAAGCAAGCACAGAACACAAAGGAAAGCTGTCAATCAAATTAATTCATGCTATTAGAAACAGTAAAAGAGGGCAGTAAAGTGACCACCTGTAAAAGTAGCTGCCAACTTCACAACATGATCACATATCAAACTTTCCAAAACACTTCTACTAGGAAAACAGTCAAAATAGAATGGTTTATTTTACAATGCATGGACAAGTTCTGCTCTTTTCTCTTGGAGTTTTCCATACATGTCTTTCTAAAAATGTCAGGAAAAGTTCATCTATTTTTTTTGCTTTAAGTATACAATAAAAATTCTGTGAATGTCCAAAACCTGTTCTGTATGCTTGGAAGGAACAAGTCAAAAGAATAGTATCAGAGTTCTATTCGGATATTCATAGTAGTTGAAGCAAACTAAAAAGGAAAGCATATCTCCAATCTAATTAATAAATTTTGCTCATGAAAGACCCCAGGAAACATCACTGCTGTACTCTGTGGAAACTTAGAAGAGCTCTGAGGCCTCTATCTGTGCTCTTTCATCTCCATGAATCACTCACCTTTTTCTGACACTATCCCTTTCTGAACCCTTCCTTAGAAGGACTCTTTTTGGTCTACAGATGTTTTTGTTTGCTGTTGACTGTATAACCCTGATTGGAGCACAGAGAACCTTTTCCTCTCTCCTGCTGGCTTCAGCTATGTTTACATTTTCTGTTTTTCTACTGCCATGCCTATGTGTGTGAGCATGTTTGGCAGAACAGCAAAAGAGTAGCCTCAGCTCCAAAACACCTCTAAGTGCAGAGCTGTGACCTTATGAACTCTACTCACTACACTATTGTGCACATCTCCAGCTCCTTGGTTTACCTAAATGTAAACTATGATCTCTTTGGACAGGAATTAATCTGTTTTTTTTTCCGCCCAGAACACATTAAGAACATAAAAATGGAAAAAAAAAAATAACAACATGATCACATGTGAAACATGTATTTAGGGAAGAATTGTGTCTGTTATCATGTGCTTGGAAGTTTTCTGAGAACACCTTCAAGTGGAATTTATGTATTCCTGCTACACGTATTATTTTCACAAACTTTGTTTTTAATTGTTGCTGTTCTCAATATCCCTTAGGACACAGACAACAGCAAGCTAGACCTTTAAAACAATGCAAAAAATGCTCTCCCCTACAAGTCAGCATCATAATGACAGATAAAATTTTCAGTAGTAACAAAGGTGAAGAAGATCCTTCTCTCTCATGATCGTGGCAGAAAAATCTCAATCTGATAGGGCTATTTTAAGATCAGAAACAGTTCACTACAAGGTCCCTCTCATGAAACAAGGCTGTGCTAAACATTTTTCTTGACTCTAAAGCCTGCAATCCATGACATAATCTGCTTTCAGTATTGGCTATACAGTGAACTTTGTGTGTCCTCAGTGCTCACAGATCTAGTGAGTATGTACAAAAATACAAAGCACCATCTGTTTTGCCACCACAGCACCATCATATTAGTGAGCAGAATTTGCCTTCCAACAGTAGAGGCTAAGGTATGACACAGTAGTAAGAACAGGTACAGGAAGAAGTTTGTTTGGGTTAGGAATATTGCAAGCTTTTGTCTTAGTACTGAATCGAGGGACAGCAAACTGAGAAGCAGCCCAGAGGGCAAGAAATCAATGTGAATAGCATTGTGTGCAACATCCAGATTCATAGAAGACTGGCATTTTATTTCTTTCCCTATACCACAGTCTGAGATTGATCAGATTAGTTTTAATTTCACTGACACAACATTCAGAAATCATTTACAGAACTTTAACACAGTAGATATTTTGCAATGCAATTTTAATCTTTGATATATAGTGATGTAGATAAAAAGATGTCATTTTGATTTGTAATGAAATCAGGGAAAAAATATTCATCTACAGCTACAGAACATCAAAACCTTGTATTATTAAGAAACCAAGTTGCAATGAGCCCTCCAGTATTTCAGACCACATGCATTTGTTTCTAATAATAAAAGCCCTTAAGGCATCCTTACCCGTTATGTCAAACCAAAGTGGTGTTCCAAGAGGTTCAACAGCTATTACACCAATCATGTGAGCAACTGGGTCACTTTCCATCACCGTGAAAGAAAAAAATTCTTCCTCAAAATAAATGGGCTCTGTAGGTGGGACAGGTTTTGGAATCCATTCTATGTGAAGTCGCGTAGTTGATGACTTTTGTGGACGGCCATTATCTACAGCTTTAATCTGCAAAATAGAGACATCTTTCAGGGCACAGGACCACATAAACCATTATGTCACATAAAGGGAAAAGTAGCAATAAGCTCCAAGCATGTTTGCTTGTGTGAGATACCTCCCCAAAGGTTAAACATCTCTTGAAGTGCCACTTGTCCTTCATTAGCTGTGCCACAAATGGAGAAAATGTAGCACCTGATAGTAGCACAGACTGTTACCAGAAATTTACTATACTTTGCTTTCTTTCTGAAAGAAAGTCAAACTAACTGTTCATGTTCCCTCATGTTCTGGAAAACAACTGCAGTTTTTTGATTGAAACATCTGAAATCATCCTTTAAAAAAAAAAAAAGCCAATAATGAACAACAAACCAAACCCACAAAACAACAGCTTTTGGGTTTGTTGACGCTTTCTTCCTTCAGATATTGCACTCGTCTGCCAGATACTGAATGAGAAATAACGAAAATACTGACAAAAGAACAGTTTGTGTAGTAAATGGCATAAAATATTTTGACTCACTGAAAGGATATCATAGTCCCTTGCTGCAGAAAATTTCTTTGATGAAACCACTCCAGTTTTTGGTTCAATAAAGAACTTGCCATGTTCATCACCGTCTTCTATGCTGTAAGAGATCTCTGCATTGGGGCCTTCGTCTTTATCTGCAGCAATAACTCGATAGACTGGCTCTCTTCTCACAGCTCGCTCTCGTTCTGGCTTACCACGCTCTGGAAGCTGGATTTTGTAGAACTTTTGCAAGAACTGAGGCTTATTGTCATTCTCATCTAAGACCTTCACAATCACCCGTGCAATTGTTGACTTTGCAGGAATACCATTGTCTGTTACCATTACCTGTTTGTATGAAAAAGGATACGGTTAGCATTTAATCCAAACAATTCTTCCAACAACACTCTTTTAAAAGCAGATTTCCCTGAAACTGCCTGTGACAACTGTAACTATTAACTTACTTTTCAATCTAATTATTTGATTTTACACCTCAAAAGATGCAATTCGTAAGAATATAAGAATATCTTAATTCTTCCCTGTTTAACCCCTCATTATCCAACAAGGGGTTAAATATGAGCACAGTCAAATTATTTTAGCATCTGCTGCAAAGAAAAAGATAGTCATTGGTGCTTCCTGCAACAGCTCAGTTAGCAGAAGAGCTAAAGAAACAGGCCCATCATTTTCTGGTTTCACTCTACCCTCCACAGAAAAGCTAATAGGCTCAGAAAGATGCTAAGCATTTTCAAAGGAGACTTCAGTTGCCATCACATAAAGCATTTAAATAAACACCAATTCCTTACTGATAACAGTATTACCTGACTTCTGCCAGTTTAGATAAAGCTCCTTTTCTGAAGGGAATGTTTTCCAAAACCCTGGCATTAAAGACGCAAGGAATAATAATTGGTAAAGACACTTTTGTTCTTTGTCAGTCTTTCATGTTCTTTTCATTGCCTTCTCTTTGCCGCTGGTTCAGCTTTAACTGTTTTAATCCCATATTGTGTCTCCCATATTAGGAACAATTTTATGATGCAGTGCAGCACTGTGTCTCAGCTTTTCTATGGTGTCCTCTTAATTTTATTTTTCCTCAATCCTCTTTTTTTATTTATTTTTTTTCCCCTCACCCATCTTTATAATAATCTCCCTGTAAGTGTTCTAGGGCGGGCTGGATGTGGATTTGAGCAACCTGATCTCAAGAAATGTGTCCCTGCCAATGACACAGGGGGTGAAACTAGAAAATTCTTCCGAGTCCCATCCAATCGAAACCATTTTGTGATTTCATTCTGATCAGATTTCTCATCCTCTTTTCTCATAGATTTTAGAAAATAAATAAGGAAATAAAAATGAAGCATGCCATTATTTGAGAGCATGAAGGAAATGAAAAAAATGTAATTAACCACAAAATACATTAAATATAGAGTGCAATTAAAATACTCATGTTCAAATACTCTCATCTCTAACAGATGGTAGGATTTCCACATATATTAGTACCTGTTCCCTTTAGTACTTTTAGTGTAACATCACTACATAACTTTCAGTTCGAAAAAAAAACCCAACAAAAACAATCCACAGGAAAAGAAAATAAACAAACAAACTAAACAACATAAAAAAGCCCTCAGCACAAAAACTCGAAAACTAAATCACATCCCAAACCAGAAGTATTCAAGAGGTGCAAAATAACTTGTCTGGTAAAAAAAATTAGCATTGCCTCAGGCCAAGCAGAAAAAAAAAAGGAAATCTGAGGAAAATTTAGTCTGATTTGAATGTAGTATCAGTTCCGAAGGCATTACTGACATAACAAACTGAATACTGATATGGCAGAATAACATGAAGCTAACCTAAAATAACTGCATTAAAAAAAAAAAGTGCCAGCTGGCACTCAAAGCATTGTTACAAGTTGGGAAAAAAAGAATGTGACATATTAATTACTATTATGTAAGCAGGAGTGCAATCTAGGATCAAATTTAATAGAAAACAAGGAATAAACCCACCAACCCATCTGGTCAACATTTCAATGCTCAATTAATTAGCCAGATGCTCAGCACTTGGCTCATAACATTGCCATTCTGTGCATTTCTGGGTTTCTTTCAAATCAATTTTAAAAGTTGTAAACATAAAAAATTAAAAAGGGAAAATTGCTACTTTGGGCAGTACTGTCTGTCACTATTGCTCTGTAGTTAAGAGTTTTTTCATTGGATACTTTACAGACTTTTGTTTAAAAATGGGATTCGAATTGAAGAAAGAATGAAGAAGATAAATGATACCAGCAGCCAGAAGTCAATACTCCAAACTAAAGAGCCATCAGCTTGATCTTCTGTCTTTACAGAGAATGCTGAAAGAGGAGGGTTTATGTACCATTGTGTGGTACTGTAACCTTGAAAAAAAACCACTTTCTTAGTTCTGTATGTTATCTTGTTGTGACTTCAGGTTAAATTAGCCAGTATGACAGCCAGCAGGCAACTACCCATACCATTATACTGCTAGTGTGATCTCTGGGAATAAGTTTTGGCCCAGGACAAGTAGCTCACTACCACATTACTGCTCCAAAGCTGCAGCTTTAGAGTTTGCAATAATCAGACATCATTCTCAAGAGGCAACTTGGACAGGGCCACCCTGTTCTGTTCTAGGCATAAAAAGCCGTTCTGTACCAAGCAACTTCAGGNTGCTAGTGTGATCTCTGGGAATAAGTTTTGGCCCAGGACAAGTAGCTCACTACCACATTACTGCTCCAAAGCTGCAGCTTTAGAGTTTGCAATAATCAGACATCATTCTCAAGAGGCAACTTGGACAGGGCCACCCTGTTCTGTTCTAGGCATAAAATATAAGCAATCAAAGCCACTCTGTACCAAGTAACTTCAGAATCAAAGAATGATCCACAGCTCATTTTATTTACTGTATAAATCTAATACAAAAGGCAGCAGAATGCATGTAAAAGTCCTAAGATACCTATGTTAGCACCTTTACACAGCAGTGATCAAGAAATAAGATATAACTGATGTGAAGTACTTGGAAAACTGACACAAGCAGATTTAAGGGGGTAATTTAAAAAGAGAATAATGATGACTTTACGATTTAGAATAATAATGTCTAGTACTAAATCACATTTGCCACTTAATTAACTTGGCTGTTACTACTACTAGAAACACACTGCAGAGGATATTCCACCCTACTGCTACTTAGGTGCAAAGAGCTCTTTTCAAAGCTGATATAGAAATTAAAATAATTATACCAATTTGGTCCAGTACTCTAAATTCTTCATATAGAAATCAAGTATGGTAAACTTAACTCTCCGTAAGAGAGCAATGGACACATAGCCACTCTTTTTCAGAGTACTAAAGAAATTATTTACCTCCAGTATGTGCTCTCCCTGCTGCTCTCGATCTAGTTTTCTAGATGTGGTTGTAATTAGACCTGTAAACATAAAAGTATAATTAATCAGGCTCTTTGAGAAAATAATTTGCATTAAAATCAGTTTAAACAGGTAGTTATTGATATATTCAGTTTCTTCAGAGTTGGTCTCTTCTATTTTTGCAGACCTTATGCCTTCATTAAGGGAAGAGATAAGAGGTTTCCAACCCTTAAGGGCCATGAATATATTCTTTGCATTCTAAAGGTTAAGCTGTTGAAGCCTTTAAGACAGACACAGCTCAACTTCCCAACACATCGGTACATGTCCTGCTTCTGAGGAGTAGTGCATTTCCAAAGAGTGTTTATATGCCTTATTCATTGAGAGTTTACACATGTTATTTGAATAATTACCCATCTTAATCTCATCAGGAGAACTATCTATTTGTATTTTTATTGATAACAATGGAAAAAAAGATGGCCAGAAGAGATGCATTAATGACAGCAACCAGTGCAATTTGTGTGTTGGCTTGATTTGGCAACAATAAGAATTTAAAAGAGCTTCTGTTGGTAATAGCAAAGAATGAGTACAAGTTTTTATGCTTGATGTTAAATTTTGTTGCAAAAGTTCAATACACCTTTGATGCAAGATTAAGAATGCATAATGAATTTTGCTTTATATGAAGAAAATCAAAGAGTAAGAGGTGACAAGAAGACAGTGAAATCATAACACAAAAGGACCTTACTTGAATTAATTCTCCCTAACAGCACGTTCAAAATTTTAACTACTGAGTTTCATGAAAAGTAAACTCTGTCAGCTCTCCAATATAATTGAATGGCTTGAGATGGTGTGGGTTAACTGTGCCATGGATAAAGACACGAGATTACTCAGTCTCTTTGTTGCACAAAAGCCATTCATTTGTTTTCAAGTTGACCCACAAACACCATTGCCGTGTTCACACTGCACTGAGCCTGTGTGTAAACCTCAATAGACCCGGCCTGGCTTTTTCTGGAGCAAACATCAATATTTGAATTTTTCCATCTTAAGACACTGGCTAAAGCCTCCCATATCCTCTGCAGCAGGAATCTAGCATATACTAGGATACAGAAGACACTGCGATGCCCCAAGACTTCCTACTCAGCTTTTTACAGTGACAGGAAAGCTCTGTCATCCTGATCCTTAATTGTCAAATTGAAAAGCAGGGATGCAATCAACTAATTAAGGACAAAATAGGGATCAAAACACAGGTGAATACTTTGTATTCTCTTTTCCTAACTATAGTATAGCCTTTTTAGGAGTAAAAACTCTTACAAGAAAAACTAATATCCATTTATCACGTTTTCAGGGTTAATCTGATGCAATAAAAAAGCCTTAAATTTTGTCTTGGTTCATAAAAAATAGAGCATGTAAGTGAGAAGAGCAATAAGATTTCAATTTTACTTAAAAGAGAAAGGCCAACAGAAATGGAATGGTATACCATCACAGTGCATAGGTACCTTGTGCTCTTGCCAAAATACAATTGTAGCCTACGTATACTAACAAAACCAGAATATGAACAAAACCTATAAAGCAATTTTACAGCTGTCAGATGTTCAAACTGCTGTTCTTCAAAAAACACACAGTGCAAATAATGGATGTTTCAATTATGGTCAAATCTGCCTTTGTTTTTCTGGTAATCTGGCTTGCCGTTGTATCAAATCCATTATATGCCTAGTATTCTAGACAAAGATCTATCATCTTTTCCTACTTTACATTTTTACAACATATAGAAGATACGTTTATTGATGTTAGGACACAACAAATTATTACAAAATAATTTCCCTTAATTATAAAGAAAATGGGAATTTAAAAAAAAAAAAAAAAAAGGATGACAACTGTATTAATCTTCTCAAGGTAATGTACCTCCATAGTGATTACAGAGCAGTGAACAATGACAACTGAAAGTATATACTGTCACATAATCTAAATAAAGCTTTCTCCTAATATCCTGGCTAAGGCTGGTTATGCCACACCTTTTCTTTTCACATGCTCTACGGGGAATAGCACAGAGCTGTTAACTGGATGCAAACAAATGGCAGCTCCAATGCCTCATATGCTTTCCCTTGAGCAAAGGGATTTTTAAGTGAATTCAAGAAACACAAGCTCTCCTAAACACATCTTTCTATTGAGCACCTCTTGAGAAAGCCAGCACAAGCCCTCCCATGAAACATTAATCCTTCGAGGCTCACCACAGTTACAACAAAAAAGGGTAGAATTCAGCATAGCCATTGAAAGATTTGGCTGTTGGAACAGATGGGTTGAGGATGAGGAAGATCCCAAAAAGCACAAGCAGAACAAAGTAATTCCAGTAGAAATATCTCATTATGCTTGCATTTCTTCTGAATATTCAATACTTGGGGTACATCCTCCAACAGTACCAGACTCCACCTCTCACAATATCTGCAAGTAGAGAATTGCTAATACATACGATCAGAAAGATGGCATCTTTCAATAGTTTCCTACCCACTTTTTCCCCCTCAAGACCCACTTGGAGGGGGGGGAATGAAAAAAAAAAGAAAAATTACAAATGCTTTTACTGCAAGCACTTCAGACAGAATTCTGCTATGCACTGCTCTACCTCTAACTCTACCATTTGTTTAAAAAAAAAGTCTAATTTCAGATATAAGTTCTGTAAATGAAGCTGGTCAACAAAACTCAAATGGCTAAGCAGAAAAATATCAAGTAAGAACAAACTATGTATCTCCTTTGGTCTGCTAAAACTTTCAGTCTTTTCAACCAGTCATGCCACACTCCTGTTAAAACACTTCAGACCAAAGGATTTAGTCTTCACCATATATATCCTGTATATTCAGCAGAAACTAATGCCAACAAAGGAAATGTAACACTTCTGGATTTAGAATCACATACACATGCATGACATTCTTTTCATTTAACTCTTCACTGCTAGCCATTTTCCTAAGTGAAAATTTAGCTTCAGTGAAGTGTTTCACTACAGCCGAAGACTGTAAAAAGGCTGATTACAGCAATCCTGAAGGTTTTTTTTTTTTCCAAGTTTTTCTGTATTATAATGCTTCATTATAGTATACTTAATGCTGCACTGACAGATTTTGTGAGTTGTAAAAGAGCTTCTCTGAATTAAGGTTGTGATCATAAAGCCAAGTGTTCCTATTCAGTATGGCTTTTGTGATTGCCCATTAAGAAAGCTGTGAAAAATCTTTGGACCTCCTGTAAGTAACAGCCTGCAGTAAGAGCCACCAATTTGCTCTTTCTATGGAAAATACAAGTGGTGTAAGTTTTTAGACTAAAGTCCCTCTCTTTTATGTAACAGTTTAGACATCTCTTTGCTGTGGCTGTCCCTCTTCACAAATAAATGAATGTGCAGATAGAAGTGACAAGTAAGAAGTCTGAAGAAGTCCGTAGCGTAACCACAGTTTGCAAATCTTTGTTATCAGGTGGGGAGAATCTGTGTGAGAAGTAGATCACTGTGACAATGTACTCGTATTTGAAGGAAAACTAGCTTATAGAGCATCATTTTGCAGTTACATTTACGTGTTTTCCTTCTGCCTCCTCTTATCAACCACCTACTCACACACACATAAAGAAAACAATAGGAATAATAAGTTTTAGTAACTCACATCACTATTTCTCCCCCTGGAAATCAATGCACACTGTGCCAAGGTGTGGTAAAGCATCCTTGCAAAAGCACACATGTATAACAAACATTTTTGAGATGATCACG
Source organism: Tricholaema leucomelas (assembly GCA_013400475.1). Lineage (NCBI taxonomy): Eukaryota > Metazoa > Chordata > Aves > Piciformes > Lybiidae > Tricholaema lacrymosa > Tricholaema leucomelas. Next base: position 116,498 of record WAAF01018888.1, on the reverse strand, counting down.
AGCAAATGGTATCTCTAACAAATTGGTGCAATTTTCCTACTCAGTAACAATTTAAACCTCACCTCAGCAAAAATATTTTCATAGCATAGGCTTAATAATTTAGAGAGACTTTGTATAAACCACAGCTGTTCTGCCACACTAGCTGGAGAGGTACTAAAATGCACAAATGAACTGAAGCTACATTGTAAAAATTCGTAACAACGTTTAAAAAAAAAAACCAAACACCAAACAAAAACAACCCATGCACACCAGGTAACAAATACAATTGTATTCTCCCTTCCTTTCTCCTTTGAGTTATATCCTGGGGACATCTGCTGTCTATCGGAGGTCTACTGAAAAACCAAAATAGCTACAACTGTATTCAAAGAAAACTTACTTCACAGATTTCTATTTTGAACATAATTAAAACAAACAGACAAAAAACCAACTGCAGAATTCTATTAGGTAAATATAAATAAACTTGCTACATTTGGAACAGAAAATAGCACAAGGGAGGTAACACTAGCAGGGATTTATTTTATCCCTTAGTAGTTTTCATTTCAGTGCCCAGTTAAATGATGTTATCTCTGTATCTGAAAAATAGCAGAATCACAGCTTTGATTCAATGTTGAAATGGCTGTCTCTTTCAAACATTAGGTAGGCACCATGATAAGAAACTTACTATTAATTTCATGCTATTAGCTGTCTTTGTGGCAGTGATGAAAAAAACACAGTGAAGGGAGTGACTGACTAGCCAATGAGCTTTTCCCCCACCTCTTGTTTTCCCATGGCTGCCCCATTGGAAGTCATCCGCCCTCGCTCTCTCTTTGGCCCAAAATTAAGACTCAACATAACCTACACTCTACAAGTATTTCAGAAAGAATGGTCTTTGCAAGAGGAGAAGGAAGGCTCAAGATTTGTGTCATGCTTTCCCTACTGCAGGCATACCTACAAATGTGTGCAGTGGTGCTTCCAGAAATATACACAGACTTTACAAACACATTCAGTTTGTGGTGATGAAGGCTCTGAAGCTGACTGGGAATATGGCTGTTTGCCAGGGCTAAGCCACCACAATCTAAAAGACTAAAGGAGATGCCAAGACTGTTAGACTGTCTCCTATGTATTCGAACCAACAGGCTTTATCTGAATATAGTATAACACTACTTGAAATGCAGTGTAAGGAAAGAAATAGTTTCTCTGATCTTTGAGTGCATCAGCACGAAGGTTTAAGGAAATATGGAAATCAGTTACAATATGTTTTAATCAGTGACTTCAACAGATACAAGGCACTGGAATTAAATATACAGGAGACCATATTTTGTTGATGAGATTTTTGCTTTCTTGTTTGAACATAAAACATAACCAATCAACAGAAATGGTTTCTCTGGACTGCATTAGTGCAACTCCATCAGTTTAAAGATCACTTTACTTACAATGTATTATTAAGCTCTCATTCCCCTACTTCAACTTTAGAAATGACAAATTGCTAATGAATGTTGGAAACAATTATCTTGTTATTTTCTTCATGAGGTCTCAATATAGCAGTTGAAGGAAGTATGGATTTTATACTACCATGTGGCTGCAATGATAACCTTAGTTTGACTCCTGTATAATACAACCCTAAAGCACTGGGTAAGTTATAGTATACATTTTGTAAAGGAAGGGCCAATTATGTCTCTCCAAGTGAAAAAAATGCTGTCATATCTCAGGGCAGGATTTCCTCACAATCATCCTCTTTAAAAAAACAGTGTATAACAACAAATATAAGACAGTCTTTCCCTTTAAATAGAGTTATATATATTTATTTTCTCTGACTGACTAAGAAGCCCACAGGAGTCAGCAGATTCCTCCACATAAAAGTACTTAGTGCAATCAAGTCATGTCTTAGACATCTCTGATAATACGATGAGCATAAAGTCTCACTGTCAGGAAGTTCTCACATGACATCGTTTTGAACTGTTTCCAGTTACTCAGTTCTTTCTGAAATATGGACAAAATGACTGATAAGCACAAGAATCCATGATTGTTTCATCACTGCCACAGAAAAATAAATAGTGGGTTATTTTTTCCTTAGTCTTCCTTTCAACTGATTTTAAGTTAACCATCATTTACAGTTAACTTACTTCACAATCAGTGACCATCAGAAAAGGCCTACGTTTCCTTTTCAAAGTTGTTCAGAGCAAGACTGTAGTCAAATCTTGTCTTTTATGTAAGCCAAGACAAGGCTTCACAACCAGTGTAAATAAACAGATTAATTAAAATAGGTCAATGAAAAGTAATAGCAGAGGTATTTAAGACCAGGTTTCAGCTTTGCAGCTGACAAAATATCTTACCAGTCACGTATAAATGATGAATATAAGCTAGACAGTGTGCCACTGTAATGTAACACCATGAAGGCAAGCTGCTGTTAAAAAACAAGTAAGGTCATACTCCTAACTAGCTATCATACTGCAGAAAGCATATCACAAAAGAACTGAACAGCTTTGGTTGACATAGTCACATAGAGTACCTTAGCAAGTTGATTTGCTTTTCATTCCTAAACTCCTCCTTGACCTGAACAGCTTGACAGCTCTCCATAAAACCAGTAACAGAACTATTAACAAGTAATTACTAAGTGCTGAAAATAAGGTTGTAAATATATAATCCCAGCAATATCATACAGAATCACATTAAATGGCTCTGAATGCTTCTTGTGCTCAAGTAAAATGTTCTAAAACCATTGTTTCTGTTCTTTCAATAATGACTACAAAAAGGACACCACTTTTCAGGAAAAACTGAGAGTCTAGGTTCCTCTTTCCACTCTCATAGCTGAATAATCTGTCCATTAGGCACAGAGTTATGTTGTTTCCTGCTTGTTCACTCTGTCCTCGTGAATCTTACTTTTGTTTGCTATACAGTTGCTTAGGTAGTACAAATACCACTTCTGTCTAGCATAGCTTTCATTCTGTGGCTTAATAGACTTTTCCAGGCTATTTAACTCCTATTCTGGGGCTAAAGGAGTAGTCCTCCACTTCATGTATGACCTTTCCAATCAGGGTATTTTACAAAAATGAGTTGTACCACCCAACAGAGAGACAGCTTGAGTAAAAAAAAAAAAAAAAAAAAGGATACTGCAGTACCGAAATCAGTGCCCGCTGTATGTTAGGGACAGCACAATTACACTCATCCAATGCCATTTTCACAGCTCTGGTGCCTTTCCCTATGCAATTTTCATTTGCAGCATTCAGGCAGAAGCCAGCAAGACACTTCCACAGTGACCAGGCACCTAGGTAAATTCCAGACTGAAAGATCTAAAATGCTTTCTACAGCTACACACTCCATTTGCTTTTCAGATCATATTTTATCCTGATTTAGGCACTTCTTTATTCCCGGTTTCAGATACTGACGTATTTTCTCTAGATTTTATCCACAAAAAAATCCCAAACATTTTTGGCACGTTTATCACAGTGGGGTAAGTATCTTGCTCTTTGAATGGTGCTTTAGGAGAATTAAAGCAAAACAGGGATCTCAGTCCTACTCAAATTAGGACCGCCTAATTAGGGGTAACTAGCCTACTGTGTCCAGTTCTGGGATCCTCAGTTCAAGAGAGACGTTGAGATACTGGAACGATGAAGCTGATGAAGAAGACTGGAACACAAGCCCTGTCAGGAGAGGCTGAGGGAGCTAGGGTTGTTTAGCCTGGAGAAGAGGAGGCTCAGGGGTGACCTCATTGCTGTCTACAACTACCTGAAGGGAGGTTGTAGCCAGGTGGCAACCAGCAATAGAACGAGGGGACGCAGTCTCAAGTTGTGCCAGGGAAGGTATAGGCTGGATGTTAGGAGGAAGTTCTTCACAGAGTGATTTGCCATTGGAATGGGCTGCCCAGGGAGGTGGTGGAGTCATCGTCCCTGGGAGTGTTCAGGAAAAGCCTGGATGGAGCACTTAGTGTCATGATCTAGTTGACTGGCTAGGGCTGGGTGCTAGGTTGGACTGATGATGTTGGAGGTCTCTTTCAATTTGTCTGATTCTATGATTCTATGCTTTTGTCAGCACATTAGATATTTATTTTAGTACAGTAATATCAGTGTTTATGACTTTGTTACTTGTTGTCATGACAGACAGCTTTGTAATACAGGGTCAGAAAGTTAGTTACTTAATCCTATGGCTGGTATTTCATACCACCAGTCACCATGTTAATCAGTAACCAGGCAATTTAATTACACAATCCCTACTATGACAAAGTATAAGTGCAAGGTGCACATCTAAAGTTAAGAGTCACTTCCCTGAACTATTTTAACAGCATCCACATACAAAGACCTGGAATTTGCAGATCAGAGTACTCATGAATCGTCATAGTTATTGCAACCAGGGAGCAAAGACAAGTAACCCACCACAAAATATTAACGTATGGTACAAGGAAGCAAAATAATGTCAAAACCAACCAGGTTACCCAATTCAATCAATAAACACTGTAGAGTTTCAAATTCAACTAGATTTTAAGTATAATAATTTATGTTTAGTGATGATATATTCACAGAAAACTGCTCAAATATATCCTACAAATGTAAGTCATGCAGTTTTATATAGTCTAATTACTCACAGAGTGCAATATTTTTAGTCTGGATTTAAGATGACACCACTATACCTGCTTCTGCAATAATTCTTTTACTATTAAAACTATTTGGGAAATAATGAAAAGAAATGTATAAATAACATCCCATCCCCCAGGAAGGTACACTAGACAAAAAAAACCCCTAAGTCTGTGATTCATATTGGGTATGTCCAGTTCATTGTCAATATTCTTTTGATAGCTTGTGTTTCTCATGCATAAAAATGTAAAAACTTGAACTGTCAAGTCATATGTAAGAAGATGAAACCACTTCCACATACACACAAAAGGTACTTAATAAATAATACATATCTTTATAAAAGTTTTCAATAGAAAGTAAACCCCAGGAATGAATATTTAAAGGAGGCTAGTAAGTTATGATAAATCTCATGTAGAATGAACTTTAATCTTACTATCAACAGTACACTACAAATTTTTGTAATCTCTTTGCTTACCATGCAAAAACATTCTTGCCTTCAGCACCATCTGGTATACTGAAGCCACACCAACTCAAAGCTCAAATGCTTTTAACAATTAACTCTTTAATTAACCTGACCTTTGTCACTCACCTTTATTATCCTATTTCGAGAAACATCATCCTTAGTAATTAAGTACAAAATTATTGCTATAAAATCTCTCGCAATCTTGAAAGTTCTTCATTGTCTCAGAACATCTAAAACTTCATCTACACAAAGACAAATGAGACCACCCACTGGGCTTAGGAGTGTACAGGTCATATCACCAGCACAAAAGGGAAGCCTACCATACTTAGATGGAGTTAATAATTCCTTTACAACACTATACTAGTAACTGATGCCACGAAAAAAGCAACAAAAGAAAAAGGAGTAAGCAGCTACACACAATACATCTCAATATTAAAAATGTTCATTTTGCTCTAGATAAAATTCTTAATTCATGAAAGAAAATCATCTGGGGAAGTGACGTTTTATTTAGCTAACATTACATTTTAAAGGTTTTCCATAGTTACACATTTTAACTAATTTGTAGAGAATAGATATGAAACTAGTTAACACATTGTTTTGGACCAAATTCATTCTCTCCAGAACTTAAAAGATATAGCTTATAAAAGGGGGAAACTAAGCTTCCAAACATTAGACACACACATACAAAATTCAGTGATTATGTGGCTTATATATTTTGCTATTTGTTTATTAATTGTAACAATGAAGATTCCATTAAGAAAGCTGATCATTCTCAAGAGGTGGATGGTCTTGGTTTGACACCTTCAGAATTGGCCATCCAGTTCAGAATGTGCCTTCTTAAAAAGCCAGACAGAACTGTATTTATATTGATGAAAGTTTTTTAAAGATTTGAAAAACATTAATTAAAAATGTGATTTGGCAGGGGATATTTCAACATTTATCATAGCACTGACAATGTTTGTAGAAGTTTTTATCTTGAAGGAACTGTGGCAGGAACTAAGAGTAGCATGCCAGAAAAAACACCATATGATTGAACACTATGAATAGAAACAAATCCTTAGCGAAGAACTGCCTTAGTGTTCTCTATATATAGATAAATGGGGTAGAGATTATCACTTTGAGACATTTCTTGAAATTTTCTTTAGCTACTCATTTAAACCTTTTATATGAAAGTAAAGTTAAAGCAACAGTGTAACAAATCTGTTAGATATAATTGTCCATACTATCTTCTCTCCTTTGATGTCAAGAATGGTTTATGGATGACATACACATTTACAGAAGTACAGAGAAAGGTGTTCAAATGACACGAAGAGTATCAGGGTATTTCCAACAGAATTATAGGCTTTCTTTTGCATCCTCAACACCCTATAGATCTAAACCCTAAAAAAATTACTGTCTTAGTGAGAATCTGGAGATTCATACAATGCTGTTGCCTTTCTCCCCACCCCCTTTTGTTTTAACTGCATGTTATTTTCTACATTTACAAGATAGAATACTACTAGAACAAGTCGTGGATGCACTTGTCTTTTGTCTACTACATTAAAGAGAACTGCTTTTATAACTGAACCATATATAAAGACCTCCATGCAACACTAATGACAGAGATGATCACATAAACTGCTGTCAAAGGTCTTGTCATAGCTGGAGAAGAATTTTATAGCTGACTCCTAGTTAGTCTTTAACCGTGACTCCACTGCGAACTTTTCAGTTAGAAAAACTGTATTATTTAATGCAATACTACATTTTTGCAGGGACTGATCTTTTATTTTCATCACTCAAACATCAAGCCAAGACAGATATGAATCAAAATACTAATTCTAAGTATTTATCTCTCAATAGGAAATTAGCCAATGGTAATGATATAGTGCTCTTATATACACAAATGCCACTAAACTACACTACTCTGAGAGTATACCAAGGAAAGACCGGTATCTGTGATGGTGGTGCTAATGCAAGTGGCTCATAACAGTATCTGATCACTATCTCTTCCTCTGTTAGAATTATAATTTTTACATTATATTTTCCAGACAAAAAAAATACATGTTATAGAAGGAACTGGTCTCCATCACCACTGAAAATTGAAAGAAAACCTCACTTTCTTTTAAATTCCTGCTTAACAGCACAGATCATGTGGAGCACAACCTGAAGTTGAGTAGTTCCAAGACCAGAAAGAAGGGAATGACTGCTGTGCTTTCTGTTTGTTTTTCCATCTCCTACCATTTCATTTTCTTACCATTTGTAAGAAAATGGGAAAAAAAAAGCCTCAAATCTACCACCTAAAATTTAAACGAGTAGCTGCCAATGTAATATAAAATATTATATCTTTTCAACTGTTAAATCTCTAATTATTGTAGAGTGAGAGAACATGAAGACATTATTAAAAAAATTACCAAAAAAACCCCAGACTTGAAGTCCAAAGAAGACTGAAAAACACTAATCCAACAGCACCTCGAGTGCTTTAAACAGTATTTTAAAAAAGAAAATAAAAGTAGCTTTTTGCAGAATTAAAGTCTTTTTCCAAATACACATCTGTACAAACTTTTGTCTACTCATGTAACCCACTATGGTTGCAGAAGTTTAACAAACATTTGGGTTAATTCTGGTTACATTTTCAGTACAGGTAAAGAAAAGGAAACAATATGCCCTAGAGACAGTGTAATTAAATACTTTATTTTCTCTGCATGTGACAGGTAAATAGTTGGGCACATGGAGGCTGCTACATGCACTTCAAGTCATGTAACATAAATGAACAATAACTGAGCTTGGCATTGTTTTCCAGCTACAGAAGTAACATGAAGAGCAGCATTTGGGTCTTTACTCAACTTCAAATATTAGTGTGCAATGTAGTGATTTAGGTTTTATTCAAGTCCTAAAACATTAGGTCAATTGGGATTAAAACCCACAAGTAGTTAAACAACAAAGATTTCCTTTGTTCAAATGAAGCCAATACTACTGTGCGGTCACTGGCCCTTCATTTCCTCACTAAGTAATTCTCCAGTGTTATCGGAAACCCGTGGAAGTTGTCTGCAGCTGTACCCATTTCCTATTTCACTTCAGTCTCCAAATCAGAAACACATACACACATAAAGATGGTGCCTTAAAGGTTACATGGAGTGTAAAATGATAAAATCATTCAAGTAGGTGATTTGCCCATGAGTTATTAGCGTTTTATAACTTCACAAAGCTCTAATGATTAGTGGAGACTAACAAACAGCGATAGACTCAGTGTCAGCAAAATTTAAATCCTGCTGTTTCACAGAACAAACTTCTTATATTAAAATATCATTCTATTTTGGGATTGCTTATATAAAAATGTCTTTAAATCAGCACTTAATTTGAAGATTGATGTTAACTTCGTAAAGTGCATCTTGAGGTGTAGCATAATTTATGAAACAAAAACTGTCACAATCTTAAATTGCCACTGGATCAACTTAGGCTAAATATTTTCAAAAACCAGAGTTAGCAAAAAAGAGCATTTAAAAAAAAAAGGCCAAAGTTGTGTCAAATAATATAAATTGTAGACAAAAACACTTATCCTAAGATTTAGCCACCTGAGCTCAGTAATTCTAAAGTCAATCTTGACTGTATTGCATATGTGCATTAAGATGCACATATTCAAGCCTAACTGGGAGTATAAAATACAGTATATTCTGAGATGGGTAGTTACTCAATGCTTCAGTTGGAATTCCCTATGTAAAAAAGGCCTTACTAAATGGACTAACTCCTATACTACAGGACTAGCAATTTCTTCAAAGTAATGTCCATGACACTCTCCTGATAATACTCAAGTGTTTCATAAATATGAGTGAATATATCTTCATAATATGCCCAAGCAATTGTCTCATGCAATTATTTCTATTTTATACCTGCAAAACTGCAGTATAAAGAAATTAAGACACAGATATCTCAGCTTGTAGTCTGTAAAATTCTAGAAATTGGCTACTTCCAGAAAACAGGAAGCAGTATTTTACTTGAAGTTGTTGCTATTTATAATCCTCATTACTACAATCTGTGTGAGTCCAACCCATAGCCAACAATACCAGAATCTTAAATTTCTTAGAGAGAAAAAGATAGGTCCTTGATATAGAGAGAAGGTAATAACATATTTTCAGCTGAAATATATTTTTGCCACTCATCATAGACTTCAAGAACCCCAACACTTGCCTTTCCTCTACTTGGACCAAATGTCTTGATTCTTCATTGTCCCTTGGGCTACACAGCAGCCCAAAGTAACAAATGTAGCGCTCCTTGTTACTTTCAACATTACATTGGGATACAGTTAAGGTCTTGATTCATATTCAAGCCCTAGCTCCCCTTTGGCTGGAACAGAAACCTGAGACTTGGTGAAGGTTTCTCTTTGACAAATACCATACAGTGCAACAGCCTCATAAGGTCCAAGAAAGGTAACGCTGATGCATAAGCAAACAAGAGCATTTGATCTCATTAATTCTAATCAAATGTATTTTTCAGCTGAACATTCTTTTAATTAATTGAAAGAGATAACTACAAAAATAACTAGTGTATTTTAAAATTATTTTTCAGCTCCTTAACATCTCAATCCTAGTTAATTGCTTTCGCTCCTGATGAGATCTACTCAGGTGAAATGTTAGAAATCAAATACAGAAAAGAAAATTTACAAAGTTTCAAACCTGATAACTAAAACTAATCTTGCTCACTACATTAGAGCCTACTGCAGACTGACAGTTTTAAACTGAGTATTTACATAAAAACCATAAATAGCCCAGCAGATTGCATAAATTCAGTGTTCTACATAACAGGAAGACAAGATACACGAGCTAGCTATTCAGTATCCATTGAACTTACTTGAGTGCATTCTGGAAACATAACGGAGACCAGCCAAAAGAGGTTTTCTTTCCCTTCTCTTCTAGAACTTCCCTTTCTGTCTACATTTATCATGTCTATGTAGCCATATCATTTTTAACGGCAATAGACAATAAATTTACCTATTCCTGTTATTTTTAAACTTTAGTTAAAAAAAAAAAAGAGAGAGAATATAAATCAGGATATTCTTCTCAGTGCTTGTACTCTGAAGTACAACGGTTTCATTATTTCCCACACTCTTTTTTTCCCACTTCCGAGACACAGAGCTAAGAAGAACTCTGGACCACATTGCCTGCATCTACAGTATGCATACTACAATAAAGTCAGGTTAGTAACTTTCTTGACAGAAAATCTTTATTAGCTTTCTATTAAGTGTTCCTTATCTCTTCACCATCTAGTGTGTTGAGCTCCCTTGAGCTCTCTCTCTAACATAAATGAGATTGACAGCAAACTACTGATTGTAGAAAACTACAAACTCTGAAGACAAGTCACAGTCCTCTGCTGCCCTAATTTTTCTATCCATTAAATAGAAACAAAGATGCTTCTTCATCTCAAAATTAGGAAAGAGAGATGTCCAAAGCCTTTTTTAAAAAACAAAGTTTGGAAAACACTGCATAATGATACAGAAGGCAGAGAGAAGTAGGAAAGGATGGGCAGAAGAAGGAAGAGAAAATGAGCTACAGAAAAAAATAAGAAAACAGCAACCAAAAATAATCAGACTATATATTAAAGACTACATAAACATAGGTTCACTTGCAATGTAACCACTGCAGTCATTCCATTCTTTCCACCCAACTATTAGGCAATTTTACTCCTATTTTTATTGGTGTCACTGACTGGCATGGTAACAAATACAAAAGTATCAGGCAAACAGTACTTTTCAAAAAACAGAAATGAAGCACATACACAATTATTGCATTCACTTTAGAAGACTGTGTGGTTGAATTTTCTTCTTTTGCACATTGGGCTGCTTGTGTTCTAAACCAAACAGATTATTTACATACAGGCTTTAATTGCGCTACAGATCTTCTGTTCCTTTAACTATTTCATACGTCCTTCTTGGCAATATCTTCACTAGCAGATGCAACATATGCTGACAAATAAGTTATCTCAAAAACAATTCAAATAACATACCTGTGTTTGCACTCAGGGCTTTGCTGTCACAGCAATTACAGCTGATACAGCACAGAAGTCTTTCATAACCTGAGCTGAAACAACTAGGAATCAGAATGAAGGCCACAGTGTCAATCCAGCCTTCAAACATGTTTTTCATCCTATTTTTGCTTTTTTAAATCCCCAGAAAGTCCCAACATGAATGAGCAGGAGCTAAATGAATAAGGCTTCTGTTGTTCCCTTCTACTTACTGAGACTGTTACAGACTAAAGTCACTGTCTTACATGACTATAGTATCTCTAGTCTAAAAATCTCCAGATTCTGTCAAGAAATTTCTGGTTGAGTGCATCAGGAGCATCTCCTGTGAAATATTCCCTCAATATAACATAGAAAAAGCTATGCTATGCCCAACCTACAAAACCATTATTTAATTAAAACCAAACCTTTCTTTACCATTTGGAAAGAACTCTGGAAAAACTTCAAGTATATGAACTACTTTCTCCGTGTTCATTCAGAAGTAAAGGATGGTAGGCAACTTTTACACTGCTGTTAAAAATCAATGTGTAGCTTCAGTTAAAATTGATTGTTTTATTTGGTTCCAGTTCCTCTGCCCCACACACATTTCAGTATTTGTAATTCACAGCTACTAAAAGGTCACTTGTTTCTCGTATATATACCTTACTCTTAAGACCTTAGTATGTTTTTACTGAAGCTTTCCAAACAACCACTGAAGGACCACATGGCAACAGCACCTGCTAATTATCTTCCAAGTCTCGTTTTTCTTACAAAACCAAGTTACTTATAAAGATAGTCCCTTCTGATCATGTGACAAGTGAGCTAGCAGGTAATAAATGGCTTGCACTGCACAGACAAACATTACTCAGAGGAGAAAGAAACACCCAACAAAACCCAACACCCACACCCCCTCCACCCCCATGTATAAAACCCCACAAACAAACAAGCCAAACAGATCCAAAACAAAACCGAAAAACATTTGACAAAAAAAGCCTATGTGTGAAAAGTGGAAGACAGAATGCTACAAATAGCTTAACTGGAAGACAGATTGCTAGAAATAGCTTGGATCAAACTAAGCTAAATTATGCAGTTTTACTGTACATTTACTGCACTACAAGGGCAAATAGACATTGACAAGTCTAGAGTGGAGTTACACTGAAGTAAACCTCCCCAAAATGTACATGATATGGATGTCAAATACTTTGAACTACCTACTTCACTCTCAAATTCTCTTCTACTTGTTTGTGTAACTTAGTAAGATAGCAGGTTAACTATTGTGAAACTGTGGCTACAATGTTAAACTGAAGATCTTGATTTTCCCTGGTTTATTTACACAAATATGTTAGTTATTTCATATGTAAAATAAAATGCTGTATTGTACTTACCAGTTTTGGGGTTTATTGAAAAGAATCCCTGTGGATTTCCACTTGTGATCTTGTAGGTTAACTTTTCACTTGAGCTAGAATCTGGATCAAATGCCTCAATCTGAATGACAGATACATCTTTAGGCGAGTTTTCCATGACCTCTGGGTAATAAACTGGTTCTGTGGTCTGAGGAGCGTTATCATTAACATCCCCAACCTCTATGTAGATCTCAATGAAAGATGATAAAGGAACAACACCTCGGTCTGTTGCATAAACAGTTAACCAGTAATGTGAAGTAGTCTCACGATCCAGGCGATCTGCAGTCTCAATAATACCTGTTTAATAATAAAAAAGATAAATAGAAAATCAGTAACTCTGTAAATATGCAGAGGAGTTTAAAAAGAAAGTAAGCAACTAGAAATGAACAACAACAAATTATAAATTCAAAATAACTGACACTGATTGTACAATTTGTGTTAGATACACAAACTCATTGAGGCTAACCTGAAGCCACAGAAATTACTACAACAGTTTTCAACAATTATGCTTTAGAGATATTAAAAAAAATATATTACTTAATTTCCTTTCCAACATCCGTTGGGATTTAGCAGACCCATTAGCACTATTCATAAAAGCTATTTTGCCTAAAAGATTAAATATAATGATTAATTCACAATCTTTTGGGACTTGAATGACCCTCTATACTCATCACTGATTATGGTGAATTTTGTACTAAACTATCTGACTTAGATGCTCTTAAACTGCTTACCATTATTCATATTAATGAGCAGCTACTTAAAGGGGAAACATTCTTATCTATGTGTCTAAATGAATTATTTAACTTAATTTTCTTAATGTGCTCATTTGGGTTCACAAAGAAATTTCAGAGGCAAGAAAAAAAAAGCTACACCTGAAGTTAATCTTCATGGCATTAGAACCAACCAATAGCTTTCATTACTCTGGCAATAGAAAACAATACTTAGCTTTGTTTCAGACACATAAAATGAATTATCCTTTAAGGAACAACTAAGGGACAGAGCAAACCTTGGCAACTATTTCTGTGGAAAAAAGGGTTTTATTACTGTTTATTATATTGACACAGACCAGACCTAATCAGGACTGGAGTGGAGGTGAGTCCAACTATCACAGTGACAACTAGTTCTGGAATCCAGATACAGCCACGCAACATGACTATGCATGGCATGACCCTTCTCCTGAGCTCATTTACTCTGCATAACATATATACAGTAAGAGTAAAATAGGACTTTGATAAAACTGTGTCATTGTGCTTTTACAGGAGTTCTTCAGGGAAGGAGTAAAGTATCATTGCTTTGACACACTCCAGATACTTTAACGCATTATACCAGCTGAGCAAAATGATCTAAATATCGAGGAATTACTCATTACTTTCTCTGCCTTGTAGGAAGCTGCATAAATGTCTGATGACGATCATTTGAAATTTTAAGATGTCATTATGATCACTTCAGAAGGGCTGGAGAGGATAGCATCTAATGCTTAGACCTGCAAAATACCACCTACAGCATTTCGACCAACACAGAACTACCACCAGATGTCAGTGTGGAAATTGGTTTTATATAGTGCCAAAGGATTCCGAACTGGAATAAAAGGAGAGGCACTGCAATTTGAAAGTAAACATAAATTACATATAGCCTATAAAAGATTTTTTTTTAAATCAATTTGCCTTTATAATTTCCCGATTTTCATTTGTTTGTTCTTTTGAGGAACATCATTAAAAAAACAACTCAAGGTGTTAATTTTAAGGATAGTGGCATTTTACATTTCAGGTCTTTTTGTCTCAGTTTTTATATTTCATTTTACAGTAGTTTTATTATTATTAAAAAAAAAAACCACCCCTGCATAGTCACTGGATTTCTGCTATGGTTACCTGCATAGCTTCTGACTGATAACGTATATAAATTTGCTCTTAAAAATGGCCACACAGCAACCAGTTATCTTGATTCTATTTTTGCAACTCACATCACACTTTTTGCACCTCTCTACTTCAGCCAGGAGACTTGTTTGGAGTAAATAAAATCATTAATTATTGTAGCCTCAACTTTTCAAGCTAAATGCTGTATGTGGCATGTATGCACTTCACCTTAAGTCTGGACAGACTACATGTGTGCTTTGGAAAAATACGTAAAGACTTCATGTTCTACCAAACGCAAGAGCAGGCTTTACTTTCACACAGCTTCCAGCAATAATGGTCTGTTTGTGACTTATACAGCACACAGTAGACAGTCTTACTTGCTGAATTGCACAACTGTTATAATTTTACACCTGTCTTCCTTTCTTAAGAGCAACTATATCAGAAGTGGCAGATTAATTTTAAGATAGCCTTGCCTGATTTTAAAGAAACATAAAAAGAGACTCTAGTAATGCAGCTCTCCTTCTGCAAGTTGTTCTGCTGGCATTCACAAATTCTACTACCTTAGTTATCAAAGTCTATCTCAAGGAAAAAGAAGACTCAACCTATTTTGGGTTTTGTGGACAATTAGTTCACAAGTGTCTACTCTCCTCAGTCACATATTTCAAAGGACAAAATAGGGAAAAAGTACCACATCAAAACAACAGTAACAACTATCTCAAAGAGAAGTACATAAAAAGATTATTTTTGCCATATTTTTAATTTCAAATTAGGTCTGCATATAACATTGTATGTTTTACAGTGACTTTTCCAGAAATTTCAATGAAAGGCTCATCTGACCACTGAACGTGTCATGTGACACAGCTGTTTACTCAACAGGGCAGCTTTGATTTTCAGAATGTCTCAAATTTTCTACAGCCATCCACATGTTAAGTGTGCATTAGTCAAAGTAACATAATATCTCATTCACTGAAATTATTTTTCAACTTTTCTCATGCATCTCACTCAATAGATCATGAATTGTGTGTGCTGTTTATAATTCCAAAATGAAATAATTTAGGAAAATGACTTTATGATCAGTCAGACATGCAAAAAAATTCTGTTTAACGTTAATCAACAGATTAGTTCCTGAATGAACATTTCCCATAGTCACAGAGGGTACTTAAAAACCTGCATGTACTCCCAGTTACAGTTTAAAATAGATGGAATAGACAAGTATGTACCCAAGCTGAAAAAAGTGTTAGAGACGAGCATCACACCCAAATGGATTGCTTATACAATATTAAAAATGAAGACTCAAAATAAAAGTCTTCCAATATAAATGACATGCAATAAAAAGCAGGACAGGAAGATAGGGAAAAAGTATTTCCTTTTACCCCTTGGAACACTGAGGAGAGTGGAGGAAAGGCCACCACACCTAGCTCTCATTCATCACTCAAAGATACAGGCATGTGGAGGGAAAGGATGACTGATCTATTAATATGACTCAGCTTTCTTCCTGTAGTTTCCACCCAGCAGTAACATGGAATAAATGTCAACACAGTACACAAGACGAGGGCTGGGACGAAGCTTTATCAAAACTTGCATTTCTTTTGGTTCTGCATCAGCATTTATGTCACAAATGAACATTAAACTCACACAACCAGATGGAGCACTTGGGGCTCCCTCCCACCCCCTTTTAATGTTGCTGTACAATCTGACCCTTACATTGGTTATTACAAACCACCATCCTTTTCTCATTACTTTACTTGAAACTGCTCCTGCTAATGCAAGTTTAACACTAAATCTTTCTTGATTTTGCCTGTGAGAACACTAATAGCTTTGTCTTTAATTTCTATGTAACAATAACGAATACAAATGCATGTAAACTTCAGTAGCCTACTATGCCTTCTAAAAAACACAAGCCCAAAATAAAATTTAACAAAGTTGGGGTGCAGGTTTGTGTTTGTTTTTTTAACAAAGATAACCACAGTTCTATTAACTAAATCACAGGTCTAGAACCTGTCCTTAAAGTACCATTGGTTGGTGTACCAACTTTCTGCTTTCATAGACTATAGTGGCCTGCTTTACATATTAAGGCAGCATCATACTGTATGCTGTCTGAATGCCAGTACTTGCAGAGTTCATAAATTCACTGACTTCTAGTTCTAGTGGTTCTCAAGACAGCAGACAAAAAAAATGTAAGTCATATATCAAAGACAAGTAATAAAACAATCTGAGTTAACTTGTTTTCATCTCACCATCTGCTCAATCCATTAAGTATCCATAATATGTTGATCAGTATCATCAGTTTCAACAGTGTATTTTGACACCTAGAAAGTATTTTCACTTTTTTCTTCAAGTGGTGCAAAGCACATTTAGGAAGTACATCTTAAGTGCTTCCATTTTATCTTCCATGTTGTAAAAGCTCCATCTCTGCTCTAACTCTTCTCCCATTCAGAGAAAAATCTTTAATCAGCAAATTTCCCATCCATTTTCTACATGGAGGCAATCTGGTAATTTAAACTTTTACAAACCATTTGCTTTTTATGTAGCAAGAAAAGTAGAGAAATTTTCCTTAGAGCACCGCTAAATAATCTTTAGCATGTATGGCAATCTCAAGGACTTATAAATATTATTGTTCAAAATCTGTGGTGAAGTCAAGACTTCAGAAACATTTTTTGCTTGGCTGGATATGTAATTTTGAAGTCTTTCAGGTGGTCAAGATAAAAAGATATTCATAAGCAGTCACTAACCACCAGAGGGAAGTATAAAAGAGCTCTGATGAAATGTTCCTCAGCCATCTGCAAGAGGACTTCAGAGCCGATTTTATAATGTTCAGACACCTGAAATTTTAGACAATATTGTTCCCACTTGATGAAGCAGGATTATTCTATCAATTTATTTATTTAAGGCAAAAGTCCCATGTAAATGCTACAGAACAGAATTTGGACAGAACTCAACACAGAGGAATAGGCTGTCTTATGAAAACAGCAACTGAGGAAAAATCAGAGTGTTAACCCCACTCTTGACAAGACCCAACACTACTTCTAATTTAAATCCCACAATCCGAGTCACTACAACCAAAATCACTCTTAAAACAAAAATAAACATATAAATCTACCTTCAATCTGACAGTCTTACACAGGCAAATTCTATCTAATTAACAAATGCTCAAACTATAATACTCCCAATTCCCAGGGATGATCCTCCTTAACTGTGCTTATCCATGAGAACTCTCATTAACAATATTAACAATTCTGTAATGGAAATCAAAACCTGCAATCATTTCTCAGCAAGGCATGAAAACACAGTTTAGCAGAATTCGCCCTTGGAATGACGTTTCAGACAAAGAGAAATCCTTGGCCAGGAACACAATGTTTGAAATCTGATTACAAATCTAATTAATCTAAATTCTAATAAGCTGGGCAAATCAGAAAGCTTCTTCAGCTGCTTAAAATATAAAAATAAAAAAGGAAAAGAAAAAAGGCAGTATTTTAAGAACCACATGAACAGAGGTTTTGATCAAATATGACCTTCAATGAACAATCAATTGAAATCAAAAGTTTTGAAAGCAAGAGGATTAGAACTGCTGAACACAGAGGCATGTGGTCCCTCAATGGCACTAGTGTGCCAACATGCCACCGCAGACGGCAACTTTACCTTGAATTCTAAACAAACAGTAAGTCACTGCAGTGTAAACTACCACTAATGTTTACATAATCTTTTGAATCTAAAGTAAAACTGAGGGGCATGCTCAGCACATATTGCAGTTCACTACTTGAATCTACCAATAGATAGGCTGCAGAGACTTCCCATAAAGTTATTAATACTTAGAAAGTCAGTTACGTGGATATGGGTCCAAAGAACCATAACTCCCAGAATTTTACAGGTTTTCTGGCAAAGTTTATGGCCAACTTACATTTTGTGGAACTTTGTTTAATTGCTAAAGAATCACATCTGCCTTGCTAATTGCTGGTTTGGCTGGTTAGTTTGGGTTTGTTTTTTGTTGTTTTTTAAAGTAAAATCTTAATACATATACTACTGTCATACTTTCACTTCAAAGTGAAATAAGCACTTTGCAATAGGCTGTTTGCTACCAAAATCTCCACACATGCACAACCAGAACAGACCAGAAAAACATTTTACAAAGCCAGTATTTTCTACTTCAATTAACTTCCGATTTCTGCCTAGGTCATCTTATTTAAAATAGGATCTGTTCTAACCCATACTTTGTCTTTTGGTGCAAGTTAATGACAGTGCAGTTCCTCAATGCTATTGAGGTCTTCTGCTATTGGGTAGCTTGTGGCCCTTAAACCAGCTTAACAGATTATTTCCTTGGCAGATTTCTTCATATCTTCTGATATGGTCTATTTTTGCCTTTCCTGAAATACATCTCCTTTCTCAGATTAATACCTGCCATGACATGATAAGCATTTTCCTGAGATTAATAAATACGAGATAGCTGACAGGATAAAAAAACAACAACGAAAAAAACAAACCAAACAAAACAGGAAAGAGCATTTGTGGCACAGAAGATGCAGTATTTGTCTGCTTCTCTGCAATCCCCTGAGACCTCGAAAAGAAACACATCCATAGTCTTTCAGCCTCCTTTTCCCCTTGAGCAGCTTTTAGAGGCACAGTCAATTAGGACAGTTGGCAAGTGCAATCCTGTGTGTTACGCAGGGGTTGTTTTTGTGGCTTTTCCCCCCCTCCACTTTATGAATCCTATCAGACATAGTAAGAGAAAACAAGGTGACTTAGGAAGAAAAAAGAAAAAGGGCAATTTATTACTGGTTATGGCACTCACCGACACAAGATAAAACAGACTAGACAGACTACACCCATCTGTAGTACTCAGTATAAACTATGATTCTCTTAGTAATTGTGACCAGAATCATAGCTTGAGACTTTTTCAACTTGTAGAGCAATTACTAAAAAACAAAACAAAAACCCCCGAACAACTCTACAAACCCCCAAAAATAACCAAAACAACAACAACAAAAAAAGTATCTAGCCAATTTCTGTTAACTTAATTTTTTTTCATAACTTCTGGCCATCACTGTAGTCTGAGATAGGGAAATGCCTTGCAGAGGCAGCCAAGTATAGCCACAACACTAAAGGCCATAAAGAGTTCTACAAAGTGAAGGTTTTGAAACATGTAACCTGTCAAACTCCCAATTAAAAAAAAAAAAAAATCTTTCTTACCCTGAGGCTGCTGGGCTACTGTAACTCGGACCTCTACCAAGCACCAATGCGTAAGAGGAAGCTGAGCCTTAATCTTACAGTTCTAAAATATCATCCACCACTAATGTCAATCAAATTTAATCTTATTTGACCAGTCAAGTAATAGTCAATTGGCAAAACCAAAACAAAGGCAGCACGGTATCATGCCAGTCTTTATTCTACACAAGCCAACTATCCTTACACATTGAAGATTTCAAGTATGTCCTTCCACAGAGACAAGGAACTGTTCAGCACTTAAAATGTCAGTTGAAAAGACCAAAATCTCCATCCTGTGAACTTCTTGAAACAATCTCCTTCTAAAGAAGGAATGGAATGAGTTTCCTTTTGCAGAAGTGAAATGTCAGCTCATCCACTCTATAAACAGGGCAGAATGCCAAGAGACACTGCACTCCGTCTCTTGAAATACTAAAGCCCTGCAGCAGGCAGTGTAAAGTATGTACAATCTCTCTTTTAAGTGAAGTAGTATTTTTGATAAATAAAATTGAGTGGGAGAAGTGCTAGCCTACCTTACTTTTATCACTTCAGCACTTTGAGCAGGAAGCATTATGCTTTTACACCTTTATGAATCAAAGTGCAACAGCCACCCAGAGAAATATGAGTTGTTCTTCAACTCCACAGGAATTTAAAGCTTATCACTGACAATGCAAACTCCTCATCAGAATTCTTGCATCTGAAGATTTACACAGACTAAAGTGTACTGTTTCAGAATATAAATAATCCTTGGTTGCAGCCCTGAGAGCTTCAGCAACTATTGCTAGAATCACACACAAACAAGGTGTTCACTGCTCTTCTCTCTTCTCTAGAAGCATTAATTAGGCACAGCCATAAATACTGTAACCTAGCAACAAATCATCAATATTACATTTTGCACAACTCACAAAGAATTCAAATTACTTGTTTGCAAACAAGTATGAGGAATATATGAATGTGCATAACTAATAATTCAATCTAGTTTGAAACAGTTTCACTGATTCTTTTGGACTACTCCTGGATTCTTCTATTCTGCCTGAGTAAAGCTGAATCTTAAATGAACAGATTCTGATTTATTTTGTTAGATAATTTGTCAGCTTTACTTTTTACAAGTGTCCTGATTAGCTGCACAATAAAACCTCCCACAAATGAAACCACACCACAAAGAAACTCTCATAACCTAAAAAATTCTATGAATTACACTTGCAGGCTATGGAGTAAAGGTTTTCACATATATCTCAAAAGTCTTTAAAATAATCACCTAACATTTGTCATGAATACAATTACTTCTTCTATTACAGCTTTTCACATATCCCAGTTTTCTTTATTCAACACGTTTTTATACAGTGATCTTAATCCACTTACATATATGCATATATTTCTTCTGAAAAAAAGCAATGCATAACCTAAATTTTACAATTTCTGCTTCAGAGAACACTCAGAATAATTTCTCAGGAGAAGCAAAAGGAAAAAAAATACCTTGAAAACAAGCTGAAAGTAACATATTGCAATTACAGTTCCTTTCTCAGCATTTATGAAGGTGGATTCCCAGAAAATTGAATTAAATTTTATTTATAGCTCCTTGAAATAGAAAGCTGTATGCATTTCAAGTTGTGTCTTGTGCACTACCAGCTGAGAAATCATGCTTAGACAGGTTTGTTAAGTGAAAAGCCACTTCTGTTGCTGTTTCAAGGACAAATTGCTCATTTTCTAACAAATTAAGGCTTAGAAACTTTCCAGTAACATCATTATAAGTATCAAGCACCATCTCCATCAGGTAGTCGAAATGCAGTGAATTTGCACAAGTTAATTTAACTACTGTATGCCATTTCACCGCACAGTCACATGACCCTCAAATACATCAAGTCCATCATTGCTTACTCTCTTTCCATAGACTCCTTATTTCAACTCTGAAAGATGGAGGAGGAACATCACCATACAACAGGTGTGATAACTGAAGCACAGAGAACCTTTAGCAGTATATAGGAACCATTATCATGAGAACAGGTTTGAGATTTTTAACTGAACAAAATGAAACTGAACTAAGTAAAACGCCAGTCATAATAAAATGATGACTTATGTATCAAATGTAACTTCACTGAACTGCCTAGATGTAGTGAAATATATACCCACCCAATTTCATATCACTACCTTAAGTAAATCTGGTACAAGTTTTCAAAACCTCCCAAATTCTATAAAATAACCTACTGTATTTGAATTTAAACAATTTCTGCATATGATGTTAATGGAACAACAGAAAACATGGAGAAACAATCAGATGCTACCAGTGTTCACTTAGACCTGGCAGACTAGCTTTTCATGATGCACAGAAATTGCCAATGCATTCATAGTAAAACACTGTCTTGGGGCAAAAACGTGGCATCCAGAGAGCCCCAGCACGTGGTCAAATCAGACTTTTGACACAAAACTTAAAACACTGAACGATGTATGCATCACTTCTGGCCTGTGAGCAGATGGCAGTACTTTGAATTGTGTTCAAGAAGAGGGAGAGAAAGAGTCACTATTGATCTTTGATATGTGCAGTTGTAAACAAGGTAGATACAAAGAGGTTTGAAGAAATCTAGAATGTTTAATAGTTAAGAGCATCTGTCACTTGAATAAGCATCTAGAGACAGGACATCTAGAAGCAATGATGTGCATAGTTAAAGCTTTGCTCCAGACCACATTTTAAAACACTGAAAAAACAGGTTTTGCACATCTTAGTTAAATGTGTAAAGCAGAACAAAACATGGGGCAAAAGAAAGAACTGTAAGTAATGTGACCTAGTAGCACTTTGACTTCCAGATCCTGCCACACTGCTTTCCGCACATTTGTACAAACCCAAGTCAAACGAGTGGAAAACACAGTGTTTGGACGATTTATAAAAGAAAAAAGTTTTGAAAACATGCTCTTGAAATTGTCTACATAAATGACTACGTCCAGAAATCATGATTTGGTAGTAGGTAGTCTAGGCTAAAAGTAATAAATCTGCTAAGGTATACAAAGACTGAATTTGCTTTCAGGAAGTTGGGAGGGGTGGGGGGGGAGAAGGAGGGGGAATTTTTGCAATTAGAAGATCCCCAATGGGGTTGCCTTAGAACTCAAATGATTACTTCCAGTTCAGAAAATCTTTTGGGACAATGGCAGACAGCTCCCATTGTCAGCCTCATTTACGGTTATTTTAATAGCTCCAGCTTATTTCTGTCAGCTAGGCTGCTTGCATGTCATGCTTTTGGACAGCCAATATAATTGCTACACAGAGGAACAGTATCGTGTTGCTAAAACTCAACATGGAGACATAAAAACCCCCTGATGAGTACACATTAGGGAAATAAAATGTTAACTTCTATGCCAATAGGAAAAATAATAATTGTAATACAACCACATATGATCTACATTTCTTTGAAGAGCACGTAAAGCAAGCTTTGCTGTTCAGTAGTCATTCATGATTTGCTTTTATTCAATCATGCTGAAAAAAAATGACTGCACCACTACACCAGTATTAGAGAAGGTTTATAAAATATTAGAGAAAACAGACTAAACTGCCAACAGGTTCTGGGCCAAGTACATGGGCACTCAGCATCAAGTAAGCTCCTCTAACATGAGCAAAGTTAGCAGGATCTGATGCAAATCATTACTCCAATCATCAATCCCCTTACTCAGAATAGATTTTTACCTTCATTTAAACAAAACTGGTTTCTATATCCCAAAAAAGTCTAATTACATAGTACCACAAAACTATGTGTAAGCAAAAATATTTTGGGATAATATGGTTACAGTATTCAGTTGCCTTTAATTCCTGCCATCTTACTACAGTTTCATGACCAACAGAAAATTTCTTCTGAAATGTAGGCAACTTAGAAACAACTAAAGGGTTCTACAGGTGTGCTGCTTGTTTAATTCTGAACATCAGTGACACAGAAATTTATTTATACATTCTAAAACTTTGATTGTGTACTTGCACAAGTGTAAGGTGTGCAAAGGATTAACATCTGTGTTAACTTCATTAATGCTTGTAAGCATTTCTTATGGACACACACACAAAGGAACATGTATATGCTCTTTAGTACTCTGGCTTTACAAAATCCCTGTCAGTCTTTCTAGCACTAAGGAACTGTTGACAAAGTTAGTGGTTATATTACCACTTTTATAATTTAAGTAGGAAATGGGGAGCTTCTGAAGGGGAAATTCCTCTGTAAATGGCCCCAGGAATTTCAAAACTAACTGGAGTTGACAGATTAACCTAGACTCCCCTTAGGCAGAAGAAGAGGCTACAAGGAAAATAATGAGACGCATGGGAAGTCAATTATGCACAAGAGCAGCACATTTAATTGTACCGAAACTGGTTTGTTGATCCAGAAGGATGTAGATGTTTAGACCTTTGCAAAGTGTTAAAGTAGCTGGACAGTTCTGGAACACATACACTTTTTTTTTTCCTCTATAAATCTCAACACTTTGTGACTGTCTCAGTAAAAAAAGCGTTCTATGTATCTCAAGAATCTTTTTTCCTGCACACAAAGCATTTCTCTCGGGTTCCCTTTTTGGTTACGATTTGAACAACTGCAGCTTGCCTTACTTCCACAAAAGTAACTCTGAAGGTCCAGCACGTTTATCAGAGCAGTTCCACTCCAGTAGGAAGCAGTTATAGCTATCAGAGCAACACGTACTCATTATTAAATCGCATGCAAAAAATTCTCCTTTAGCATGCACACGTCATTCATTCTAATTTATGTTTTAGACTACTACAATTGTGTTTGAGACTACTACAATTGTGCATCAAGCCTTCAGTCTCCAGATTGTTTTCAGTTGCAGAAACTGCTGGCTAACAATGACAGTTTCCAGACCAGCTCATCTCTGAGCAAGAAAGATACTGACACCTATCACGAAGCATGTTGAGGAATACTAGGAATCAGGCTATCACTACACCAGATAGCTATATACACCACAGCAATTAATTACTGTCACCAGAAATGCTGCTCCTGAACAGATTTATGTACCTGTGGATATGCGAGTGCTAGGAGAACACAGCAAGTCAGTGAAGCCATGAGATTAAAGTATCTGAGATCTGGTGGCATCAAAAGACATTTTCAGTCTTGTTCTGACAAAGTCTGATTCATTAACTTACAAAGTATCTGTTCATATAATCAAACTATTTCTACTGATGTAGCTAGAGGGGATTCCACACCCATCAGTACTTATTATTTTCTTACAATTTTTCTTTGCATACAAATTAAAATAAACAAAATGCCTTATAAAGAAACATGCCTGAACTTGTTTGTTTCTGATTAAAAACTTCAGGACATGAGAGTTGTGAGGGCAAGGAACCTTGTTCATTCTCTCTGGTTAAGACAACTCTATATGATCTGGACAAACTCAGACAACCCAAGACATTACTGTACTAGCTAGCAGCACAGGTATGGAAACACATGTATAACCATGCATCATGGTTATTTTTTCTGTTTCTGAATAATCTGCTAAAATTGGTACTGTAATACTCAAAACTACCTTCAAAGTAAACTATGATGCCAGACTTCTTTTGCAAAGGCATAGTCATCTTTCGTTTCCTCCCTGAAGTAATTAACATTCCTTGCACAGGCAGCTGGACATTTGTTAATCATTAACTGTTTGTGCAATAAAGACAGAGAGATAAACTGTTGGCCATTCCTCACAATGGTACATCAAAAAAAATCTTTAAGACTGAGTATTTAGCATAAAATAATTTACAGTAACAAATCCCCTATTGTATTATCATAGCACATTCAATATTTTGCTGACATTTGTTTTTGTAAGCAAGACTTTTCCATGTTCAAACCAAAGTAGTTATCTCAGGAATACAATCAATAAAATCCAGCTATTTTAACTAAAACAGAAAGAAAGAGGTGTTTTTTTTTAAAAAAAAAAAAAAAAAAAAAAAAAGATGAACTATGTTGTTAATCTCTTGGGTAGTAAAATAATACCTACCACCAGAATTGCAACACCAAATATAATGGAGGCATAACAAATGCACACATTCCAATCTTATCTAGAATCACTTTGATTCACTCTACCTTGCTTTCATTACAGGAAGGGCACAGCAAGGGCATTCCTCTCGGATCAGACAGAAAATTCCACAGACAGAAGTTTCCACATGTCTGATTCGTTGCAGATTAAACCCTTATCATTAGACAGCAATCTCTAATTTTCATAGAGCCAGGATATACCCTGTCATGGTAAATCTACAGGCAAAGATACTGGGGTGAAGAAAGAAAAAAAAATCCATAGAATAGAGATGTATTCCACATGAAAGAGCAATGCATGTCACCCTCATAGCGTTGAAGAAAGAAGGGATAAGGTACCACCATTAAAGACCACACATGTAATTCTATTCATACACTTCTATGTACTGCAACTCTTTCAAGCTGAACCACCAAACCTTCTCTCCAGGTATAAATACCAGCAGGAACTACAGGTAATACATATGCAAAGCTTGTATTCATTTTCAGTAAACTATGTTACCAAAAATTTTCATTGCTTTCTCCACATAACTGGAACAGTTATGTAATGCTCAGGTACATTTACCAGTTACATTAAAATTAGAAGGCTGTTCTGTAACTATACTTCTAACATTTTGAATTTTTTTAATGTAATAATCTTTTAATCCTTATGTGCAGTACAGAACACAAATAAGCAGACTTTGATGAGTGACTTCAAAATCAAAACTCAGGAGTTATCATTTTTTAGTGTACAGAGGCAGTTTCATGCTTCTTCAATCAGCAAAATAAAAGTGGCCTTTTGTATAAGCACCTGAACTGATGAATTCAGGAAACACGCAGAGTTTGGAAGCAATCCGTGTCAGCAAGGATTATACTAAGAAGTAGATTAGGCAAATAATCAATGCAACTACCGAATTTTCTGTGTGTAATCTTCCCTGTCATATAAACAGATATTCCACCCTACACAGATGCAGAACTCAGAGTTGAAACAACTATTAACGATCA
Source organism: Tricholaema leucomelas (assembly GCA_013400475.1). Taxonomy (NCBI): domain Eukaryota; kingdom Metazoa; phylum Chordata; class Aves; order Piciformes; family Lybiidae; genus Tricholaema lacrymosa; species Tricholaema leucomelas. The sequence goes on along the minus strand of WAAF01018888.1, from coordinate 90,092 downwards.
TCACTACAGGTAGGTAAAGACAATTTGTATCCATCAGAGTTCAGGAGTTTGCTCTTTAGCCACAATGCCTATCACACAACTCTGTAACAGCCATGACAGTATTGATTAATCTCTGTTCACAAATAATTTAAAATTAAGTAGAAGCAGCTACTAGAAGCACAGATGGAACACAAAGAGTTTGGGGAAACCCATTTCTGAATAAAGAAATTACCTGTTGCAGTCCTATTGATAGATTCTTTGAGCACTTAGGTTTTTCCTCCAAAAACTCTCTTTGATGACAATGAAGTGCTAGATATTTTCTTTTGTTGAGCCACAGAGACCTATGAATTGAAAATTTATTTTTGGCCTCATTTAGGTGACCAGTGTAAACAAGTCAGAGATGCAGTAAGGATGGTAAGATTGCAAAATGGACCTGCAAACGTTAGCTCCAGCAAAGCCTAAGATATTTTAAAATCCAAGTTCTAAAGCTGCAACAAACTGCATGTTATAACTTGTGGAAGTTTGCCAAATACTCATGTAGTTTTGTCCTTTGTTAAATATGTCCAAATGTTGTATGATTAAAGTTTAAAATCTTCAAAGAAAAGAATAAACTTTACGCAATTATTCCAAGCTCCCCTCTTTTGACCTTAATATGTACTTCAAAAGCTAAGCAGATGCTTAGTAGGAAATAAATCCCCACTCAACAGATGTACTAACTTTAATATGGCAAGATGCACCTTCCATAGCTTTTGGTAACCCTTCCCTTTTATTATTCCTCTGCTCACAAGTACTTTCCAAGCCAAAGAGAGGCCTAAGCAAGTTAATAGGCCCTTAATATGTACTGTATTGCCTGAATTGATCACTGTTTATAAGGTAATCTTTGAGACTGCATGTGGCTCAGCCTCTGTTCATCTCCTACAGAGACACAGCCCCCAGGCAGCTCTTCTTTCATCAGGACAAGTTATAACCAAATCAGCACCTTTCACAACAATCCTTTACTTTTAACATCCCTGCAGAAGAGGAGGGGAGCTTCAGCTTTTGTACGGAATCTCTCTTTGGCAGCTAAGGTGATGTTTTACTCAGCAGGATACCTAAGAACTACTTTGGAAGATGCCCCTGCCAACATCAAAACACAAGATGAATAGTTTGTCTAAAACTAATTCAGTTTGTTCGAGAGACATGTTCTAAACGCTACATTAACAACCTAATAGTACTTAGCAGTTACCATCACAAATACAAATTATGTAATTTCCTTCTAGCCGATTTTTAAAAGGTAATCAGCTAGCTCCAGGCTAGCTCCAGGCTGCTCAGGACCTCGGTCCAAACCCAGGCCTCCTTAACCTCAGCCAAACTGAAGCTTGGAATTATCTCTATGTGCCAGGCTTAGCTCTAGCACATTTGATACACCTGAAAATAAACTCCAAAGCAGCAGCAGCATCCCACAGGTGAACCCAGTGGCACCATCAGTTCCAGACATTAGCCTGAACGTAATCTCCCCAAATACAGTAGTGCAAACCTGCAAGTGGTAGTGAAGATCAGATTGTCCCTGATAGGTTAACCAGGTAACTTCTGAATTTGAGTACTTACATGCACATGACTAAATTCAGGTGTCAGGCAGCCAGGCTATGAGAATTAGTAACAAAGCAAAATAACATGCTCCCAAAAGTCAGTCATCTCCCAGGAAAATGTTTTCTGGATTTTCTTTTTGGATAACAGCAAATTTAGTACTTGTCCTCAGTCTAATTGGTAGTGGGTCTCTAGCCCTTACCTTATTTCTTTAAACAGACACAAATTGTGCTGAACTGCATCTATACTATTTTTTTCTTAAATTTCTTTTTGTACTAGAGGGGATCTAAAGATACAACAGTTATTCTTTGTAAGCTGCAGTTACAGCTATTTGTACTGTCTCATGAAAGAGAATCTAAGTGCCAAATGCCTCATTTTCAAAACCATAACAAATTGGTGGAAAATGTATTTTAGTTGCATGAAATTTTAAGCAAACGTTTCTTAAACTGAAATTATTACTCAGTTTAGGCACAGTTCATTTTTGTTACCTAATTTTTTCTTCCTCAGTGGCTCAAGTTTGCCTCAATGCTACCGAAGAAAACTGCCACAAAACTAGAACAAAACCATACAGATCTTCCCCTGTGCCAGCTTCTCTCTCATTTTCAACATCATACTGAACACACTCAAATCCACTGGGTATCGTTAACTGGAAAGCAGAAAATAAGATAATACTCCATTTAAAAAGTCTACACAACAAGTTTTTGAAATATCAGCAATCAACAGCCATAAATAAACCTCCTCTGGTTAAGTGTCCCACACAGATAAAACTGCCTTTTCTTTTTTGCAGTCTAAGCTTTAAGTTCAGCTCTGCTCCATGTACTGGACGCTTGACTATCACTGAAATTTCTGGTAGGGAAGAGAAGTCATCATGGGATAACACTTTATAAAACAGGTTATTGTGTTTGGGTGGGCCTGGTATTCATTACTGTCACAACAAAAACTCTTCTGGTGGGCTCAAGGACTGTTCTGCAAAGGATTCACAGAATTTTTGATGGGAATTGAAATGGGTAGATCTTGTCTCCCATTCATATCAATTTAAATTGTTATCTCTCAATTCAAGACCAATGGCAGGGATTACCTAGGCACAGCATAAAATAAATATGCCACAACTAAAAAAAAACCAAAACCAAAACCAAACACAGAAAAAAACTATATCTTGTTTCCACAATAAGAAAAGCTGTATTTTTTTTTTTAATTATTTAAAAGATATAAAACTATCATGTCTTGAATAGGTACATTCCTAACATTTCTCAAAAAAAACCCAAAACAAAACAACCCACCCAAAACCTCAAGTGCACACCTTTATCCTGATATGCACAAAACCCACATCTCACACTCCAAAATGCACCTCCAACTGTTTAATTCCCTTAACAGCTTTAATTATAAACTGTTCAAACCAATAAAAGATTTTTGTCTATTATTATTTCCCAAATAAATTATTTTAGCAATTTGTGGTTGGATTACAGGTTTTGACCTGGAATACCAATCCGGATGTCAGTGTGGCAATTGACCCTCCAATTTCAGAATTCATGTCTATTTGTTTTTAAAANGGTGGGGAATGGGGTTGCTTGTTTTTTGTTATTTTGGCCACAACAAAATAACCTTAGAAATTCTTACTCTAGCACATTTATACCTCCACCACCTTAGAAAAATNAAAAAACCCAAAACAAAACAACCCACCCAAAACCTCAAGTGCACACCTTTATCCTGATATGCACAAAACCCACATCTCACACTCCAAAATGCACCTCCAACTGTTTAATTCCCTTAACAGCTTTAATTATAAACTGTTCAAACCAATAAAAGATTTTTGTCTATTATTATTTCCCAAATAAATTATTTTAGCAATTTGTGGTTGGATTACAGGTTTTGACCTGGAATACCAATCCGGATGTCAGTGTGGCAATTGACCCTCCAATTTCAGAATTCATGTCTATTTGTTTTTAAAAAACTCCTCTCTGCTGGCTAGAATTTCATTAAAACCCCCAGTGTAAGTATTAGAACCTGGTTATAGCTTCCTTAACTACTGGCCAAAGTGCTGATGCAGCCTCTCATTTAAAAGCTTCCCAAGTTTGCATCCACTGGCTTAAGAACTTTTATTTAGAATTATAGAACCTAGTAATCATTTTAGTTTTTTAGTTGGTTGGTTGATTTTGGGGTGTGCTTGTTTGGGTTTTTTTGGTTTGTGCTTTTGTTTTTTTTTTCCTTTTGTGGGGTCACTCTTTAGTTGGNTTAATACACCACAATGTGGCAGTATGGGATTCAGTGTAGGGTGAAAATAGCTTGTCTGAAAAGCAAATTAGCTACCTAGAAGATTAGTCTGTGCTCTGAGCTTCACTCATGTCTGTACCAAACCAGCTAGTGTAAAAAATTTCTGGTGCAAAAAGCTGCAACCACTTAGCATTCTACAAAAATAGAGCCTCCCCTAATACAGCTGTCTAAAGAGACATGAAGAACTACTGTGTTTTGCAAGAAACTATCATGAGAAGATCCTCACAGAAGAGGGTCATCTTCCCATTTAATTCTTCATCTTTAACTGGCCAAAATAAATCAACGAATCTTAATGCCAAAACCTATGTGCTAATAAGACTGCATCTGTAGATAGAAGCCAAGTAGGAAATGTTATTGTCACAACTCCTGTAAACAAACTTTAACTAAATCTTAGAACATCTCCTACTCACAGTCTATTATGTCAAACCCACAACGAATATTCTTTCCTGACTATAAACATCACCCAAATGATTAGAGTTTTGAATTTAATGTTTAATGGCTTTCTTACAAAAATATTTGCTCAATATTTTTTTTTCTGTTAACAGTTTTCAGCAACCTATAACCTGACAGATCAGAAAAGACTGAGAATAAACACAGCACACAGTCATCATATGGTTTGACAGCAGCATGTTTTAAATATACTGTATGGAAAAATATAAATTATTAGGAACCTTTTTGTTTCCTGCCCAAAGGTACAAGAGTTGTTGTAGGACACTTGGCTTCTGTTCACTCACTTATTAGCTACCCAACAGGCACTTAGTTGTTCTGTTCCATTGGTGACCATAGTATTTAATCTTTGCTTGTCTTAATACTAAAACTCAAGAGCTGTAAGTGTTGGAATGATTTGGAAAAATCAAAAGCCAAAGAGCACTGAAGATGCAGACACTGAAACTACTTTTTATGTATAAACACTAATGATATTCTGAATCTTAGTGCAGTAACCAGAAAGAAATGCTACCACAAAGAAATGTTAACACATTATATATTAGGAATATTCTGTAACTTTTGTATTTGGTATTTTGATTTACATAGATAAAATCATATTCATTCTCCTTAATGAATTACTGTCTTCCCATCTGGAAATGGTTCTAATGATACTTTATGCACACAGAAACAGTGCAGTTAAATGAATTTTCTTTCACGTGCCCCTCTTACCATTTTTTAAAACTTGCTCCTTTCCCATGCATTTCCAAAATACACCCCATAGTTACAAGATGACACTTGAAAACTCTGTGGTTCCAAGGAAAGCTACACTAAAGGTTACAAACCACATCTGATTATGAACTCCCCAGATAGAAAATAAGCAGAAAGTGGCAAACTGCTAGCAGGAAGCATCATGTGTCTTCTCTACCCTTATTCTTACTTACTCTAGCAAAGACAGCATATCAGGCTAGATAGAAGTTGGCTCTAATAAAGCACAGTTACAGATATGTCTTTTTAGTGAGATCAGCTTAATCACCTTAAAACTTTGTTCTTGTTGTTAGAAAATAGTCATTGTCGCTCTGCAGTACTCACGACTTAAGAACTTAAACTCTGAAAAAATGGGAAGATTCCTGGTAACGAATAACTACATATTGCTGAATTAAAGGCAAGGAATATCATGCATGAAGTTCAGACTGCCACATCATTCTTAACACCGTCTGGAACTATATGCACTGGAAAATATCTTCAGTTGCAGAAATTTAGAAATGCCTGCTGGTAGCTTTGCAAGCTGACTAGCTGAGAAGTTTGTGATAGCAATGTTTGCACAATTCACTGTGGTTTATTAAAATAGTTGAAAAAAATCCCAACTTGCCATCAAGGAAAAGCTCACTGCATAGGGCCCAGATGTAACACCTTGCATCTGGGTGTATGAGGGTTGCAAATCCAACCACTAGTAGAGAAGCAGACACCATAGAATTAATGATTCTTCAAACATTTTCAGAAACTTTGTTTCTGAACATCAGCTTGCAGCACTGACTCCTATCTTCTGTAACACTGCAATGAGACTTTTCTTAGGCTGAAGAATCTAGAGCATCCACTCTCAAAGCTATCTGAATTTTGAGCACTAGAAAGAAAGCAAAAGACAAAAATCCTAACACAAAGTAAAAAGCAGCTCTTAGTAATTAGCCTGAAGTCCTGGTATCTCAAAGACCAGTTTGCTTGACAGAAGTTCTTTGGAGAACGTCAGATATTGGTTAAAACTAGTAACAGTTCTCATTTTCACAATGAAAATCAGTAAGGAGACTTGCTCACCATGTGCTTGTGCTCCCATGATTGTCACGCATCTAGCCCAATAGGAAAGACTGAATGGTCTTGTTCAACTACAGAAGTGGAAGAAGTACTGGAAGTTCTTCCTAATATCATTTTAATATAACAGAGCTTACATCTTTCCCTTCACCTTTGAGAAGTGTTAAGTACTTAATGGAAATGCTTTACCCTTATATTTAACAATGAAAACAGTAATCAGTAAGACATTCTCCTTTTTCTTGCTTGCCTGCTGGGATGAGAACTGGGGAAACGAAGGAAGAGGTTTCAGTATTGCCTTAGTCTCATAGAGATTCTGCTTTAGGTGGTCCTCCAGCAATTACTTTTAACATCCTTAGAGCTCTTCTAAACGGCAGTGGCAGCATGGTATTGACGTGATTTATCTTGTTTTTATTGCTCAGAGCTAATGGGACTTAGATTGTGCATGTGAGTTTTTTGGTGCCACACTGGGATGTATATAAACACAATGCATTCTATTATTAATACATCCCAATCTGCTCAAATATTTCTATTTGTTTTTGAGAAAATATTTTATACATGCTTCAGCAGGCAATTTATATAGCCAGCCAATGATCCAGATTTGGAGACTTTAGTCTACCTCACACACAAAGTTACTTTAAATTCCAAATTCTGAATACCCAAACACCTAAAGGACAAATAAATTGCTTTGTTCTATAAATTCACTGCACAGAAGTCTTGTTTTAACATCTTCTCCCTCACAATAATTACACACAGAGTATTCATTTCTCAAGCAATTTTATGTCTGTACAGCAACAGTCACAAGGCCCTGTTATACTTCTGAATCATTATATACTGAGCAATGATCTCTGATCCTTCCCTTATCCACATGGCTTCTGGCTAACAATTTATGAGGTGGAGGTAGCACAAGTCCAAAACTCAAAATAATTTCATTAGTGCCATTTATTTTCTTTAGTCATACTTTCAATCTGTGTAACTTCCAGGAGAAATGAGTTTCATGACTTTGTTATACTTCATGCGAAAATACTTCCTTTTAGGTCGGTTTCTATTAATTGAGTGTGATCTATTTCTTGCACTGCAAAAGACAGACTAATATGAGAAAGGCAATACAGAAACTACTGAAATTTCAAAGACTTTGGTCATGTTGCTCTCCTCTTTTCCTTACAATTACCGCATTTTCAACTTAAAGAGTATTACATGAAAGCTTATTTTTTTTTTTTTTTAAAGCATCAGAGCAATTAGACAGCAAAGTAATCAAAGCAATTCCTGACTTTGGGAGTATGGATGAATTTGTGCTCCCTTTAAAAACTTCTAACAATTTGAGTAAGACTACAGAACCTATGAAAATCAGTTAACCTAAACCAAAGGTAAATTAGAGGCAAAGATACATATTTTTTAAAAAAATTACAGAATTACAAGTACAAATATCAAAATCTAATATAATTCCCTACCTTTTCAAATGCAAATGCAAAATTCAAGGCCCCATTAACACAGAAAAGACAACCTGAAGGCCAGCACAAATTCCATGCACGGAGCTAGTGCTTTGACCATCATCAATCATCTACTCTTTCTGCAAATGTAATTGCTGTCCTAAGAAGAAAGGCACAAAAATATTTGCCTTAGCCACCAAACAGTTAAGTATTGACTCAAATAACTTCCCAAATTCAGTTTATCTACCTTTGAACCGATAGTATGATGTTTTCAAAGACAGTAGGAAGGAACACATAGCTGAGGGGTAAAGTCAGAAAAGCCCTTTAGCAAGCTGAAAAAGTTACTGAGTTGCTTGCTGAATCTCCTCTTTCATAAAGTCTTGAATGTGCTTGCTTGGACATTTATCAGTCTGCTCCCTACACCAAGGCCAGACCGTTTTGAAAAGCATGACAAATATTCAGTATAAAAAAGCATCTTCTGTAATAATTCTTACAGTTTCTTATCAAATAAGCCAAATAAAACAAAAAGCATTGAGATAAAATGTAAGCTACGTTGTCAAGCTTGTACCCAGCATGTTGTTTCCTTGGTGCCTTCAGATCAACATTTGGCAGAAAACACACACCTACCAAACACAAATACACGTATTTTTCTCCATGCAGGTGTCTTAAGCAGAATTTGTTCACTAAGATTAAAAACTAGGAACTCCTCTTCATCACCACTCCCTCCCCAACAAATCCCTCTACCTTTCACTCCCGGGGAACTGCAAACACTAGACACCAGATACAAATAAAGATGCCCCTCTCCCCTCACCTTGAAAATACAGAGCCACTGTCCTGGACAAGATTATTAAACAGAAGCTGGCTTTGCCCCAAGTTCCATCAATTTTGCAAATCTGGAGATAAACAGGTACTTAAAGTCACATCAGTTCTTCAGTAAAGCAAACTAGTCTTGTGCCAAAAAAGAATGCAGATAGCACATGCAGACAATTCTGCCACAGTGGCAGTATCACAAAAATACGTGCACCAGCAGCACCCCCCCCTTCCCGCCCCAGAAATAGGTATGCATATACATATTGCTGTCCAAATAAATATATTTCTTCACTCTTTAATTCTTATTGCTGTTATCTACCACTTGCACAATAAACTGGCAAACATAAGACTCATTCTGTAGAACAATTAGATTCTATGATTCATAGATTAACAGAATACCAGGTTGGATGGAATCCTCAGGATCACATAGTCCAACCTTTCAGGGTAAGAATATAGTTTAAACGTGACAGCCTTGCACCCTGTCAAGCTTGAAACTGTCTCATGTAGGGGAATCCACTACCTCCCTTGGGAGTTTATTCCAATTTTTTCAGTCATCCAGGCTGAATCTCCCCAGTAGCAACTTCTACCCATTACCCCTTGTCTTTACCATGCAATTCTTTGTAAAAAGGGAGTCTTCCCCTATAACGCATAGTAAACTTAAATGTACCTATGCCAAGAGAAAGATGCAATGATACAGAAATGAATAGTCAGCATGTATACAAAAAAATAAAATACTAATTCTGTCAAAGTACTCAAATTTCCATTTTTAGAAAATCTGTTCATAATTTAACCATGTCTTTCATTAAGCAAGGAGAAGCAAGGCTCAAGCTCTATAGTTTGGGGTTTTTTAACCACAAATGTAATAACTGACTTTCTATAGAAGAAAAAATATTGCCAGTAACAGTTTGTTCATCTAAGCCTCAAAGTGATGTGTTAAGTCTGCATTACCGACATTCACAATTGTAGAAACCACACAGAACACACAGAGCAGCCACTGAATAAAACAAATAAGATTGATATTTTTTTATTCTCATTTTCAAGCTTTTTTTCTCTAAGACATCAATCACATGTCATAATTTACTTAGCTGTAACCCACAGCCTAATTTTGCACAAGATTCCTCCTTAAGGACCTTATCAATGTATCTATCTCTATCAGAAAATCAATGCTCTATCTTTATCAGAGACATAAAGGAAGGGACAGCTGCACAGATGCCCTACCAAAATTCAAGAAGTTAGTGCTAGGATTTTACTGAAACCATAATTATGTTTCCTCTGAATAAGTGACACTAGCAAAACTCTCTGCTGCACATCAATTTATGCATTGTTAATTAAATAAGTCAGCACATCAGCCTGCTTCATTTATGTGCTTTTTAAAGTCTGTGTCTGTATTTTCTCTGAGAGAAGCCCTTACACAAAGAAGAAACTGCTTAATAGATGGGCATCTCTAACAACTCTCAAAGATGACTACCAAAACCAGCTGTATGGCAGTATCACACCTACACATACCTCTAGTAAAAAAAGCAAAAGAGACACAGCATAAAGATTTAAAAGTATGAAAATCCCTGCAGAAAGCAGTTTGCTGCCTTAGCTTTCCAGTCCTACTGTCCACAAGGCAACAGTATTGCCATGAAGCAGACCTTCTTTTTGTATCAGTAACATGCTTCTTTTTGCCAGATGGCACAGACTTTCTAGATCTAAGGATGGCTTTAGGTAGGCTGGAAAGAAATAAAGACAATACAGGAAAACTACTTATCAAACATACACATATGATCTCACCAAACTGACAGGCAGAACTACATACATTAGTGGTGACATCTTTTTGTCCTGACACAAATTTCTATGTCAGCTGGCATATGACTTTATTTAGAATATAAAAATAACAGAAAGCCACCTTACCTTTTTCTTCATCTATTCGAAAAACTCCTATACCAGATCCATCTCTGATTGAATATCTAATCTCCCCATCTCGTCCTGCATCTTCATCATAAGCAGATACTGTCATTACAGAGGAGCCAATAGGGGCATCTTCTTTTATAAAGCCTTTATCTGCAAATATAGAGAACCGTGGAGGGTGCAAGTTTTCATTTACATCAACTATCTCGACCTCAACGTAACATGTAGAGGACAATGAAATGGGCTTTCCTTTGTCCTTGGCACGCACAGTCAAGTTATAAAGTTGTTTCTTTTCATAATCCAGACTTTGTACAATGCGTATTGCTCCACTTAGCTTGTCAACATCAAACATGCCATCTCCATTTTCCAAAAGGCTGTATCGTACTTGACTTGACTGGCCTAAATCAGGGTCATAGGCTTCTAGCCATGTAATAATAGTCCCCTCAGGAAGATCTTCTCGAATTTTCACATGGTAATTTGAAGGAATAAATTTAGGAGGATTGTCATTAACATCTTCTACAGACACTTTCAGAACAACTGTTGAAAATAACTCAGGTTCTTCTGTAGGCTGGTCCCTAGCCTCTATTTTCAAGAAATAGACATGCTGTTCTTCACGATCCAGAATGCCTACAACTTTCACAACTCCTGTCATAGCATTAATAGTAAACTTGTCTGTATCTGTAATAAGAGAGTATTTCACTTCACCATTAGCTCCCAAATCTTTATCAGTAGCTTCAATTTGAATTATTTCACTGTTCAGCTCTTTGTTTTCACTCACTTCAACAAAATAGCTGTCCTGCAGGAACTCTGGGGAATTGTCATTAGCATCCAAAACTGTTACATCTAAAAGGCGCCAGGCAGACTTCTGTGGCATTCCAAGATCATAGACAGTAATATTTAGAGTATATTTATCTTTTGCTTCTCGGTCAAGGGGAGATAAAATTTTCAGCATTCCTCTTTCCATATCAATGATGAAACTACTATCTTCATTACCTCCAGAAATAACATACACTAGCTTTCCATTGAAGCCAGTATCAAGATCAGTAGCATTCATAAGTATTATGCTGGAGCCCACAGGTTGATCTTCTCTTATCTCAATGCTGCTGGGGAGAGTACTTTTAAATTGAGGTGCATGCATATTCACAGAGTGAGTGTCAAAGAAAACATCCTCAACTTCTCCACGACTGTGCAATTTATTTGCTTGTAAGAGTTTCTCTGCAAGCATTTTGGCAACACCAGTTTCTTCACATTGCAAGCTGATTGTTTTGCGGCTGGTAGCCACAGTTATGTTGATATACAATGGGTTTGCAAAATTTTCTCCATCTGTAGCTGTAATTTTCAAACTGTGAAAAGACATTTTAGCACCTAGACCATCTATTAGTGACTGTTTGAGTGAAAGTACTCCAGAATTTGGATTTAGACTAAATAAATCCAGCTCATTTCCAGATTCAATTTGGTATCTCACCAACTGGAGCTCATCAGCATCAATAGCAGATACAGTTGTTATTTGTTCTCCAACACCAAGATCCCTGGGGATTGTTCCTTCACAATTTACTTTCTCAAAAAGAGGTATATTGTCATTCAGATTATTTAAAATAAGAGTAACAGGAACTTCAACTTCTCGGCGATATGGTATACCCCAGTCGGAAGCTCGAATCCTTAAGTTGTAAACCCTTGGCATCAATTCATAATCCAAGTCTTCTGAGGTACTAATAATCCCACTGACATGGTTAATCACAAACAGCATAGGATTTAAGTTTGCAATGCTATAGGTCACATAACCATTCTCCCCTTCATCAGGGTCTTTTGCACTTACTCTCATGACACTCGTACCTACTGGCACATTCTCATTGAAGGTGGCTTTATAGGATGTCTGAGTAAATTCAGGAGGATTACTGTTCATGCCTAGTACCTTAATTAATACTTTTGCAGAAGCTCTTCTATCACTTGTCACAACTTCAAGTTCAAAATGAGATGCATATTGTGCTTTTATGGGTTCCAAAGTGGTAATAAGACCAGTGTCAGCATTTAAACGGAATTTTACTTTGCCTGGTGTATTTTTCAACACATATTTTACATGTGGGTAACTAGGCAGAGCTTTCACCATTATCACAGGTGTGTCCGGGGGAGCAAATTCACTTATTTCCGCTCTATATATCTCTTTTTCAAACCTGACAGGACCAGACTTAAACTGTGGTGATGCCACGTGAACAACTTTTACAGAAGAAAACTGTGGGGGATTTCCTTTATCTTTAGCCTGAAGGGTAAGGTTATATCCAAAAGGGTGGCTTTCCCAGTCAATGTGACCAATAGCTTTTATTCTGTATTCTTTACTTCCTGGAACAGACCTCACTGTTTTGAACTGTTGAAGTGGATCACCTGCAACAATGTTTAATGACGCTATTTCCCCATTTGAACCCTGATCGTTGTCCTCTACAGTTACAATGGCATAAGTGGGATCTTTGTCTGACTCTGATGGAGTCAGTGCAATGGCTGTAATAACAGGGGCATACTCATTTGCTTGCTCTATGTGAACAGTTAGTTTTGCCATACTACTTATGCCACTGCTACCATACAGCTTCAGCCCACGGTCCACTGCAAGAATTTCCATCTCATAAAGCTTAGTGTCTGAGTAGTCAAGTCTACCAGTTAGAACTACAACTCCACTAGTTGGATGTATCGCAAACATATCCGTTCTTTCCTTAAAGCTATAGTAGAACTCTCCATTTGTTCCTATATCTGCATCTGTTGCACTGACTCTTGCAATGCTGGTCCTTATTGCTGTGTTTTCAGGCAAAGAAACACTGTAAGATGTTGGTGAAAACAAAGGCCGCAAGTCATTTGTATCCAGTATTTGTATCCTGACCTTCGTGCGTGCTTCAGCATTTGTATTTTTTTCAACTGCTTTAACTGTCAGCATATAATGGTCTTTCACCTCTCTGTTAAGGATAGCTGTGTTCCCTCCCTTGGTCCGTATTCTCAAAAAGCAAAAGTTTCCAAGAACATATTCTTCAGCTTTGAACAAGTTCTCATTGTCACCAGAAATAATTTTGTATCTTAGGTCCCATAATGGATTTGTAATGTAAATGCCCATTTTCACTGGATGCCCAACATAAGTCTTGGCTGCAGAATTCTCATACACAGTGGCATTATACTGTACTTGTGTAAACTGCATTGGTGGAGCATGATGTGGCCTTTGATTTCCTTCACAGTTTCCAAAATGCTGCACCAGCAGCATCAGCAGCAACGGCATAGTCAAGTATCTTCCCATGGCAGCAATTACAAAGAAACCCTGAAACAAGAGAGAGATGTGTTATGACTTATGACTATTCAAATATTACTCATATAACCTTGATCTTCATTTTAGAATTCACAGTGAAAGAAAATGAGAAGTTACACATCTAGGACCATCTCCATCTGGGTTGGTGGCAACACTATTTACTCCCCTGAGTCTCACAGGATAACAGATCAAAGCTTCAGAATGCTTCCTTAACAAGCCCAAATCTTCAACAAAATCTTGGGGAGAAAATTTCTTTCCAGCAAGTGAAAAGCAATCTAGCTCTGACTCTATTACTGCAATTAAGGAGCACACATTCTTTTCTTTCATATTTTTCTGTTTATCCTAAATATTTTCCCCTTCTCTTTCCTTTAGCATCCTTTTCCCTGGTCAGTTTGTTATATAACTCATACTAATTCCTAATTATACTAATTACTAACTGTACCCTTCTTTCATTTTTCCTGTTCTTTTCTCCCACATTTTGGCCCTAGTTTGTCCTCATGGTATCATTAGCTATCAGCCTCTCCTCATTGCCTACCCTCATGTTAGTTCTGTTTGTCTCAGTAAAAAAGGTATCATGTTATATTGTCTCCTTCCTCCACTCACACCTTCTCTTAGTTATTTCTCTCTCTCCTAATTTCTACTTGCTCAGGTACATAGGTGAAAGATCACATTGGCTGAATTTTCACAGACTGCCTCTGTCAGTGAGAAAGCATTAGAACAAATTAATCTACCTGTATCAACACTTCACTCACCATTTAGAAGCAGCTAATTTAGTCACAGCTGTTAGTAAATCAATGATTTTGAGAAGGATTTAAGACTCAGATCCACAAACTACAAGAAATACTGGAGAGCAGTAATGAAAACTTAGCTAGCATCATTTTAAAAGATAAGAAGACACTTTTTTTTTCTTAACAAATCTAGCAATTAAGCTACATGACTAAAGCTATAACCATAGCAAACAATAAAAAGTTAATTAGCAAGTACTGAAAAGCGCATAAGCTTTTAATAGTAAGTCACTATCTGGAAACACTGTTTACAAGGTCTTAACACTGGCTGAAGACTGCATTGGTTAAGATTGCAAATGGGGGTAAGGTTAGAACAGTTACTATTTCAACGGGTTAACATTATTCCTCCCCTATCCACTTTTCCCAGGCTATGAAAACTTCTTGTGAGAATAAATAGACACTTAAGTCTTCAGGGCTTCATCCCCCTTAATATACTGCCACATAAAGGAATATTTTCATAGAAAAGAGGGGAAGGAAGGAAAAAAAAAAAAAAAAGGGAAAAAAAAAAAGGGCAAGCAGAAAGCAACAAACTCCCAAACCAACCAAAGTCCTACAATAAGTAACTGATATATGTACTTCCAAATCTCTGAACAATTGAAGAGGTCATTAGACTGTCCTAAGAGGTGTGTTAAAATTATGTAATAATTGATTAATCAACAGAAGCAGATTCTTCTACTCCATTTTGCTGGAATTTTGGAAGCTGTCCATTACCAAAAGCTACATGATGATCAGATCTTTCCCTTTTTTCTCCTGCCATACAAAGACTAAGATTTGGTTTAAAAAATTTTATGCTTCAGTCCAAAACCTAGCTTCATCTCTGATGCCCTGGCACCCTGTAGTTCACTGCCTATACTTGTGTTTGGCAACCAGCTGTCTGAAGAAGTATATTTATTATGTAAAACATTGTACTTGTCTGTATCTTTTGTCACTTGCTCATCACATCTCTGTCACATTATAGACAATATGCACTGTACTATGATGCACTAGACTATATTAAGATATCCAATCTCAGTATTAAAATTCAAAGTTGAAAAATGTGTAGGATTTCCTATTACCTTAAATATTTTTCTGTCCTATACTGATTTAAGTACTTCTTGCTGCTTTTTTGCAATAACTTTCCAGTGGAGTCCACTCAGAACTGGCAACTGGCAGCCTATTGTTATTACAGACAATGATGCAACTACCAGCAAAAGAATCCACTCTTCAGCAGCAACTTTCACTGCTTACTGAGTCACAATCAAGACCATTAAGAGCATCCCTCAACTGAACAGCTCACCATATTGAATAAAAACAAGTTAGTCATTTGTGTTACATGACATTTTTTTTCCATTTTACAGAGCTACTAAAAAAAAAAAAAAAGGTTGGTCTAGGATATCAAAAACTGAAACAATATAAACTTGATGGATATCTAAAGTATTAAACAAATGCTAGTTGAAAAGACACTCAACTATTAAGGACAAGTATGAAAGTGTTAAGATAAAGTGATAATGTATTAGATATAAACTCAATGGCTCATTTACAGTATGCCAGAATGACTGAATTTCAGAAACACTTTAGCCACAGGCTACACTTTGAACTCCTAATTTTTCTTATCTTTGGAATATGAGCAGTTTAGAATTTTCTGCATCCATTTTCAACACATAAGGCAACTGATTAACAAAACACCATAGAACTAGATTTACAGGAAGTGCACACCATATTTATTCTGAAAATCTATCTTCCTATGGTTTGGTTTTCTATTTGAAATTATTACTCAGATTTTTTTAAATTATTATTTATATGTATATCCAAGTAATTTCTATTTATATGGATATTCAGCACTGGAATACATATGATAACATTGTAACTAAGTAGGAAAACTAACAAAATTATTAGCACATCAACATCAGTAACATAATTTGCATGTGGGTAAAATGCTTGAAAATATGAGTTATATTTCATTAAAAGTCTAAGAACATGCAAAATTTTGGGGCTAGCAAACCTCAAATGTGTAACTTAAAAATAAAGATGATTTGGATACAACAGCAGTCATACAGAAAACTGTTTCTCTTAGCAGTGTGTTTACTGTACCCAGACTTCAGTCTGTAGCTTGAGATTTGAAAGTTTCAAGCACAAAATGCAGAATTTAACAAAAGGGAATCTCAATACCAGGTAAGCCAACAAGAAAAAGAGACAAAATAAGCTGATCTTCTATGTAGTGGGGGGCACACATTGAGAGATTTACTCACTCAGTGATCATCCTCACTCTCAAGTTTCAAGTAGAAAAAGAAACCAAAGCAGGCCACATAGCCTAAGCCACAATAAGTCTTAGTCCCACTGCTACCCCTTTTCTACATGCAACATCTGCCAGCTAGGTCCAGAAGGATCAACTATAAGACTGAGCTACATCCTTTACATTATTAGCAGAATGAGACTGAATATGGCCTGATACACTGCTCCAGGGACATGTCAGAGAGCATTCTGAGAACTAAGAGAGGTTTTTTAGTGGTTTTCTACAATTTCCACTGAAATCTTTCACTAACTTTTAACAAATGTGGGAGCATCCTGCCATGTGTGTGACTGCTCCTTAAATCTGTAATGTTAATAACACTAAAACACCTATGCGGATCAAAACATCACCTATTTAAAGGCCAGTTTTGATCAGCATGTGTGACTGATGTCATCTGATACAAATGCACTGTGAAGTTACTACTGCAGTCACTAAACAGTTATGACAGGATTCCTGTTGCAGAAGTCTCTAAAAGATCATGTGGCTTTGTAGACTGTACTCAGTGTAGTTTTACCTATTCTTTCAATTGCTTAAAAACAATTATTTATGTAGTCTGGTTGGGAAAATAAACAAACAAATCACGTTTCATTGTTTCAACATACTCAAGTTTCCAACGAAAAAATCTAAGTGTCCTTTGCTTTTCTGGGAGGGAGGGTATCTGTCTATTTTGGTATTCAGAAAATTAACACATGACAAAAGCATGTCATCTTAGTAAAGCTGGTAAGTTATTTTAAAAACGTACATTGTCACAGAGATTAACAGTTTCAACTTGTGACTAAAATCCAGGAAGTTGTATGCCTCTATTCTCCACATTGAGTTAACTTGAGATTTATGCTTTCAAGATCTTGGCTGTTAGAATGAAAACACTTGTAGCTGTTACCTAACGGCACAGAAAGACTGTGAATCAGGAGTGAAACAAAGTTTCACATAGAGAATTTTTACTATTTATCTGTATAGCAATTACATACCAGTGTATCTAATACTGAACTCACCAGCTCTGCAACTAAAACCAGACTTCTGATGGCTGTGAATGAAAGAGTTTGATTGAAATTTAGCATGGTATCTACAACTTTGTGACAACAAAAATAGCTTTACTGCACTTGCACTCGGTTTTAAACTTAAAACCCCCCACAACTAGGTCTTTGACAGTTCAAATGGATTTTATATGCTGGTAACACTCATAACTTGGCCATAATAAAGTTCTGTGTCATGCTGTTACAAAATCCAGGAGACTATCCTACCACCAGGATACCAACTACCAAAACTCACCTTCCAGTCTCCTAAAACTGAGATTTTAGGATTTCATAGAGGACAAAAGAAAAACTTCAACATGGAAAAATATTTCATTTTTAAGTATTTAGTCACTGAATAGCTATTTCCACAGAGTTAAACGAGTAAATAGGAAATGCACATCTATTATACAGCATTATTTTCTTTCCCCGAAAAATATCAGGAAAGGTAACACAGGTAAATACTTCCTATGCCCGGAACAACTTGCACGCAAGTAGTTAGAACTGTAAGAGACTCTGACGTTACAAAGCAGCATTTTTTAATTTATTAATCCGTTCCACCAAAAGAAAAAAAAATGTTTAGTGTAGGGTAAGGCACACCGTCACTTACTGACGCCAAGAGACTAAAAAGTGCACCTTTTAATCACAGATTTATTTTCTTTCAACTGCCGTAAAAAGAAAAAACATCAGCAGAAGCTGTTGCGTTCAGCCGGGATCTCCCGAAGAGCCGCTGCTGCGTCCTTGCGGACGCTACCCTTTATCCTTCGGAGGAATCCGGCGAGGAACGCAACGAGGGACGCGGCGTTGAAGAGCAAACAAAGGGAAAAAAAGTCACCTCAAGGTATCGGCTGGCAGCGAACCGCCCCTGTCGGCTCACCGGGGAATTCAGGCTGCAACGGGCCCATCAGAGACTTCCGAACACACCTCGCCTCCGGGCAAAACACCTCCGCCGCCCCTTCTCTTCCACGTAACTTACAACCAACCTGCCGGCTGAACTGCGGGCCCTCAGTAGAGCGGGACTGCTGCTCCGGCCCCGGCCCCATCGGCCACCGTAAGCGGCGGGGACAGCAGTGGGGCGCCAGAGCCGCCCCCCCCGGCCCGGCGCCGAAGGGAACGGAGGGGAGATCGGTACGGCTCCGCAGCCGCTTCCCACGGGGTCCCTTGGCACGAGGCGGTCACTCACATAGAGCCTCCGGGCAGATTCGCCGTGATCTCGGCCTCGCCTCAGAGACGAAACTTTCCGAGGGGGACCGTGCCGCCCCCTCACCGTACCACCGCTGCCCGCTCCCCACCCCCACCACAAAACTTCTCTCAACTCTCAGCTAGCCCGGCCCGGCCCAGCGCAGCCGCACCTCACCTCTCCTTGGCTCAGCTTACAGCTGCCGGAGCAGGGACAGGGGCCAGCCCCGCATGGTACCCGCCGAGCTTGTCCCCCTTTCTTCCCGGCTACCAGCACGCCTCGCCGGGGACCCTCCGCCCCCTCTGAGACGCTGCGCCCCCCGCTGCTGTATTCCTCCGCGGGGCTGGACGGCCGCCCCTCCGGAACTCGTTTCTGCGGCGCTCCGCGGGCGCGGGAGCGGCGGCGGCAGCCCAAGCACCGCGCCCGGCCTCTCCGCCCAGGGCCAAGGACTACACACAGTGCGAAAGGGGCGGGGGCGACGCACTTCGGCACGAGCTGTCCTTCCCGGCAGCTCGGCTCTCACGGGGAGGCCAGAGGGGCCGGGTTGTGCAGGGACTCCTCGTTTCAGCCGGGCTCACTCCGTTCTAGCCCTGCTGGGGAGGCGGGGGGGATACTGGTGGTCTGGAGGCGCAAGTGACTTCGCGTGTGGCGAAGTCTTTCCTCAGAGGGACTACTCGGAAACTCAAGAAAGCTGCTGCCGAGGGTTATCTTACAGAGAGTATGAGAGAGACAGTCAGAGCCCACGGGAACTGGCGGTCCTCGATGGCAGGGTTCTGCCGTCCGAGCAGCGGGTACCTGGGACAAGCCCTTCGGTCTCCTCTGGCGCCGGTGGCAGAGAGGAGCACCCTGCGGCGCCTGCAGCGGCTAGGCAGCCCCTCCCCCGTGCGGCGAGCGGGAGGGGACGGCCAAACTGCCGCCCCCGGACCGCACCGGCGGGCTTGGCCTCATGCCTCCCAGCGTTGGGCTGGGCGAGCCGCCGCTTAATGGCCGTGCTGGGGGATGTCTCCCAGCAGAGTCTAAAACTGATTGACGGCTACCGTGGTGCTCTGCCACTGTTTTAAGTAGCACCGTGCTCCGGTGCCGGGAAAAGCAGCCTCGAGGGATGCGAATGCGGGGCCAGAGACAGCCGGCTGAGCGACGACTTGGGAAAAGCGGTTCGGTCTACCTAAGGCGTTGAAGCGCCCTGCGGTCTCGCTGAAGGGCTGTCTATCAGCCAGACCAACGTTAAAGACTAATAATTCTCTATAGCTCTCTTAGGACTCCATGATCATTAATAAATGATCACACTTGATAACAATCAAACGTTTGCCTGGGGAATCCCGACTCAGACTCGCTGTGAAGCTGGGCTGCGGGCGGGAGAGGACGGCGGTGGCGCGTTTACGGCGCATTAGCCCCGCCACGTCTTTTATTAGCCATATAAATAAATAAAGCCTGCTGCGCGGGGGGCCTCCCGGAACCACAGTTCCATGCTGTAGATCAGAAGAAACCGACCACTCCAAAACCCGCCGACTCTCCAGCCCGCAGCTGGGAGCCTGCGCCGTCCGCCGTACTGTCCTCCCCTGCCGGGGCTGTCCCGGCAGTCCCTGCCTCAGGCACTTGGCCGCCCCGCGGTGGCAGCGGCGCAGTTCCGTGGCGGCCGGGCAGGGGGCGCCGCGCCACAGCACACGGGAGTCCAGGCACGGCGCCGGCGGCAAGCCTGGACTCGGCCGAGCGCAGCCGACCGGTAGCCCCCAGTGCCGAGCCCAGATCCGGGGGCAGGAGGTTGGATCGAGGAAGCAGTGTGCCCTTTTTCCCGTGAAGGTAGCGGCATAGCTGAGAGTGCCCTCGGGAATGCATAGCTTTAGATAAATTCATATATATATATATATATATACACACACACGTATATATACGCATCTATAGAGAAACACATATACATTGCAGAGTTACAAACTACGAGGTGAAGGGAAGACCTGGGTATTTTCTATAACGCAACAAACCACGGCACCAAAACTCTTATGCGAATAATTCATCCAAACACCCTACTGGTAAAAAACTCATTAAACAAAAGAACTCACCAGACCACCTGGACTCGGCGCTCTTCTCCCGAAGTCCGCTTCAGCTCAGTTGTTCATGCCCGCACGCTTCCTTTCCCCTCTTTTTTTCTTTTTTTTTTGCCCTTTTGAGAAACGACGAGCAATGCCTCGGTGCCCACACACCTCTAGAAAGTCAACCCCACCGCGGCCCGGACGCTCAGCACGGTCTCTGCGCGCAGCAAGTGCGGCGACCGGCCCCATCTCCACAGCGCGGCATGTCGGCTCCGACCCATCCGCTGCTTCACACTTGAACGAGGGTGGGAAGGAAAAACATAAGGGGAGGAAGAATTTCGGATTAAAAAAAAAAAAAAAAAAAGAGGAAGAAAGAAAGAAAGAAAGAAAGAAAAAAAAGTCGACGAAAAGGAGGGAGAGATCCAACTTTCTTAAGACATGTCCAGGCAAAGAACGGGCAGAGTTGAGGAGTTGCAGCAAGGAACAGAGGGAGTGGGGAAGCTGCGCCGGCTCGTCGATTCCCTCCCTCCTTCCCCCGCCTCCCTCCTTTCCTCCCTCCCTCTCCCTCCGTCTTCTTTCTCACTCCGTCCGTCCCTCTCGGCCCCTGCTCCTAGCAGCACCACCCCCTGCCTCTCCTCACCGCTGCAGCGGAGCGCGGCGGCAGTGGCGGCAGAGGAGGCAGTGGAGGCAGTGGCGGCAGCGGCAGCGGCGGCAGCGGCAGCAGCGCGCTGCGCACCTCAACGATCCGCACAGCGCCGCTGCCGCGCACCTGGGCTGCGGATGCCCGCCCGCAGGTAAAATGAAGCGCTCTGAAGCCTCCACAGCGGCCGCCTTCCGTTAGTGACCCCGCTGGCTCCGCCGCCGTAGCGCTGCTCGTCTCGGCATGATGCCGCTGCCCTCGCTGCACGGCTGCGGCCGAAAGCGCCGCACGGCTCCTCCTCGGCGGAGCACAGCCGTTGAAATAACGAGTGACTCCAGGAGGGCTGAACACGGGAATCTCCCACTCTCCCCCAGCCACGTTAAGACTAGAATAGTTTGGGGTTTTTTTTTTTTTTTTTTCTGGTTCTTTTTTTTTTCTTT